>JAFIDM010010028.1:18268000-18295602 GCA_023159025.1 Thereuonema tuberculata | reverse complement strand
TATTTCGTAATTGTAGCATTTTTGCAGCGCTTTATCAAAAAGATAATCGCTATTTTAACTGAACGCCCTCTAGCGAGTGAAAGTCGAATCACAGTAACTGTGTACATTATCATTAAACGGCTTTATTTACTGTTTAATTAAGGTCGACTCCTCACCAAAATAGGAATAAATTCGAAGAAATAACAATCCCTGCATTCCTTAATGCAATTCCAAAACTTAGAAAGAAGAATAATGTTGTTTATCTCGCGTGCCAGCGAGGGAATTAATCGCACGAGGCGAAATGGATTCTTCTTCCAAAGTTAAGAAAACACGTGCTGTTTACATAAGGGAATCCCGATAGAAAAATGTTGAAAATTAAAATGTTATTGGCGCGTCAAATACATGTCGCCAATTCTGACATTAATACAATATACTGACTAGAAATTGCTTTGTAATCTACGTCACATCATTTCCTGATAATATAAATTGAAGTTAAAATATTTTTCTTTACATTATAGGCCTAATTTAGTAATGAGATGATAGTTGGGTTAAGGTGTTGTCAACTTCTTATTGTTTAGTGCTGACAAACAATTCCGATTGTATGATTTTTTTTTCTTCAAAATCCCTTTTATTATCAGTTTTAATTAATAAGACATATATGCTTTGATTCTAAACATTAACTTTTAACTAAATTTTTTGTTATAAAGCTATATAAAAAAAACGGGTCGTAAATATGGGGCTCGGAAACTGCGAGATAGCCAGAGAAAGGGGATTGGACCGCTAAGAGGCCAGAGGCACAGTTTATATTAATTGAATGAATTGTCACTCCTTTAATCTTTGTGCAGCACAACTGCTAAAGGCTTGTTTTGGGGCTTTTTTTTTGTTTTTGTTTTTTTCAGGAATTTTTTTATTTTTTTTTTACTTTTTCTTTATGACAGTAATGGAAATTATAATAAATCATACAGATGGCATTAATTCAAAATATCTTTGTATTGTTATTTCAATTGGCATTTCTGTGTACGTGTAGGGAAGAGTGTTATACCTCGGGCCACTTTTTTCGAATCATCATAATAAATTCAGCCTTAATAGCACTTTTGCAGGGTTTTTTTTAAACTCATTTAAATTTTTGATACCTTGGAAATCACCCATTAACCCTGCTCAACAATTTTTCAAATAAAAAAAAAGAATATATGTTGCATTGTGGATCAAAGTACAATATGGTCATGTACCTCGGGACAACCATCGTATACCTTGAACCACATTTAAAAAGGAAGATTACATGGAAAGAAGACAAAGTATAGGCCTACATTACCAATTCGTACCTACTGATTGACATTTTTCTCTGTATGAAATATTTTTGTACGGGACATCGGAATGAATCGCCTCAAGGGCATTTATTAATGTATTTCAGTCTACAGGGTCCCGTTTCTTCCCAGTTTTGCTACGAGGCATTGTTGTTTTTGGTTTCAATCACTCAAACACAAAACATACAGTAATCTCTTGTATCATGAACCACTGGCTCAAGGCACAGTACAAGATGCAGTTATGGCCCGAAGTACACGAGTGTCTATACTTCAAAAAATATGGCTGCCTGCACGCTACCATATAACCAAATTACAAAGTTTCCTCACCATTATACCCATCAAATAACAGAGATTCCAACGAATATACAGTAAAAATCCTTGTGTGTGTGTGTGTGTGTGTGTGTGTGTTGAAATAAACTAACATTCAAACGGGCGCGAAAAATTTACTTTTAACTCGTGAAAACAACTTTTTGCTCCAGTACAAATAATCCTCACACAAACACGTCCAAACGCAGACTGGTGGTCAAGTACATCACTAAAAAGGGCACAGTTCTACGAGATATCACTAGGTCCAAGCATGTCCCAAATATTCAAATTGGGCCAAAGTACACTATGGTCTTGGGTACAACACTGTCCCCTACGTTGAGAAGCCAGTGTGCGCGTTAACTTAAAAAGTAATGTACTGATCAGCATCAAACTTTGTATATTAAGAGTTCAAAACTTCTGCCTATTGACTGTATATTTCGTTCAGAATTTTCTTGAAATTGTTTAAATATGGAGAAAGTCTTCAAAGATGACGATATGATTGCAAGCTTTTCTCGTATTGTATAAACCATAATATAGTACAAAAGATACTGGAATGCATATTTAAATCTCCAGAAGGGTTTTAAGGATAGTGTAGCAGACTTCTGTGGAGGAATCGTTACGATATTGTGGGCAGTCTGTAATGTATTCGAGCAGCAGACAAACACAGAAAGAAAAAAGACAAAAAGCCCAGGCTAGCTCTGAAATCGAATCCATATTTCAGAATAACGCCTGAATTTTTTCACAAATCACCGAGATAACTGCTGCCCGGTGTGGTCGAGCTAAGTGTTAAATCACACTCTCTTTTTCCCCCATTAATTTAAGACATCAAGCAAAAAAAAAAAAAAAAGCTTATTGCCATATTTTCTTTCAAGATAGAAACAGATAGGAATTATTAACGAGGTAAAAAAATTAGAACAGTAATTATAATTTTAAACTGTTTGATTAACGCTAACAAAACTATTTTATTGGAAAAATAAATGCATGCTTTTAGACATTCTTATAATGACCCATCGAAAGAAAACACAACACACAAAATTATATGAAATTCATCTCAGAACATTTTCAATTGTTTTTCAACTACTGCAGAACTTTACATCAGATGTAGGCACAGAAAATACTGAGGAATGGAGTTATAAATTACATGCGAAAATATCACAATAAAACTTTAAAACTTACACAATCACTTTATTGCTATACAATTCTCCATAATTCTCCATATATGCAAATTTTCGAATGCCTGAACGACCATTCTTTTATGAGCATTATATCATGGGAAAAAAAACTTTTCTTCTTCTCAACTTAAAAAAATATTTAAAATAACATCCATGAATTTCAAATTCGAAGACAATAACAATACGTGATATGTCTCGTGTCACATGAAGCTCGAAGCTTGACTCACGAAGCATTATTTAATTTATTGTTTTAGTAATTGTATAGTAATAAAGTGATTACATGCGAAAATTCAAAGAAGATAAGAAAGTTCATAAATATAAGTGGATGGATTATTATTATAATATTGGATAGTAATAAAGATGTCTTTTTCTATGGACTAAAAGCTGACGTTCGTATGCGAAAAGAAGAAACATTAAATTAGAATGATTTATAGTAAATTGGAACCATTTTTTTTTTACTTTATCAAAATATCTCCTCAACTAAAACAGAATAATGGCTGGATGATAACAAGCAGAATTGGATAAAAGTATATACATTTTGAGGCGTGTTTATGCACCTAAAACAGTCTAAGGAAATTTCAAAAGGAAATTGAAAATTTAGATCATATTTCTCCATCATAAAAATAGTTATATAACAAATTATAATTTGAAGAAAGTCTTCAAAATCTTTCCTTTTTTTGTTTGTTTGTTTTTGTTTATACTTTCCTCATGAAAGTTAGGCTTATAAAATCGCTAAGTGTATGTCTGTACTTTAATAATTTCTTTATCAGTGAATACCTCATCTTGAAAGTTAACCTACATTTTTATGAACAATACACAATCTACCGAAAGATAGATATCTTCTTACAATCTACCCAAATTTCTGTAAGACGCTGCTGCAGAAACATTGCGTGTGAAGACACAAAAATTCCCTTAGTAAAGCCATTACAAACAAAAACAATTAATTCTCACGGACGACAGACAATAAAACTCAACCTGCGTCTAACAAAGTGGTTTTTTTTTAGCGACTCTATGGTGCTATTGCGTTTGTCCTGTCGTCCGTCTGTCCGTGTCTGTTTCCCCCCCTAACAACTCCCGAACGGAATGTCGGATCGGCAAACGAACTTCACCATCGTGTTCAGAGGCCCAAACACCGGAGGAATGAGGTTTATATTTCTGCCTATCCGGAAAAATGTGGACAGAGTCAACTGTTTGTTTTCTCAAACAACTGTGCCTCAAGCTGTTGTAGATACAGACGAATAAAAATGTAGGTTCAATAGCAGAAACTCTAAACTAAAGTATAACCAAATTTCAAGTCCAGCGAGTTAGTTGTTGTCCAGAAAAAAAATCACTAAACTTCACTGTTCGGTGGATATTCGTTGCCTGGCGGGTCACCCTCCAACGCTTCTTAGGTGAAGTTTAAGTCAATTTTGGGAATTTTTCGCTCGGCACATTTAATGTCCGCGTGGGTTTTAATAGGCCGCCCTTAATTTTATGCTTTAGTACAATTTTTTTTTTATGTTTGATCAATTTTATGAATCCATTTAAAATTTGCTTGATTGATTTCATGAAAATTAACTGGAGTTGGGCGACTGATAATAAATATCTTAATATTCACTCAATTCTCAGCAAATGACGAATATGAAGATAGATCATTGATATTCGATAGATATTATATTATACAAATATAGATATTTTTCTTTTCAATAGTTCCCAGGTTTTAAAAAACAAATGATAGAAAAAAAGAAAAAACAATGAACATTGTAAGGGAAATATGCTTTAACTTATTTCAGAAACTTGTTGTTTATTTTCGATTGCCTTAAAGCTTGATACACGATACTCTACAACGAAATAAAATTATGAAGCTGCTTGGAATGCGAAGCACTTGTTTCAAGAGCGTAATAGGAACTCGGATTATTCTAGCAATTCTGTATTAATTATTCACGTTATAATGAGACTCGTGTGTTCCAAACATTCCTGTGTCTCTGAATACCTCGAATTTATGGCTCCTCTCAGCCTAAGCCACAGAAAACATCAGTTTGGGAGTTACTTTGTCATTGTTATTTTTATAGTTGTAAATTCCATTCTATTACAACCTTACGGACTTTTACAAAATATTACAACATTTGTCTGCAATACTTAGGCCTAAAATTTCACGTGGATTTATTAAATTACAATAATTTTGATATTTTGCCATTCGCTATTATATTTTAATCTTCAATAATATTAACATTTCAACCTGCTTTATCTATATATAAAAGAAAAGTTGATTTTTTTCTGGCCCTATCTTCTCCGAAACCATAAGATACAGAAATAAAATAAGATGACAAATGTTAGATATAGTATTGATGATGCTCACATTTTCAAGTACATGGGTCAACCGGACGTCTCGAGACATCCCCGGATCTCCGTGACGGTCACCGAAATGCTCAATTTTCATTGTTATTGACGTGGATCAACCGGAAGTCACGTGATTTACCCTCAAACACGAGGTCTCCGAGACGCGCTCGCGGATGGTGAGAAAATTATCTCGGAATCCAAGATCATGTGATCACAGGTTTGCCAATAGTAGACTATTTATATTTAAAGGCAATAAATAAGTAACGCAACCCCTTACAGTGGAATGAAAATTAAAAATTAAGTACAAAATAACTGTCAACAATGATGGCGCCCAGACACTAATGTGGGACAGACAGAGTCACAGTGACTGCGTATATGACCTAGTCTTTTATATTTAAAATTTTAATAAATTAAAAATCTAAATTGCTATAGAGCTATTTATGACAAAATGTTATTAATCTAGCATTTAATTACTCTCTTCGAATTCTAAACTATTATATTGGCTTAAATCTCAGTTATATCTTCTTTGTTGATCGTTTGAACACTTATACACAACACGGATAGTTTCCCTTGAGGTCCTCATTATCAATCTCATTTCAGTGAATAACGTGGGGTGGAGCTAGCTTCCTTGTGGTGCTTCCTCGCTTCCTTGCGGTGCGTCACCTAGGTATTCAGGAAGGGTCGGATTAGCTTTCGGATCCATTCCGTGCCGAGTCATCACCGCGCCAATATTTATCTGACAACAGTTGCTTTCAAATTGAAAGTGCACGTGCAAATGTTACTAAAGAGTCTCAATTGGTTTCAATTCTTAGTTCCTCCGTAGAATATAAAAGCAGGGGTTACTTTAAATGAATAAGAAGAGAGTGGTCTTAGGAGAATTTTAGAAACGTAAGATTAGCAGAAAGAAAAAAATATCAATGACCAAAACCAAACTTAATAACATAGTTTACTGCTTTAAGTAAACGAATTTAAAAGATGTCGTTGCTCTTTTCTTACAGCATTTACGTGAAGCGATTTCATTTCAATCAATATGTTCCAAAGTTTTTATTAGAAGGGTCTCTTGAGATTCTAAAGAATTCAGTGAAATCTTCCCCCAAATATGTTTTGCAAATATTTATTTAATATTTTTACATAATATACATAGGCTAGACTACTTAGCTAACGTTTATATTGAAAATCAAAATTGGCGCCTAGGCGACATCTGTTGAGGAAAAGATAAAATAAAACAACAAGATATATTTACCGATATCTTTATCTACAATATAAAGGTAAAAAAGAAGTTTGTTAGTTTAAAACTTAAAAACTACTAAACCAATTGGTCTGCAGTTTTAATCATTCGCTAGGAGACGTACCAGAGATAACTACACCAGTATTTTATTACCTTAGGTACTCAAGCAGTTGAAGAAAACAAAAACCAGCAAAAACCTCTCGGAGATTTCACGAATTAAGACAAATTATCGATTATAACATTTGGACCATTCAATTAATTTTGTTGCGATTTTATGAGTTATGTAGAGGGTTAAAATAGTGCTTCTTTAAAGGTGAAAATTATCTTTTTATCCCCTAGGAAACAGGAAAAGTAATATTTTTTTATGAATATGGATATCACCGTTCTAATCTACTTTTATTTTTAACTCGTCGTATCTTCTTAGTGGGTTTATTTTCATGAAACTTTCACAGAAAGAAGAGTTTTTAAGGATCCTAGCAAAGTTTGTTTTATCGATGTAAATATTACAGCTTTTCAGAATTACGATTTATTGATTAAGGGGAAAACTATGTAATTCACGCGCTCTCGATTGTCGCGTTGGTGGGAAATGCGCGTTGGCGCGTTAGTCGAGGAGAAAGGGGCTTAAACGGTAAAGGCAAGATGGTAACGTCGGGCACTTACGACCGACGTTACGTGAAGTTTTAAGTCTTAGGCGACATTTCTTGAAGTATTTTACTATTCACAGTTTATTATTTTTTGATTTAATTTCATACATCCTAAGTATACATAATTGTACGTTAATTATTATTCCGCTGCTCGGCAAATACATACAGTATGTGATCAAAAATATCCGGACATCTACCCGAAACCATAGTCAGATTTTCTCCTTGACACACTCCCCAGTAGTGGACATTAATACGGGTAGGTCCGCCTTTCACCTTTATCACAGCCGTCACTCTGCAAGGGAGACTCCACCAGATGCCGAATGTCTTTGGAGGAATGGCAGCTCATTCTTCCTGAAGGGCTGTAGCTAGAGCAGGTCATGGATGTGGTACGTTGGAGTCTTGAGCGAAGTCGACGTTGTAATTCATCTCATAGGTGCTCGATGGGATTTAAGTCGATATTCTGGGCAGGCCAGTCTATTTCCGAAACCTTATTGTCCACAAACCATTCCCTCCAGACCTCGCTTTGTGAGAAGCTGGTAGAGGGAATGTTTATCACCCAAGTGGTCGTAGGCAGCACGTAACTGGTCAAAATGTCCTTATATCCTTCCTCATTTACACTGCCGTACAATGATACGGGAGTGCCTAACATGAAAAATACCCCCACAACATAATGTCCTCTCCTCCAAACTTCGTTGTTGGAGATATCGCACATGATGCTAGATTCCGTTACCAGAGTTAAAATGTCCCTGACAGACTTGTTACTCAAGTGGTAGCCAATGTCTACGTTCAAAGTCACTGAGCATTGCTGATCGACCCATTCTGTTGTTACTTTGTATCAATAAACAACACACGACTCCTTTCCTCCTTTTATACCGGACCGTGAGGTCGTCGCGCCAATCTAGGCTTCAGTTCACTGTTGTAGAGGTGAACATTATTGATCACATAGTGTATGTGTACCCGTGAAATTCGTAAACTCGTTCTTTTTGGAAAATGTTAAAGTTCCAAACGGAACACTTCTTACAAATAGAACACGATCTATATCTGTATATCGGAGGTAAAAGGCACTCTGTCCATTTTTTACGAAATTAAGGTTTTAACAGTGTCCTATGCAATATTTTTTGTTTTTTCAGAGGTACAAAGCACTTTGTCCCAAGCCTAAAAATAACCGATTAAAAACAGAAATAAATAATAACGGTACCAAAATGCTTGCGAGGTAAAGAGCACTATTTTAAATATTACCAAAATCTAAAATATGTATGTTAGATATGTGTAAACTGTATGTACTATGCCATAAAAAAAGTTTACAAATAGTGTCAATCGAAGTGCGAAATTTAAGAAAACATTTTGTAAAAGAATCATTCAACTGGTGCTCCTGAAAAATTTAACATTTGTGACATAGTGACCTTTTACCTCCGATACACAGAATTATTTCAGCAGCGACTTAAGCAAAATATTAATAATTCTTTGGCAGATAATACAGTTTTGTATTGGGTTAAATCATAGTAAATTAAAGGGAGGAAAAAAAAAACCAACCAACCAAACAAACTGTTTAATCTGAATTTTCTCGTGGTCTCTCTCTTTTCTGGGTTACCAGTTTGAGAACCTCTGATTTACTTGAAACAAATTTCATTTCAGGAGTCAATTACAAACGAGGTTTTTATACGTTTTTATTTTTCTCTAATTGCAGAAAGCGTGCTCTGATGTAAAGTATAAATCCTGTCGCAGCAATGAAGACTGTGCTTGTTACGGATTCTATACATGTTTTAAAGGAAAATGTAAAAGCAAATCATCACCCGGAGCAGGTAAAGTTTATTTTATGCTATTATTTATTGGGCATTAATATAGAAATTTGAATGAAAATTAATTCAGTACAATGCATGGAATAAATTATAATGAAATAGTATGTTATAATATTTCTGAATATATTTCTGAATATATTTCTGAATAATGAATCTATAAAGAGTTATAACACTTTTAGTAATTTTTTTAACTCAAATTTCAGGCGTTAAGTTTTAAAATGATTTAACTTCTAGATCTGACTTCGTTTTGAAATTCAGTTACTTTATCTGATCATTTTTTTTTAACTAAAGTCAAATTGTCCAATCACAGTAAATCACGTGATTGCTGATCAGCCAATCACAGCGTTTGTAGTGTATTCAGAACAAAAAGGTGATTCAGAACGAAATGTCATTCTTCAATACATCATTTTTGGAGATAATGAAAAGCAAGAAATCCGATATCAGCGTATATCCAAATTCTTAGAGGTTATAGGATGTTAAAGGAAACAAAGAGAGATAAATAGATATAAAATAAAAGATCTTTATTACAGTAAATACTCAAGAAAGCAAGAATTATAAGATTATAAATTATTCGAAATGTCTGCCACAAACCTCAGTGCTTAACTCGAATATTATGCGAATAGCCTACAATATAGTACCTGTGTTCATTTGAAGGACGACATCATGTTTGCTTTTACAAGTGCCTGTTAAGAATCAATGGGATCCTGATATACTACAGTTTTCAAATGGATCCACAAAAAAAATAACATTATGTCTTATTATGTTGTTTGGTTAACATTGTAATCGACTAACTTATGAAATTCATATTTTCCTATTTCATAAAATGTAAAAATGTAATCTTTCTCGTTAGGAAAAAAAAAACACAACCTTTATACAAATGGTGGATATTGGTTTCACTTTAACTTTGTAGAATTCTATTCCGATCGCTCTATGATAATTTCTATTTTTTTCTGTTTTTGTTTTTAGCCACTTCTGGATGGGACAGTAATAGTTGGCACGAAGGTCCCTTGAGGTCGTCCGAATTAGGCGTCACCGTTCCCCGAAAGAGCAAAGAAAACCGCCGCCGAAAGCTTTTCCGGAAACCCGACCGGAAGAAGCTACTGCCGGACTACAGCGACTACGTTGACCGCTTCAGTCCCTGGTCGTAAGTTGGGACGTGGCCGAAGTTCACGAAGATTTCATTCAGTATAGGGAAGGATCCCTCTCACAGTTGAGCTTTCTTACTTTTTTACGGAATCTTAATTCCTGGTCGAACTGAAATAGATGGAGAAGGCGACAAAATACTATCCTTAGTAAGAAATTCCTTGGGATAGGAAAAAGTACCTAACAACAACTGTTATGAGTGGTGCCATCTTGAAACCTTATATCCCAAAGCCGGTTAAGGAAAAGTTAAAAAAAATGAATGAATTATTCCTTACAGTTGTATACGTGTATATAGCATTCAAAATGGTACCACTTACCACTTTCTTTATTAATCAGGCATCCCTTCAAGCCGTTTTCCGTAATTAGTATATTTTTTGACACTCTTCTGTTGTACCAAATAGTGAAATATGCCTTTGATTTTCTGCTTCTTGAACTGTTAAAATCACATCCCAATAATTAAAATAAACTATATCTTCCAGGATGAGACATCTAACACCGTCTAGAAGATACTAGCAGCATTTAACTAGAAAATTCTTTCACGTTTCATTATAAACTGTTTGGTTAATGTAGAAATCAATGGGAAAATGTAACTTAGTAGCTCTGTTTATTTGGTGGGCGTAGCGTACCAAGTAAAACATATTCCACAATTTGAAATACATATCTGTTTCAGGTGTACGAAAAAAATAATATCAGGGCTTACCCCCAAAAATGTTTAACTTATATAGAGCGATTTTTGCAATTACTGTTTTATTATTTGTAGTTATATAATAGAATAATCCGTTCATTAACGATATATAATAGATGATAAAACTAGTCAGAACGTCAAATTTTTCCACATTAAGTATTTACGAATGTGCAACGTTTAAAGATACGTCTTTATTGCTTTTTTATTATAATTTTGCAAGTACTTCAGTATTCAAAGAGATTAGCAGGCGATAAATAAAATGTATTATTATTATTGCGTCGCAAATAGAGTGAAATTAGTATCTAAATTTTTCGAAATATACTAAGGTTTGATAACATGACAGCTGGGTCATAAGTATAACAAAAAAAATTCAATTTTTAATAATTTCTATCAACAGTAATCTATTGATATATAATATAATATATTCAGACCACCATACATTCCATTTAAAATAAAATTTATATACAATTAAAATATAATGCAATGTTGTGATGGCCTGAATATATTATATATCATAAGATTCACACGTTAAAATTTCAAGTAATCTATTGACTTAAGATCATGTTTTATTTTTATCATAATACGTTAATTCTAATATTAAACATATTATTACACATGTTTAATCACCAAAGTTTATTTACAGAATTTCTATAAAATTGTTATTGACAAGTATACGTTATTAAGCCAGACATGTTTTGATATTTTACGATATCATTTTTTACAAATAATATTATTATAACTTAAAAAGGCAATTTACAGTAATCTTTTTCCAACAATTATGTCCTTTTTTATTTACAACCTTAGATTTAACTAGGCAATATTAGTTAAAGAATATAACTTAAAATTTAGATAAAAGGCACCATATCTTAAAGACTAAATTAAACTTTAAGATAAATAACTGAATTAACAATAAATAAATCTAAAGTTATTTTAGTTAAAAAGTTAAGTATTTTATAGTTGAAGGCATGGATAACTTTGAAGGTAAGTTAAGCAAAGTAATTTTCAATCTTTTGTTTTCAATAGTATTATAATTCTACAAGTGATTAAGAATATTTTAATAAAAAACTTCAGGACTTGAGTTCAAAATGTCGAGTATGTACGGGTATTTATAGCTGTTTTGTATAAAAGCTAATAATGATTTTTTTTTTAATATTTTGCTTCTTATTAAGTTTAAAAATGTTAATTTGGTGATGTCTCTATCTTGGAAGAATAAACATATCAGTGGAATATTACAATGGGGGACGAATTGTTGACGAGATTTTTTTTTAAATATTGAGAATTAATATGTCATTGTATTTTATTTATTATATTTTCCGTTGCTATTTCATATTATATAACCGAATGAAGGCAGAAACTGTAGAATATGTTAGATTCTTTTTCTCCTTTTTCTTTTATAATTGATAACTCGATAAATTAGATCGATTTGGGGCTAGAACTAGGCCTAATCCAGATAGTTCAATATATTTATCAGCATTCAGTAACAAAAAATTATTAAAAAGAATAATGAATATTTATAATTTCCATAGCTCAACAAACTCTTCAATTATCATAAAAAAAATTACTCAAAAGGACTGTTTTCAATTACAAATCGTTCGTGTAAAATTGATAGAGTTTGTAAATGGTGTTTCGAAGGAAAGTTGCCAATTATTCTGTTTGTCTTTTGTTTTGGTTCGAATGCATTCTGGATTTGGCTATGTTAATGAAAGAAGAAAAATAAGTGATAATACGAAACAGTAATAGATAAATTATTAAAAATAAAATTAATATCAGGAATAGTCTGGTAACAGACTGTCAAGAAATATTAATTATATATTGTGTAAGTATGTAGTTACTATCTACTTAGTAGCTACACAGACGTCCTGATCTTACACAAGAGAATAGAATTATAAAATGTGATTCCATAGATCGAAATCTGATATTGACTTGTACAAAAATTCTCAATTCGTTTACTGAGAAATCAGTGTGATTATTTTGATTAAAATTTCGTGATATTTCTTTGGTCTTACAGGGATTACAATAATCAGAATAATATTTGTTTCCTCAGTTTTCGTAAATATTACATGTTTCGAATCACCGTAGCGAGACAACATCTAACTCGAACTTCTATGAGTCCAGTTAGTGATTGAATATTTGGCAGCTTTACTTTTTTTATAAGACTTATTGATCTTCAAAGAGTATAAAGAGCTAATCCACATAGTTAGATAGTTTCTGTTCTCGCCCGTAATCTCTATTTTCTACTTTATAACAAAAAAAAAGTACGAATAAGACAAAATTTATCCACAAATCTTCCAACAACTTGACCTATTCAACCAACACAGTCTGAGATACTTTTATAAAATATTAAAAATTTCTAATTGTGTAATTTCCTCTTTTCTATATTGAAAAAGTCTTTAACTATGCAACGGAAATCCTTGTAATGTGATCCTTGCTAATAATTGCAGTATTATATAAGTTTCGAGATTTTTGAATGTAATCTCTTAAGCTAATGTAATCTAATTTGCCGTTAAAAGCAAAAAAAAAAAAAAAAAAAACTCCAATTTAACATAGCAATGTGAATTGTTAGTCATGAATTTCAAAAGTAAACTGTTGAAATATTTAGATAATTAAAGTAGATATATTGGCAAACCATATTACAGTGAAACTTGGATAATTCGAACTTGTTTAATTCGAAATTCTGGGTAATTCGAATTTTTTGCTCGGTCCCTAGAATACTGTAGTAAAATAATGTTAAAAAATCGTGGATAATTTGAATTTTATTTTGGATAATTCGAATATTTCGTACGATTGTCCTTAAAAATATTACGGTTAAAACTGTTCTTGAGACCTTTCTCAGCTAAGATACATTATTTATTTTAACGGATTTTCTAAGGAAAACAAAAGCGAGGGTTGGAATGTATTTTTGTATCAATTGATAGGGTGGAATCACATGCTATGACTCAAAGGTTGCATTCAATGAAGCAATTAAAAATATCTGCCTTTTTTTTTTTTTAAAGTGATGAATAATTAAGCTAGTAAAAAATGTTTGATTTAATGAGAAAAAAAGTAGCAGTATTCTTAGATAAAGTTTATGTGTATCTTTAATCGTGGAGTTAATCTTTTTTATTTATCTCTTCTGTTTGAGAGAATATATATAATTCGAATTTTTGATATTTCGAACTTTTTCTCTGGTCCCTTCAACTTCGAATTATCCAAGTTTGACTGTACAATCAAAAACAAAAAATAAAGTTTAATTATTCTTAATCATGTTAAGTATATAATTTAATTTTAAAGCAAATGTTATTTAAGTAAAATTACGGGCCTGGGAACATTTTCTTTGTGGCACAGCCGATTTCACATCAAAGAGGTTTCCATACAGAATGGGGCTAGCCCTAATTCACACCGACCTATCGCGCTTCGCATCGTAACCTTAAGGCCAGATGCTTACATATGTTTTCATTTTTACTCTGAAAGCCCTATTGAGATTTTCAGTTTGTATTAATACGTTTTTAATACATTTTGGAGTTTTACAGTCACTATACGATAAGAATTAATAAAAATATTCAAGTCCATCTCCACACCACGTGAACCATTAAATATTCAAAACAAGCTCTTCCATTGACGACCAGCAAAAGTATTCATTTTTAGGGTAAGCACAAATTAATAAGATACTAACAGAAAACTGCGAACTTACCTGCCGTTAACGAAAGTCTGTGATACTTTTGCGAAAAAAGCCTTTCTTTTTACCGGTCAACAAAATTCACAAAAAGGCAGCCAAATAAAACGTTGCCGAAAATCGACACCAGTGGCGTAGTGATCGGTCCTAGGAAAAAAAAAATTGAATCGTTTTAAAACAAAATGTAGTAAAAATTTAAGAATCTAGAACGTTTTGTTCAGCCATTTTGACCTTATTTGCTTAAAATATAAAGAATTATTTCGATATTTAATTAAGCAGGTAATAATATTCTTGAGTCAAACGTAGAGTTAAAATGGAATCCAAGCTTTCCAGAAGTATGTTTTGGCTTTGTGTGGCAAATCAATATTACACTTTTGTTCTATTGTTACAGCAATTTATTTTCTGTAGAACCATGTGAATTTAGCTACCAATAATTACACTTAAAAAGCCTTCTCGTTAGACCAGTAGTTAAGCTAATTCTCACCTCATACTAAGACAGCAGTATTACTCTATTTCTATTTAACTATCTCCATGTGAAGAAGTCTTTCTTGACCAGTTCTTTATAGTATCAAGGAGGTCATAGAGCTAACGTTAATTTGGGCATTTGAAAAAAAAATGTAATTATTTCCCTGAAAATTCTTCTTTTCTTTGTTTGAAGGCATGTTTTTACTAAACCGGCAGTATTTCGGCATATCAGAGGTCACACAATGTGATATATCAGTCTTCCATGATACTTTTACAGTTGCCATAATTCTCCGGTATACTATATTGTATTTTTCGGGCTAAAACTGGTGCCTAATATTCTTATAAGCAGGATGCTTCCTTATCAGTATTATATAAATTGTATTCAGCCTCTGAAATCTGAAGACTTGCCTATTTACCGAAATAGCGAAACTTATTTGCTGCTCTTTTGTTTTTCTTAACACAGAAAACCCGAGAGTGAACATGCCATGTTTGTAAAACGAAATAAACATTTTAATTTACTTGAACTTACCTTACAAATAGGAAAGATAAATGTTATTTTATAAATCAAATTTAATTATAATAATATTAGGAATACTGTACATCTGAAAATATAAAATCAGTTCGTAAAGTATTTTCATAATTCTTAGAAAGTGAATTTAAAAATTAATTCACTTTTCTAAAAATGTTTAATTAAAAAAAGGAACTATAATCGGTAAACATCGAAATCTTCTGATAGTATTTCGAAATTCATTATAGATTGGGAAGTAATGTTATTAAATAAGTTTTATGCTTCCCTTCTGGCGGCTGTTCGTTTCGACTTTTCTATTTTTCGTTTCATCTTTTCAACTGAATCACCTTCCCCATTATAATGTTCAAGCAACTACTTCATATCATGACCAAACTTCCAATATTCCACTTGCAGATGGAAGGTCCTTCCATACAGACATCCATGTAGCCTTTCACAACAATCCAGAGTTAAAAAAAAAAAATATATATATATATATCTATATCATAACTTATCTTCCAGCAACTTCCATTTTACAAATTCCATGGATGAAAACATATCGAGCAAGAATACAAAAGGAATCGGCCATTGTATTATTATTTTGTTAATAATGAAATAAAATGACGAACTAATTTTCAGCTTACGCTGAAACTGAAGTTGCGTGAAAATTTACAATTATTTAATGTATTTAAACTAGTTTTACAAATTGTAAACTTAATGGAGTGATTCCTATCGCAGCTTAATTAATTCAACATTAAACATATACAAACCATGAAGGCTTACGTGTAATACCGTGATGATGTTTTCGTTTTGCAAATGAATTTTAAAACGGCAAATTTTTCATATAATTCGACCTTTCAGCTAGACCTGCAAAACGATAAAGCTTTATTTTTATGACTATCGTCTTCAAGATAATAGTTTCTTTTGTTTTTCTCTCTTTCTCTCTCTCTTGTGACAGTATTCTTCAAAAGAATCAGCTTTGGGATGATTTGACTCAACACCATATGTGTTCCTATACTGTAAATGTATTGTATATTGTATATTTTATAATTCCAAACTTTGATCCACCATTATGTTGGTTTCACCCTTGCCATTACGGGTACTGATCAAGTCACCAGGTCTAATACCAATTCCTTATTGAACAATGTAACCCCACATCTTTCTCTCTGTAATTCTTCCTGTTTCTTTACTATTATATAGTATATGAAATGCATAAATATAACAACTATATTACTATATACATATAAACTCTAAAGATGTTAGATATTCATGAAGAAAATAAACAACAGAGCAATGTTATATTTTCATATTACATGCTCAGAAGAATTCATTATTGATTATAGTTGATGCTAGTTTTATCTCCAATTTAGGGCACAAGGATCCATATGGTTCGTAAATACAGTATTATCTTCGAAAAGTGATCATATTTTGGTTTTTCTTAGTGTAAAGATGTTGCTTAGAGTTGAGAGCAGTGTGGATGTCACCGTATTGCTATTGACACCCAAGCAACAACTTTAAAAATTTGACAATAATTGTAAATAACTGTATGCAAAATAAAACTACTAATCCCAAGAAATTTCCCAGTATAATTTTGTATATTTCTTTCGCTGTAATGGGATAATAATAACTGTACAACCATTGTGTAGCTTTTTGTGTGTGGAAGTTTCAAAGACTTTCTCATATGACCTTTGCGTCTTGGGCATAAATGCCAATACGCAACTGCAGAAATCTTGAAACTTCTATAGGTCTTACCGTAAGTTATAAGTAACATATCTCCTATTAACAGAATACTTTTCATTGTAGTTTATTATATTTTCTGTATATAAGTTTTTGTGTATTACTGTATTCTTTGTTGTATGCTATGAACTGTATATTGAATGATCCAATGTTTTTAAAATCTTGCGACCTACCGCAACCACTTCTCGTAAAGAAGTTTTTAAATTTGATCTTGTTGTTTGGTATGTCAGCAATTATAAACCTAAAAAGAATTGATGTATTTTCTTCTTGTTTTACTATAACAGATTACAGTTACGTAGTATATATGTTACATTTGTCAATATGCCACAAACGTACGTATATACTATAAATGTTACAACCTACCTACATAAGTTATAAAAATATAAGTACAAATATATAAATTATAAATATATTAATAATACTTAATGAAGACAAACTTTGGATCATTCTATCTTCAAATATTTTTTCTGTCATACCAGAATTCTTTCTTTTTTTCTTTTTTAATAAATTGAAGAAAGAGGAGAACTGTACATAAAAATGGTGTTGTCTATTTTTTAAACTCTACTTGACTCAAAAAGTAACAGCATTGTTCTGATGTTTTCCAAATGTCCTAAACTGTTATCTAAGTTTGAAAAAAGTCTGTAAATGTGCCATTGTTAATAAATTGATAATTTCAAAGATTACCTACTCAAAATGTGATTTATTTTATTGAATTCAACGAAAATATAAAAGAAAAACATGTGTTCACATCTATTAGTATTCTAGCTTTGAATTCGTCATATTATTTTGTTGTCTTTGAAGGTTTTTTTTTTCAATAAAATATATTTAAAAGGCTGTATTTTTTTTTTGGTTGATTTTGTATTTGTTATAACTACCCGGAAGCCAAGGACCGCTTATTAATGACGTCATTAAATCAAATTGACCACACGTCATTTAATATAGATATCTGAGTTAGCGTCTCTCAGCTTATTACACAATTTCTCCAAGAGAACACTAGATTTGTATTATATTATCTCAGAAAGTAAACTTAATAGACAAAAGAAAATAAACTTTAATGTTTTTTGTTTTGCTTTTCTTGCTTATTATCGAGAAATGTAAGAAGGAAGTCGATTTAAAGAAAGCTGCATTTTTCGGGTTCATACTGCCATACAAGATATATATAACCCATTTTAGACAAAAAAAATATTTATTATTACAGTTTGACATCTGTTAAACTTACGAAATATTTTCTGTAATCTCAATTAAAATTATGATATTTAGAAACAGTTATTCTTTATGACAGAATGATCATAATATATTTAAATGAAATCCATTTAATTTTATTTTCATAAACTACTAGGTCCTCCCCCTGGTAAGTATGAGATAATCCAAGAAGAATCGATTCCAAGCGGTTATGGCAGAAAATGATATTTTATTCCTTTTGAATGAACTCATTATTTGATAGCGCGCGAACAAATAAAAGTAGGATTGGATATTGGGGGACCAGCAGTAGTTCAATGGTTAGCGTTCCTGACTGCGAGGACGAAGGTCCTCGGTTCGAATCCCATGCAAGGCGAAAAAAAACAAAATTATAATCTGACTTTCTCAGCAAGGGAAACTAATAATTAACAATTGCGCCGGACCGACAGACAGAGAAATAAAAGATTTTTATTGATAGTAATATAAATTGTGGGGATTACACTGCCTTAAAAATGGCTGTTTTTCAATATCACAGTTTTAATTTGATAAGTTAGAGTATACTTCTCAAGTTTAATTATAGATTATCTATAATAGTTTATAAATAATTCGTTGGTATGTTATAATTAATTCTCCAAAATTGGCTAATGCATTGTATTGCAGTATGAACCCAAAAATATATTAAGAAATATATCTCAAATCGTTTTGATTTTTCTTCCTCGATTTAGAAAATAATAAAAAAAATTACTACTAATACATCCTACTATCCTGATTGATACGGTAATGTTGAAATAAAAGTTTGCTGTTATGAAGTAGTTAGGCTTAAGAAGTAGTTAAGAAATATTGGCACAGAGAATTATTCCTGTTAATATCCTTACTGTTGTGTCACTAGAGGATATTAATAGGAATAATTAATAATGGAATGTATGTTTGCAAATGCCACCCGAATATGTTAGAAGATACAATAGGTTCAGAAATAAAAGACAAGTAGTAGCCTACGTAACACAAAGCGTTGACCCAACCATTCTCCAACAGTGCCAACCATGACCCAACGTTGGGCCAACGCTTTGTGTTACGTGGGAAGGTAGCCAAGACAAGTAGGTGGGCACGTTTATTAGCCCTATGCTTACAATATGACAGTACCGTGAACACCTTTAGGTTCTCAGTAGGTGCTCAAAAGTTCCTTCACACAATCTCTGGCGTAAACGATTGATGATTGGGCACACGTCTGTTGGGGAACCGTTCACGATACAATCGTATAGCGTCTCTTCCGTTTCCGTTCGCTGCCCCATAGGCTAGGTGCATATCTGCCCTCTCAGCACTAGAGAAGCGATACAAACTCAACGTCTCAAATGAGAACGGCTCACACTGCCCAACTAATGTGTTGCCAACAGCGCCCTCTAGCACATTCGGATGGCGTTTGCGGACATACGTTCCACAATGAATACGGTTTATTTTTGTATTCCTGACCTACCTTTAAAGTTTGTACAGGGAATTTTGAATCACCTCTGTATTATATTTATGGAATATATAAATTTCCAAAAATTAGAATTAAAAGCTTAGTTAAAAAAAACATTTACTACTAAAACCACGATTAATTTCGGTAACGAAATTGGATATACAATATTACTAAACAGCCATGCCGGCGTGACCGTGAGGTGTGTCGGTACCCGGGTTTGAATCCCGGTCGTGGCATGGATGTTTCTTTCTTCTTCTGTTTCTCCTTCTGTCCGTTCCAGCGGGTATCACTTGATGCTGCCTCCCTTGGCGTACCCTGGGCAACGATTCGTCGGTTAAAGGCATCATATCTCGCCCCTGGTTGTGGCCTAAAGAAAGCTGATCAAGCTACCCAGCCAGGGCATTTGAAAAAAAAAATATTACTAAACACAGCTCATTATATACATTAAAGTAATAATTCAAACAGTTTTATAACAGTCAAGCAGTGTTGACGAGAGACACATTGCATCTAGTTGTTGTAAACAGCTTTGAAACTTGAACGTTACAATTCAGGAATCAGGATTACAAATACTGAGTAACAGGAGTCAGTCTTCAAATCTAAAAGCTGAGAAAAGGACAAAAGAAACAGTGACTTTTACCTGTTACCTCAAAATGCCCATCTTTATTATAGTTTGTGGGTCGTGTATGACTTCTCCCTTGCGACAGAGCCTAGAGATTTGGAACCCAAGGCTTACTGCTAACTTCATTTTACTAAAAGTGTCCAGTTTACCCTCATTTCCCTGTACACCCACGAAATGTGAACTAAAATTGGTGGAGGAAGTTGCTTTTGCATTTTGCAGATTTAATATTGAATAAATTTTGAGAAAAGCAGATCTAACATTTTATTACAAAGCGGAAAATTATAATTGATCTTGATTTCAGTCTTTCTACTCGTTTTGTTTTCTGTTTTTCTAAGTATTTGAGCTGGAATTTTATCAAATACACAATTAATAATCTTATGCATTTGAACCAAAATAACCACCGGAATAACGAATAAAAATAAATTTTGGGAATTTTTATATTATATATTATTTAGTTACGAAAAAAAAATATTTAATTATTGATTTTTTTAGTCGCTCTTTAGAATTACTGTAGCAAAATGCCATCAATAAAAAATATTAAAAATAATAAGTTGCTTATTTATTAAAAAACTTGCTTTTTACGTGCGCTAAATTCTTGTAATTTCAAAACATTAAAAGTTTATGCGACGGCAATTTTTAATATGTTTTGAAATTACAAGAATGTAGCGCACGTAAAAAACAAGTTTTTTAATTTTGACTATTTTTAATGCCACAAGTTTTAACCATGGAATATCAGGCTCCAGGGACAGTCAACCAAGAAAACCACCGTTTATTTAACCAGTTTACTAGTCTTCACAAGAAGTTGGCAGCTGCAGCAGCGGCCCTCATTTACAATGGACAATGCCCTAAATTGGATTGAATTCCACCGGCCCTTTGCATAAAAACAAGTGAATCATCCCTACAAAGGCACCTATAAATCATTAGGAAAAAGGTTTATCGCATCAGGATCAACAAAATCCATAAGAAAAAAGCTTGGATTATAAACCGAATAAAGACAATTTCAAGGGAGCTCCAACGCAAGATTAGTCCAAATATCTTTATTGACATGCTCAAGCGACCAGCCCAAACTTAGGTGACCAGACGTCCCGCTTTTGGCGGGACAGTCCCGATTTTTAACAATTTGTCCCGCGTCCCGCGACGTTTTAAAAAAGTCCCGATTTTTGGAAAGAATGCACGACAAGAACGAGAAGGGAATATACGGTTTTCGGCTGCCATGAAAATTAGCGAAATAATATTTGAAATATTAAATTTATAAGCGGTCTGACATTAAAATAATAAATAACCAAATAAATAAATCAATCGAAAAAAACGAACTTTTGAAAGATAATCCGCTTCCAACCCAGGTGACGTCACAGCGCTAGCCAATAGAAATCGTTTGCGCGGCGGAGACAACCTTCTATCTTCAGTAACCTTGCTGTCTCTCAGACGATACGCATCGTACTGCGTGCTAGTAAGCTAGTCAAACAAGTGATGTGAAAAATTTCATGACCTTTTAAACAACGACAAAAATCTACTAAATAAAATTCACTCAAATGAGAAATATGTCAAAGAATAAAATAATACTATATACATGTACATATTTTTTTTTTATTTATTATATTTGTAAATTACACTTATGTTGAAATTTAAATAAATATATTACAATACTATTTTTGCGTTCTATGAAAATTTTTGTTGCTCCCAGATCAAATTTTTAATCAATTGACACACCCGGTCAATGGTTCCCTCTTTACCAATGTTAAAATCTGGTCACCTTAGCCCAAACGCATTTTCGCACCTTTAGACAAATAGCATCCAGACATATCGCTAAACTTACCCTTCTAACCCTTAGAAGATGGCCTTCACGCCCTCCCACACAAGATAATTAAGTCAACATCAGCCATTTTGACCTCACCTTTGGACAGCGGGCCTTGCTGAACAAGGGAATTAAATTTAATATTCCAGCGAAACCCACTTTCCAGGACATCATTTCTCCAATAGAGGAGGCCTTAACGGGCATAACACACGGAGCCATTGATAAGTTTACAGGTTCATCCATCGGCAACATTACCAGCTGTTCATTGGTTACTCCCGTAACACCTATGCTTAACCCTATTGAGAGGAATGGATTAATCCAACTATAAGCCAACCGGGATCTTCTAGTAATCCCAGGGGATAAAGGAGGGGGATCAGTCGTCCTAAGTACGACACAATATAACGACATGGCTAAAAACTTTCTAGAAATAACCCCAGGGATATCGTATTTTTCGACCCAACCGAAATTGGTGCTCAACCATAATAGAAGAATCATTCGAGAATTGGTCTCTGAGAATTGCATTTTAGACGATATGGCCAAAATCATGAAAGATAGCACGCTTCAAATACCGGTCATCAAATTTTTACCCAAAACTCATAAAAAACCCGATGACTGGGGCCTTTTTCCGGTAAGACCCATCGTCAAATGTCATAACACTGCAATAAGAAAACTTTCACTCCTTTTATACAAAAAAACTTCCGATATTTCAGTAATCTCTAGACATGCAGTTAAGGACAGCAAAAATCTTATCCAAAAAATTCGAGAGCTAAAGTAACGGAATAATTACACATTTTTTTTTTTTCCTTGGATGTGGAGGCTTTATTTACCTCCATATCAGTTAACCTAATCACTCAAGCATTGTCACACATGCAAAGTAAATCTTGTTTCAATTTCTTATCCCTTCAGATCAAAAATGATATCCTCCCTCTCGTGGACGCACGATTCAAAATGCAATATTTCACTTTTAATAATGCCATTTATACACAAACGGCCTGGTTATTCATGGGCCTCGCTCCTTCGGCTATTCTAACCGAAATTGTTATGTCTTACATAGAAGACCAGGCTTTCTTAATCAACGACAATAAAGGGTTAAATATCGCCCTATATTTAACGTATGTGGACGATCTCCTTTTTTACACAGACCCCTTCCATCAAAATGATATCCATCCGGATATTAAATTCAAAAAAGAGGAAGAAAACCCAATTACGCAAAGTATTCCCTTCCTCGATGTATTAATACAGCGCGTTAATCATTCAATTCAGACATCGGTTTATCGCAAACCTACCTCTTTGCCAATAACCACCAATTTCAAATTCTCCTGCCCCATGCCTTACAAAATTAAGAACTTAAAAATGGCTGTTAACAGAGCTTTCTACATCTCCAGTAATCTAGCCAATTTCCAACAGGAAATTCAAAAAATTAAATCCATTTTTATTTCCAATGACTACTCCCCCCCCCCCTGCTTTCATAAATAGGCACATCGCTCGATATATTCAAGCACATTACCATAATGACAGACTAAAGGTAAGTCTCGATAATAGGAAATACATTTCCATTCCCATCACCCCACACTGTTCCCAATGCTCTCTAAACACTACAACCATATAATATTATTCTCACCTCTTCAAATAGCATCACTTTGGCCAAAATATGCGATAAACACAATAAGCCACGCAACCCAAGTAACACCCTGGAACAAAAGGGAGTAATTTATTCAATACCCTGTTCACACGGGCAACCGTGTAAATATGTGTGTTGTTTGTGCGACGGCAGCTTTTAATATGTTTATTTATTCGTTATAATATTTAATGACGTCATTAATGTATCATTTCATTATTATTATTATTATTATTAGTTTCCCCTTCATTCCCAAATCTTAGATCCTGCTCTCGTTCAAATTACAATGGATTGTTCCCGAACTTTTTTTCATTGTATTTATATTATTATTATTATTATTATTCTCTGGATTTCGAAATTGTATCCTTTACTACAATTTTTTAAAACAACGATCCTGCAGTTCTTAATATTTACAAATAAATATAATTCTATAATAAAGGAATTAGGTTTAAAAATAACCATTAAGAAATAATTGGAAATTTTAGGGGTTTTTTTCCCTCCACTTTTCCCTCTCACACAACGACCTAGGAAATTGACTAAAGCGCCATATTTCATCAAATTCCAGAGGTAAAAATTGAAAACCTAAAAATGATAAAAATTAAAACAGGAAAATGAATTTACAAAGACATTACAAGCCTTACCACAGCCTTCAGCGTACGCCTGTCCGTGGCTTGATGCTACAACCCTCACAAGTGCAGTTCTTTGAGTCAGGCGCATAATTGAGAAACATGAAGAAAGTAACAAAGAAAGCAAAAATAAACAAATTCAAGATGAATTCAATTTTTCATTCAATTGTTCGTCTATAATTGTCTTCACTTACTTTTGTTAGCCTCTTTTATTGTTTACCTTATTCTAGATTTAATTTTTTTTCTAATTCCTTAATTTATTATAAAGTGAAAAAAATGGAAACAGGAGGGGTCCGCGGATAATCGGGAGTTTACTGTATATCTAATTTAATTTAATCCAAAATAACTAACATGTTTCGGATGTTATTTACATCCATTTTCAAAGCTGGCGAACACAAATTTAAATCTCAATACAATAAACAACTTCAAACCTAACATGCATTTCCCAATAAAGTTAAAAACATGCACCTTCTATAACAATTCAATATTCAACAAATTTGTTAAATCCGTTATCTCATGTTTTCTATTAACATTATTATTTTTTATTGAATCAATCAATTACTCACTTCGTTTTATTAATAGTTTAGAAACGAAAATTAATTGTTTTTCTAGAAAAATGGAATATTTATTTTCTTACTTTTGTTATCCTAAAATAAAAAAAAAAAATCTGAAAACGCAATTTATGTTTTAAGTTTTTAATTTGTCTTTTATTCGCTTTAAATATTATTAATATTATTTTATTAATTCTAAAATTGTATTGTAATTTAAGAAGAATAAAAATATATAATTATTTTAATAAGTTTATTCAAACTAAATTTGAGCTACTTAAAGAAATTAAGGGATAATTATTATTAAATAATGTAATTTGAAATAGAAAATAATTAAATTTTTTTGTATAATAATGAAAATTAAATAAACAAAGCAATAAAAAGTTAATGTAATTGACTTCCTATTACTAAAATTACACAAATGTGTCAATAAATCTTGTTTTGTTAAGAAAAAATAAATTAGTTTTATAGAACGGGCGTTATTGGAGTCACCGTCCCACTTTTCCCCCTGTTTAAAAATCGATATTTTGGATCTATGGTGGTCCAGACTTAATTATTGATTTCAAGGATGGAATCACCTATTTTTATGGCGGATGAGATCAGCCCGAAGGAAGAGTCATTTCCAACATTAAGCTCTGAGCGACGAAGAACGCGGAAAAAATATTGTTCCTCCATTCCTCGAGGAAAGGTAGGTAACAGAGCGTGAGGCATGGGTGACAGATTGGTTGCTAGGCAACGCAGCATCCATTTATCAGCGCCATCTGACATCGAGAAGCTCATATTCAAATATAGGAAATCGTCTTGTTTTATTAAAAATGATCATTACCAATGCAGGTAACGATTCTGCAAGAGTTTGCTGGAATTTTCTCGATCTTTCTTCATTTGTGTGGTTGAAAATGTAGAAGATAATAATTAAAAAAGGCAGGGAAAGCTTTTTCAGTATCAGCTTTTTCACAATTTATTTATTTGCTTGTTTGTTTATTTATTTTTAATGCTCTTCATAAAAAAAAAATAATAAAATTCTAATTATTAATACTACGATCGCCCGGCAAATAAAATTTTGTAGGGAATTAATATAACTGATTATTAACTGAAAATTATTGTTTAAATAATCGTTTTAAATAATTACTTAGGCGTCTATGCAGGTCGAGAAGACAGATATATCCGTTGTATGTGGTATTCGTCGAATGCCATTTTTATTCAGTAACTACAAGAGATGAATTTGATAGATAACTAGATCTCGGCGAAAGAATCTCAAAATCACTGAGATTATGATTTTAGGGGGAGAGAGTTCTGAGGTAACTGCCCCATCCAACAAAGATGATGCGGTATGCTTTATTTTTGTTATACCACCATAACAGTGATATTTTTACTTACAGTGGAGCACCGTTCATACGTTTCTCGTTTATACGTTTTTATCATTTATATGTTTTTTTGATTGGTCCCGGCAAAATCCAATGCATATTAACGTTAAATAATTTCATTTATACGTTTTCCTGAAATCACAAATTTCATTTATACGTTTTTTTAAGAACTCAAGAAGAGAGAAAATGCGCATTTCAACCTCAGATTCCCACCTGCCGATTGTCCAGTCTTAGAAAATTGCACTCAAAAACCTCTGCCAAAAACCATGCAAAAATACCCCATTAGCAGAGATTTAAATGATAAAGTTAAGATGTCACTTTTAACTGTGCACAATGAACTTTTTTCTGTGCTTTCCAAAAATTCCTACAACCTAAAATAAAAAAAATATTTTGTAAATGCTGACTGAATATGAATCGTAGTACTAGTTGTACATTAAATCCAAAATAAAAAGTTTTGTATTACAAACCTCTTGTATTTCATTTTCATGTAATATTTTAATTTACCTCTGACTTTTTATTGTTGGTTATTACGAAATTGTTCGTAACTTTAGTGAATTTCATTTATACGTTTTTTCATTTATACGTTTTTTTTTTCTCAGTCCCTTGAAAAATGTATAAACGGTGCTCCACTGTATTTACTTGCAACCTAATAGAAATACGTTCTCCTTCTAGCAATGATCTACGACAATATTCTATCGATATCCTTACGTTGGATAGAAAATTTTCTGGATAGAAGCCTGAACCCTTTGTGATTACTTCCCCACCTCCCCCGATTCCCAACAATTTCAGCTCCTATCTTTTTTAGTTAAGATACACACACACACACACAAACGTACGTTATTGCGTGTGACATGTACCAAATCAAAAACTATAAAGGATTTTGATGAAATGGGGTGAATCTACTGTTTTCGGGTACGAGAAAGCGATTTAGCTAGGTCTCGACTTTAGGGAAAACTCATTTAGGGGATAAATGATTGACCTGTGGTCTGGGTTCCAAGTTATTGTCTATAGTATTCTTATTTTAATTTCGTTTTATTTTATACTTAATAAATTCGTGTTCTGTGCGTTTTTTACGTGTAACAAAATAATAAGTTCATTTTTACCTTAATAAAATAATAATTTTGCTTCATAATAATTTTTAAAACTTTCTCATTTGAACGTCGTGCATATCCACTACGGAGCTGTCCATTTCCCCGAAAGGTGGTTAAGTCTACAGTTGTTCTTTCTTTAATTTTGGTTTTATTGTACTGAATAAAGCTCGGTCTTCCAGGTACTGTTCTTTTAAATAAAAAAAAAGGTTATTCTGCAAAAGATTATAAAAATACGTTTTTAATTGAGTCAAATTATAAATAGAATAATGACGATTCATAAATTTTATTTAAGATAAATATAAGTGATAAATATTAGCATTTTTCCAGTGCAAGCTCATATTAAAGTATAGTAAACTACAGTAGATGAA
>JAFIDM010010028.1:18254181-18267600 GCA_023159025.1 Thereuonema tuberculata | reverse complement strand
TTCGGAAATATTTAGCTGTAACAATTTAATTGGTCCACCCTGTATATATATATATAAGATTTAAAGTGGTTGAAAAATAGTGCAATATTTGCAATATCTTGCAAAAGGTCATTCGTATGTGTCAGTTTCTAAGTTCATGTTTTACTGTTTTCTCCTACGTTCCTCTAAAATTCGACGCAATACTTCGAATTTTAGAGGAAGGTATGAAAACTCTAACCCTTACTAAGTCTATGTTTTGCCCATATTGCATAGACGTATCCTTTCCTCGTGATTTGATTCTACAATGTTAGAATGACATTTGAAGAAATCCATGAAGTACCCTTTCAAGTTTATGTTTCAAGTTTAACCCAACTAACCCAAGTTTATGTTTCGTTCTGCTACATTTCTCTGTGCAGAGCTTGCCCTATTTTATCCATACCGTATCTTTATATACTTTTAATATCTTTTTCTTTTTTATTTTATCTTTTCTGATTACTTTAGCATAATTTTATACATATCAAAAACAAAAAAGTTTAGATAAAAAAAAATCAAATGCAATTTTAAGTTGAAGTTCTCTCGATCGCTTTGATTAAAGTTATTTTAGAAAGCTTAAAGTAGGAACTGTAATTAAATAGTTTGTTTTACTTATAAATCGGAATTTAAAATATTTATTTATAAAATTTTTTTCTTCAAGATACTCATTAATTTTTTCTTCTTTTTGTTTTATAATTAATAGCCTACAATTGCGTACAATGATTGTTTAAAGAAAGTAATTAAATTTTCTTTTTGCTGGATAATTAAAATTGCAATATTAATTAAAACCTAATTTATCCATTCTGCTGAATAACAGCAGATATTAATTTTATTTACTTTAAGTTATATTAAAGAATTCCTGTTTTTGGTTTTGATTATTTAATTCAATTAACGACAAACAAGGTCTTTTTTAGAAGCCTGTAAAATTCCTTATCATCAAACAATTATTGTATGCACTTTTAAAAACTATTCTTTTTCGCCCTTACTTCATTTAATTTGATTATCGTAATATTATAAAAGTAATGTTAGTGGTCTTTTGAAAAAAAATATTATCTTCCCGAAGCTTCGTTGGCGTATCGGCCAACTAACGCCATCTAGTAGCAGCTTTTACAATTTGTAGATGTGCTTTGTACAACTTAAATTATTTTTAACATTTTTATATGAATTAAGAGATAATGCGATCACTTTCTTTCTCAAATATGTTGCTTAGTTGAAAAAAAAATGAATTAATCTTATTACAGTTTCATTAAAACCTAATGATTAGCATAAACAGATATAAATAATTGAAAAATAAAGTGATGGAAAGATTTTTGTAGACTGCCTTTACAATAGATGGAAGGGATAAAAAGAAATATTGAAATTTAATAAATCATCCTTTTTAAATGAAAATTTAATAAAACCTTATTGCTATCCAATATTAGGTAAATTTAAAATTAATAAAATTGATTATTTATTAAAAAAAGTAATAAAATTATAAAATTCGATCATAGCGGAACTAGAAGAAACAAGTATGATATTCGCAGCTTTCAATCTGAAATTAGAATCTGATAGAATTCTTTTTTATACAAATTTGGAGGTTTGTTTTTTTTTCAGTGCCAATATATTTTGTCTCTTCCGGAAAAATTTCTGCGAATCCATTTCAATAGATAAAAATATTAATCTATTCATATTTATAAAAGAAAACCTTGTTTTTTGTTGTTGTCCGCTACTCCTCCGAAACCATAAGACCACAGAATTACAAATAAGGTGTCAAATGTTGGGTATTAATATTGAGGATGACTACATTTCATTTTTCTTCGACATGAGTCAACCGTAAGTCCTGTAAGGTACGGTCAAAAGCAAAACCGATCATTTTTGGTCGACTTTCCTGCCACACACACAAAGGGCACGTGTCCTTGGATTCCGAGATCATTTTCTCAGTCAGCAGAGAAGCCGAGAGGCTTCTTTTATTTATATATACAGTAGAACCTCATTATAACGGACCCTATTATAACGGACTTTGCTTATAACGGACAGTTTTAAAAAAAATTGACAGCCAACAATTAATGAGAGCAAAGTAAAAGATCATTTAAATTTTGTTATTCAATATGTTGAACAATCGGCAAATGAAAATGTGTTTGCATATTATGAACACTTACGGCACTTCCGTCAGTTATTAACTGAAGAAATAAGCAGCAAACAAAGTCAGCAGAAAATAAATTATTTTTTCAAACCAATGAATGTAAGCAATCAACATGAACCAGGACCTTCTTGTTCTAATGCAGTGTATACGTACACATCTTTTTCAATTCAACTTATTATGTTGAAGGCTGTTTTTTATTTGATATATAATAAACACTTTTTGTAGTTAACTATTGTACTTTCATTGATGTACACCCTGCTGCATTACACCGCTATAAGAATTATTTGTTATAAACCGGACTTTCATTAAAGTGGACAACCTTCGGCCCCTATTAGTCCGTTATAATGAGGTTCTACTGTATAAAAGAAAACATGGCAGGTTTACTTAACAGGTTTGGTAGCTATATACATATAAACAACTAAATGATTTGTGATATTTTTAGGAAAGTGATTTTGTTTTCTTAGGAAAGTGAAGCTTTATCAGATTATTCAGTCGTTGTGTGCATATGTGTCTGTGTATTCCATCTCTAATAATGTTTGAACCACCGGATGGATCTCCTTGAAACTTCGAGTGCATATTTAAGGACTTAAGAGATAAGGCTGGCGTTAGACCTTTTTTTTTTTTTTTGACGCCCTTCTGAACATATACATAAACCGCTGTTCTTTTCCTCATGTGGGTGACTCTTTCTCTTCATAGGGTTATAAAGCTCTGCCCAACTCCCCCCCCCCCCGACAAAAATAAAGAAATAATTTGAAAATAAATGTAGGCTTTCGTTTCTGTCACTTTTTAGGACTTAAAAAAAAGAAATTTTCGAATACATTTTAAGGAAAATAGACCCTTCGAACAACTTGAATACTATAACCATGCATCCAAATATTAATACAGTATGATATTAAATTTGATGAAGAAATGATCCAAAGAGATAAATTGACATATATGGAGTTGTAGCCTCGTGTATAAGACTTGAGTTCAGATTTTTCAAGTTTGAAGTTTACACCAAAGAAGTTAAGTGATAACTGGGAATCAATTCAGATTTTCTGATAACAAACAGATCAATTAGTTTCTCTTTCACTGGGTCATTGTCGCTTATGTTTTTGTTTTTTTTCTTAACTTTACACGAAAAGGCCTGAGTATCCAAACTCAACTATTACAAGTTATTCCTTTAGCTGATTCCAACAATTTTTTCCAGGATCATTTTAATGCATTTCTCCACTAACACTATCTTTTGAAATACTTCAAATGCGACAAAACAGATTCTTACCAATTCTTCATTGACAAGTATTAAGTTATTATAATAAAATAAATATATATTTGATGGAAACTGTGACCCCTCAAAGAGTAAACTCAAGAAAATTAAAAACAAGAACAAAATGTGGATTCCAAAACCTTGGGCAGCACTCAGGCTACCACAAAAGGTATTTGACCGCAAAAGGAAATATAAGCTCGAAACGGCCGTCCCAGAGTATCAGCTCGACTCAAAAGGCATTCTTATTTGAATTATTGCTTTTATTTTGCCCATTAGAGGGTTTGTTATTTATTTGTTTATTTTTTTTTTCCTTTTCCTTTTGTGGTCAAATACCTTTTGTGGTAGCTGGAGTGCTGCCCAAGGTTTTGGAATCCACATTTTGTTCTTGTTTTTTATTTTCTTGAGTTTACTCTTTGAGGGGTCACAGTTTCCATCAAGTATTACTAATACCTCCCCTCGTACGCCTTTTGAGTCCTGCACTAGCTGATTAGCTCTGGCTGAGGAGAGCCTAATGAGCTCGAAACGGCCGTCCCAGAGTATCAGCTCGACTCATAAGGCATTCTTATTTAAATATATATCTTTATGGATAATAGCAGAGCGTGGTTAAGAGATCTATGGAGTAAGAGTATGTTTTACTTCTGTCCCAAAAAATAGTTCAAGACTAATATTAAACTTAATTAACATTATTTAATCAAAACCCTTTTAAGCATGTTGACTTCTTTTCACAAATACAATTAATAACCTTGTCAGTGATTAAGTAACTTATCAAAGTTCTTTAACATCTTCTTTGATTAAGAGTTCAGCAGGTTTAACGGCATGTAACGTTCTAACATTCTATACACACAACAAAGTTCCTTTACAGCTTTATTACTTGGTAGCAGTAAATGAATCTGGTATTTCAATTTAAGTAAAATAACAGTCTCTTTATAATTCAATATGTATGAATTCTATAAGGAGCATTCAAAAAGAAACGAGCTCGAGGCCTAGGAACAGAAACCAGTACCGGTGTATCAGAAGTATTGGCCCTGGCTGTTAAGGCACTTGTCCCCCTGCAACACAAGGCGGTGAATGACTGGCTCGTAAAATTCCCGGGGCTGCATTGTGAATCAGTTCCGCAAGTACTGCATGACATCGCCGTCCGAAATGAATAGTTTGCCCCACAGGTGAGCTTGCCTTGGGAGGTCATTCTGCTCCACGACAATGCAAGGCCCCATATCACGGCACTCTTGCAGAAATTCAAGTGGGAGGTTCTCGATCACCCTCCATACAGTCCAGACCTCTCTCCCTGCGATTACGCCATTTTTTTGGTCCCCTACAAAAGGCTCTGAGGGGCAAACGATTCACCTCGGACGACGATGTCATGCAGTACTTGCGGAACTGATTCACAATGCAGCCCCGGGAATTTTACGAGACAGCCATTCACCGCCTTGTGTTGCAGGGGGACAAGTGCCTTAACAGTCAGGGCCAATACTTCTGACATACCGGTACTGGTTTCTGCTCCTAGGCCTCCAGCTCGTTTCTTTTGGAATGCCCCTTATATATTTACGTGTTGAGTTAATTCATCTAAATCTGTGTCTTTGTTCTGTTCTGCAAACATGTGGGTCCTTTGTGTTATAAAAACACAAACACTTTAGATCTTTTTATAGCTTTAGATCTTTTATTTTATAGCTTGATCTCTGTGGATACATCCGCCGTTATCAACGTAGCGTTCCAAAAATGATCCTCTACGATCCAATGTCTGAAGCTTTGATCTAGAAGTATTTCCTCTCCGTCCATTAATCCTGTGGAAAACGATATATCAGCGGCTTTCCCGTATTCGATTCCATTATTGTAGATTCTTGAAGCTTATGGCCATTCTAAGGATGAAAACTAAAACAAGTTATTAGTACAAGTCCATGTGGAAAGTCTATCTTAAAATCTTCATAAATCGAAGATTAAATCGAATCACTATTACTTCCTATTCGATACCATACTTTCCAAAATACATATATTCATGTTTTGAATATATTACCATAGAATCAAACGATTTTACTAAACTCAATTCATCGAATACATTAGGACCGAGAATTTTACTTTTTGCGTACTTCAAGTCCTGTCGCTACGATTACCAGAAACATTTCTATCTTCTGTCACTTTGTTGCTACGCGGCTTATTGTTTTCTTTTTCGGACCAACAATAACTTCAGCAGTCATAATCAATTTTATATGCCGTTGTCTTTCGTTTATTCCAGCAATCAATAATATCACACAGATTTCAATTGTCATTTTTTAAAGTCAGTTCATTATTGAATTTCAATCACATAAATATTATTTGGCACTATAATATCCGTACAACAAGATTTTTAAATATTCCTGGAATTTTCAAAGTTGTGAAGCCATCATTTCAGACTTACTGGTATCTGAGTGGCCGAATTTATGTTAACTTCTGTGCCAAACGACTTATTGTTAGTATCTTAAAGATGCTGCCATCTATCGATTACAAAATGAACTACACAACAACATCAAATACATTTTGGGGATATTTTTTATTTAATATTTTTTTTTCATTTATACAGATTGTTTTATTAAAGATTTACGATTAAATAATAATTAAAGTAATGTTATTCAGATTGCATTTTTTTTATTTATTGTTTCTATTTTTAATTTAACATAATTTCTGATCTTTATCATTTATTTCGACTTTCAAGTGAAAATGAAATCTATCTTTCTATTTCTAAATAAAAAACTAAAATATTTTTATTCCTACTTTTTATTTGTTCAGAAATGGATTATAGAAATCTCTTGTTTTGGAATTCTTTTAAGTGTTTGTGATTTATTTTAAGCTTTACTTAAACTTTATTCTTAAGATTTCGAATCATCGTTCAAATAAAAAAGATTTAAATTAATAAAAATTAGGTAAAATTAGCCTTAACTTTTATTTCGCATAATAGTAAAATTATAAATTTAATTTCCAGTAATAAATTTACTGCAATGAAGAATTATTATTTTTTTATCTTTTATCCTATTAAATTTCTTTTAAGAGTTTTATTATTGTTATTTATTCGCTCTAACTTTCTCTGATATTTGTTCTGAATGCATACTTAAGTTTATAATATTATCGACACTGCTTTTGATAAGTGGTATCAGAAATTCTCAAATTCAGACGCAGAATTGTGATCTTATTGTTGTAGATAGACCCAAGATGGAAACTCTTCAGAATTATATATTAAAATATACGACGCTTGTTCAGTTAAAATATATTTCATTTTTTATATATCTACAGCATCCTTTCAAAAAAGCAATCATCTTTAGCTTGAAGACTTTGTAATGCATACGATATTCGTTATGCATTACATGGAATGCAGTGTCCTAAGATGTTCTATGTCTGCACATCGGTGTCCTAGGATTCTTTCAGTGAATCGAATTGAGTATTCCAGAATTCTGTCATTGCGTTTATTTCAGTGCCCGCGAGTGAGTCAGTGCATGTATTTCAGTGTTCCAGAATGCTTTCCTTACATGGACTTTAGTACCTGAGGATACTGAACAAATCTCTTATAAATCTAGCAACAGTTTACATTACATAGATACATTGGTAAAATGTCCTACTCTTACAACAATAATTAAACTTATATTTCTCTTGGAAAATTCAACACAAAATTTCTTGAGATACAACATTTGAAAATTTATGTGAAGATCTTTACAATTAGTATTTAAATTAAAATGGCGCGCATACTGCTGATTATAAAGTAATGCTTTAAATGATTATGAAACAAAATTTTTTTATAGTAATATATTCTTCTTCTTCAGCGTTTCCTTAAGTGAAAATCCTTACAAAGCAGTATTCGGGGCTTTCTTCATCAGTCTGAGTTCTTTAGTGAGAGTCGAGGCTAAACAGCAGGACTGTTTTTTTTCGTCCGTCTTTTTGTCATCGGGTGTGTTGGACGGAAAATAGTAAGCAACATCACGATTGACTTTGTGCAGCAAATCGAAAATACTTCCTCCCTTACTTTCTCGTAGCACTTTACAGAAAGTTTGTACGAACCAGGAGCCGCGTTTTGAGTTTCTCCTAGAGCAAAAACCTAAAAGAAGATAAAAATAAGAAGATAAGTTATATCGGGTTTTAAATAAGATAAATTACGTTATTTTACTGGAAAAAGCAAGGCCTGCATCTGTAACCTTTTCTTTGATAAAAATGTAGGTGTTTGAATATATTTTAGAAATCCTAAAATTCCTGAGAAAAATCCAGACAAAAATTGAGATTTCAATTTTAATTTTAAAGGAAATTAACTTTTATAAACATTTACAAAACTGAACACCAAGTGTTTATTTAGTGACATCCTAGAACAGCTGATTCACTCTATTTGGCGATCGTCAGCTAGAAGTAGTCATCAGTAAACATTGAATATCAATATCAGTATTACTTAACTAGTATATACAGAATTACGTTAGTCACTCAACGTCAACGTCGCCGAATTATACAGCAGTGATCTGAAGGAACATATGGAGAAATTACTTGTATTAACCATCAAAAAATTACTATGAATGATAGAAATATATAGGGAAAAAAGTTATTCAAATGACATTAATTACTCAAAGCTTAATTTTACAGCTGTAAGAAATAAAATATTTCAGATATTCAAAAAAAAAAATAGCTTAATAATAATAATTCTCTACTTTCCGCTAGAGGGTGTCACTTTTATCATTCCCGAATGATGACGGATCTGGGAAAATATTAATAACGATTTTGAAATAACGATCCTTCATATCTGTCCTTAACATCCTTCAGATATACTTTACTTACGTACTTCGAAATACATTAGCAGAGTCCCCTCCCCACATAACAGAATCACAAGTACATCACTGACAAGTATTTTGATAAAAATTTATTGGTTTTGAACATTTTAAAATATACAGCGAGACATACTCAATGTGAAGACTATATTGAAGAGTTTTCATACTGTAATTCATAAGAACTTAAATCACCAAAACTAAAGTAGAGAAAAAGGCAAAACAGGGACCACATTCCTGATTTTATATATATAAAGAGCCACACCATAGTCACGTTCTGTAGCATTAAATACACAAATTCAAATTTAATTATATTTCTACATAGATCTTAATTGCTATATAAAGTTTAAAAAAAATACATATATAAGAAAATAAAAAATGAGAAAAAAAAAACACAAATAATTACTTCAAAATTTAATATATTATTTTTCTTTTTTTAAATTCTATATTTTTATCAAGAGATATTCGGAGCCGCACTTAACCCAGCGAAGAGCCGCATACGCTCTCGGAGCAGGATTTGCCCACGTCTGCAGTAGACAGTATTTGCACATATCATTACAAAAAGTATGTAGGAAAATATTAATACCTTTTTGAAACTCATGTAGTGGCCCATTTTCATTCCATAAGAAAGTAATTAAGAAGAATTTGCGAACAGAAACTGGGGAGATGTGTGAAAAGTGACTCTCATTAAAACTTATACCAGGGAAGTCCATTTGTTGTTCATGCCATAAAAAAACTGTCTAGCTGTAATGAAAGAGATGATGACAGTGCCAAAGAAGAAGTTTTTGCACCTCTGAGCTAATTGTAGAATCTTTAAATAAAGCAGGTGAAACATTAGGAGTTTCACCTATCAAACTAATGAAACTAAGCCATGAGAAAAAACATTTAGAAGTTAATCGTACAGTAAAAAAGTTTTCTGGTGCAATTAAGAAAACACTATGTGACTCATTCAATGTACAGCCTGAGTTGGATAGTGAAAACGAGAAGGAAGAAAACAGGAAAAGTAATATTGCAGCCAAGGACATAGAGTATTTAGTGAAGAGTTTAAAAGAAAGAATAAAAAGTTGCACATCAAATAATGAAAGAATTAAAGTCATCAGTGTAGCTCCCAAGAGCTGGTCAAATAATAAAATAGCACAGGAACTAGGTGTGAGCAAGTACTTGGTGAAGAAAACAGACGCTCTTGCCCAAAAACACGGAATCATTTCTGAAGTGAATTTATTGAAATTGGGGAGAAGAATGAGAAAAGAAACTTAGGACTTGGTTGTAAATTTTTACAATAGGGATGAAGTAAACAGAGTGTGTCCAGGAATGAAAGATAACTTGATAGAATTATACCAAAAATTAAAAGAGGACTATCCATCAGTTCGTATAGGATTTCCTAAATTCTGTGAGGTGAGGCCCAAGTGGTGCATTCTGGCAGGAGTAAGTGGGATTCATTCCGTGTGCATTTGTTCCATATATCAAAACGTTAAATTGATGGCTTCATCAGTAAAAATCAATGACTGGAAATCTCTGCTTGCAAAATTAGTGTGCAATAGTAACAGTGAGAACTGTATGATAGGTGAGTGTGCAACGTGTCCAGGTATTAAAGCATTAAAATTACACGAACTAAACCTCGAATTGGATGATTCTGCTGAAGAAGATAGCGATAAAAATACTATTTCTTACAAACAGTGGGCGACAATAGATCATTGCCAATTAATCACTGTTTTAGAAACTTTGTCCAAATTTAAAGATAATTTGGCATCAAAATTAATGCAGTTAAAAAGTCACCACTTTATTTCCCAGAGTCAGTCGCAGTTTCTCAGAACAACAAAAGCAAATCTATCTCATGATGTGTGTGTGTAGTGATAGGGAATTTCTCAGAAAATTTTACATTTATTATCCAAGATGAGATCCAGTCTTACCACTTGATAAATGCTCAAGCCACACTGCATCCCTTTTGTGTCTGTTTTAATACTGAATCTGCAGAAGATCTATGCAACAAAAGCCTTTGTATTATAAGTGATTGCATGGAGAATATTACATCTGCTGTTTATGCATTCCAAAAGCAATTGATTCCAATTATCCAGAAATTCATACCAAATCTGAAGAAGATCTTTTATTTCTCGGATGGATCAGGAGGACAATCAAGAATAGAAAGAATTTTTATAACTTGTGTAAGCATAAACAGGACTTTGGTGTTGATGCCGAGTGGCATTTCTTTGCCACTAGCCACGGCAAGGGTCCCTGTGATGAGTTGGTAGGACAGTAAAGAGACTTGTCACAAAGGCAGTCTTCAGCGACCAACTGAGTATAACATCCTTATCCCTAAGGACATGTTTGAATTTTGTATGGAAAATATTCAAAGCATAAACTTTGTCTTGGTGACCGAAGACGACATGAAGAAAGAACAAGAATATCTCAAGGACCGTTTCAACAAATCCCAGATATTTGATGGCATAAGGCTACGTCCCCATGGGTTCATCTACTCTTCTGATAAGTAAAACATCATCATCATATCATACTAACCCCTGTGCAGTTCAAAGTTGACGGATCACAAACACCAATTGATTTTAATCAAATAACCAAAAAAGACTATGTTTTTTGTGTTTACGATAATAGATGGTATATAGGTAAAGTAAAAGAACCATGAAAGAAAATCAATGATGTTCAAGTGATGTTCTTCAAACCAGCTGGACCATCAACTAGTTTTTCTTTGCAAAGAAGTGATACTGTTTGGGTGAAGTCGAGCAACATTCTTGATATTTTAAAACCATCCGAATTCTCCACTGCCACAGGGAGAACCTACAATATTATTCAACAGAAGAACACTGAACTTTCACTCAAGTTATTATCCTACTTAAATAGCATACCACAGAGATGGATGTTAAGTTACACTGAATATACAAAGATTTGTATTAAGAATAAATGTTTCTGTAAAATTACCAAGCTATTTCACAGCATAGTTAAACTTTTGTTAATAAAAAACTCTTCTGACATAGGGTAAGAGTTTAACACTGTAAGGTGTTAAAAGTCCAACTTATCAAAGACATATCTTCCATTTAGAAACAGTTTCTGAAAGGCCAGGATCTCTGCTTTAAGACAGTGCAAACTAGAACTTTCTATCTTAGATAGAAACCACACAGCAGTCTTTCTTTATAACATTGCAAATCTTATTTTTACTTGTCGCACTGACGAAAAATGAGCCTAAATCAAAGATGATGGTAGATAAAATAAAACAAAAAATACTTTTGAGCAAGTCATTAGTAAGGGCACCAGTGTAAAAATATAAAAATGAAGAAGATGGTCAAGCAACTATTTAATTAAAATTGGCTGATTTCATATGGAATGACCTCATTATCAATTTGAATAACTGTTAGTCGTAATTTCGAATACAATTATTAAAAATAAACATTTAGATGTTTTGTTCATTTTATGATCTTAAACAATGGAAGATTTCGATACTGACTATCGGTCAATCAATGCTTAATTTCCCCGGTTAAAATAAGTCAATCAGATGAATGACTCTAAGGTCGAACTTCAATTGATTAGATAATAATGTCTGCCAAGTTTCATCTTGAAATTCGCGATCGATCCCGGATATCTCCCGGATATCTCCTTTTGCAACATTTCCAAAAAAAAGAATTTTTTTAACTATGAACTTCATCTTTTAACTAGATATTAGAAAATGATTAAATCACTATTACCTAATTATTCTTAAAGAAAAAAAATTAAGAATATTTATATTATATTGATTCAGTAATTTTTCCAATAACAATTTAAAACAGATGAATAAATGAATAATTTTTACTATTTCCTAATAAACATTTCTTAATAATTTATTACAATAGACATCACAAAATTCAAAATTCTACTGCAACTATTTATATAGAATCGTTATTTATTTAATAGTAATTTGATAAAGTACAAATTATAAAATTTTTTATAGTATGGTGACTTATGCAAAACAAAATAACGGGCATTGATGTATTCCAATAAAATACACAAACTTTACAAAAGGTTTAAAATTTCTGAGTTCATGTATATGAAAAATATCGTAAATTGGACTATAAGTAAGTAATATTGAATACTTACAAGGAGACGACACACCCTGTATGTTTCAAATGTAAATGCCCTTTTGTGAGATGTAAGGACACATGAAATACTTCAAAAGTATATACATGTTGGGGCCAATGCCCCATAGATTTCGAGATATTCGGCGTTATTTTCATCAATTTTCAAGTATTGCCTTATTAGCTCACTCCTGTCACAACAAAGGAAGTGTTACAGTAGTGTAGTGGTTATATGCGTGGACTTTCAATCCAAGGTACCCGGGTTGGAACCTATGCGGGGTAAGGTATAATTTTTTTTTTTTAATTTCATTTCTTTCTTTTTTGTTTTTACTTTTTCTGCTTCCTTTTTTTTCTGGGTTTTTTTTTTTATTATTTTTTCTTATTTTTTTGCCTTCTTTCTTTATGATAATTTGGTTTTTTTTTTCGTTTATGTTATAAATATTAGACAGAAAACCAATTTACGATTAGAAGTAAATAAATAATATTCTCGTTAACTTTGGTTTTAATTAATTAGTTACTGAATTAACTAATTCAGTAACTAATTAATTTTTTTCTTATTATGTTGTGGTGAAACTCATAGAGCTCCTATTTAAAATTATTTCAGTTGTGCTTTATTTTAGGAAAAATTAAGTTTTTATGTATGAGTTTTAAATGTAAAACTTCACTATCTGATTTTTTTTTTATCATAAAAAAATAAATTAGTATTCTCATTAATTTTGGTTTTTAATTAGAAGTACTTCAATTCAGAAAAATTAAGTAAAACTTTGATTTTAACTTCAAGAGGAATTCATTCAAACTTTGATTTTTTTTAATGGAGATTCATAATACTCACTTCCAGAGGACAGAGTTTTTACAGGAGTTACTGTCGATCCACTGTCAATCATCTCATCGTCACTACTATCTACAATATCCAGTTCCCCTTCATCTTCTGCTGCTGTAAAAAGTTCTTCTGTTTGTATCGGTATCCATTGTTCCAATACTTCCATGACAGCATTTGCCATTGATTCTCCTAATATTTTTGTATCAGAAGATTTACTTTGGCTTAATCTATCACCAATAATATTCTCTTTTCTCAGCAGCTCTTTGCATATTTGGAAACCGTCAGTAATTTCTTCTTTGGAAAAGCATAAGTTGGACCAGGGACGTATATAAGGGCGGGGGGAACCAACGGGGGCCGGGGCCCCCCCCCCCGAAATAATGAAGATATGTCCTCCT
>JAFIDM010010028.1:18225154-18253781 GCA_023159025.1 Thereuonema tuberculata | reverse complement strand
AAAAAAAAAAATTATACCTTACCCCGCATAGGTTCGAATCGGGTACCTTGGATTGAAAGTTCACGCATATAACCACTACGCTACTGTAACACTTCCTTTATTGTGACAGGAGTGAGCTTATAAGGTAGTACTTGAAAATCGATGAAAATAACGCCGAATATCTCGAAATGTATGGGGTATTGGCCCCAACATGTATATATATGTTTGAAGTATTTCATGTGTTCTTTCATCTCACAAAAGGGCATTCACATTTGAAACATACAGGGTGTGTCGTCTCCTTGTTAGTTAAATTCAGTAACCTATGGTTTAGGAGTATATATTGTATAAGCATTTCCTTACCTTTTACAGTAGAATATGCAACTAAGGTGTCTTGGATTTCATGAACCGGATCCCAACCATATTCCGTTTCCTCATCCGTGAATGTCTCTGCGTCCAATCTATCGGAATTACGCCTGAATCGTGAGGGAGGAGAAGAACCCTCTGAAACGATACTGGAACCAAGCAGCGAAACATCGACAGGTGCTAAAACATCTGGCGAACTAAGTCTTTCTGTGGAATGGTCTTCTGAAACACTGCTAACTTGCGAATCGCAGCTGTCTTCGCTGTGTTTGTCTGTGGTGGATGGAGTTTTATTTTCAGTTGATGACCTTAACCTTACCATTATTCCATGATCTAGTTTTTCTCCACGGCAAGCCTGAAAGGCATAGTAAGTAGGCACCGAAGAAAAGATGTATTGTAGGATTAGAAAATGCTGAGATTACGGTTAACAGCCTCCGCACTTGACTAAAATATGAACTTTAATTTACAATTAAAAATGCACTATGCTAGTTGCATCCAGAGTGCTGACTGGACATCCAAAGGGAATGGTAACAGACAGAAAAACACAGGTACGCAACTAATTGTAATTTAAGGTTCATTTTTTAGTCAAGTGCGGAGGCTTTACACTATAATCTCAGAACATCGCCCACACGTTAATCTTTTATTAGAAAATAATGACTTAAAGAAAAGGTGAGATAAAAATCATAAAAACTTAATGCAGTTTTATCTTAAAACATTACGTGACTAAAATATTTATTTTTTGCTTATATTTTATTAGAACAATTAGCATATTAAATTGTCTTCTTAAAAATGTCACTATCATTCAAAATTATCAAGGTTTAAGCTATTCTTTTAGCATCCTAGCACTTTGAATTTATATACATTTGACAAAGAAATAGTGGCATCTAGAAATGGTCAAAATCTGGATGAAATATACTCTGTCCTATATTATTTAAACTATTATTAGATAAGAAAATCATTGACCCATGCTTTCTATAAATGAATCTATAAATCACCTAAACAATATTCATTGTTAATTACTGTAACCTAACAAGAACAAAACAATACTTCAGTAGCCAGAAAATAATGATTACAATAAAATTAACAAACAACAAAACGATACGAATATAATAAAAAGTTAAAAACATGAAATTTCAATGAACAATTGTTTTTATACAAAGGCAAGCAAACACAAACACATACCAATAGTTATAATAAAAAATAACATCATTTGAATATTTTGACGTGCGTCAATGAATTCTAAATAAAAAGGCCGAACACACAAAATTTAAAATTAAAAACATTTAAAATTTAATGAGCGTACATGTTTCGAAATGCCGAGGTGCATTTCTTTCTCAATGCTGACAAACAATTGCAGTAACCTCCTTTTAAATAAAATCCCACCAATTAAAACACAGTTTAAAACAAGGACTGTTCACCCCGTGGGGATGATATCAATCAGAAGCACGAATCGCTAACCAATCGATGGACTGCAGATTGCACCCTCTCGTGTCGATCATAGGAACTCGACTATAAATAAAAGCACATGGTCCGGGATTGTAAACAGTGACGCTCTGTTGATAGATGTAATGAGCAGGATAACGGAATAGTCCTATTGTCCAATAAATGAGTCGAAGTCTTTATTTTTATCAATCTTGAGATGGAAAGGAAGAGGATTTTTGAAGAATTATTTCAGTAGCATTCTTACTATCTACAGAAATCTGACACGAACAAGAAGAGTATGAACAATGGATGTGTAAATGTTAAAAGTTCTCTAACAACGTAGAATGTGCCTCACAGACTATTGCTTAGTAAAAGTTATAAAAGCTGTCTTGTGATTTTACTAGCAGTTTTGTGTCATGACCTAGAACTCGTAAGGGGTATCGTAAACTACTAAAAGTTGCAATTACAGCTGCGTTTTCACTTTCGTTCATATTGACTGGAGCTTAGATAATGTTTCTGGACTAACATTTTAGACTAAAGACAGAATTAGGGATGTGGTTGGCTAAGAAAGGGTGTAAACATTGATTGAAAAGTGGTAATTCTGTAAAGGGTGGACAAAGTCCTATTGTAAAATGATCCTATCCTTCACAAAGGGTATCAGTCTTACCAAAGGGGATGAAGTATAAGAAGTGGATGATGATTTTTATGACACCTTTTTTGAAAAACTAAGAACGACCTGAAAGTATTTCCCCCTAAATATCTAAAACAAAATGCTTTCAATTACGGAACAAAAAAGCGAGTAAAGCCGAGCATCTAATGATAAAACGAAAGCCTCCTCATTTAATAAAAGCTGTTTATTTCTTAATTGGTTATAGTGAATCGTACCTGAATGATGAAAAACTTGGGTTTTCCAGCAAGTGTTGGAGACTTCGACTCCGAGAAGTACTTCAAGAGTGTTTTAGTTGGTAAGAAGTGATCCTTACAATAGACTCCTTCTTCTTTCTTCTTTTTTCTTTCTCCTTCTTCCCTCTTCCCTTCATCCTTTTTCTCTTCTTCAGCCCCATGACTCATAAAGACACAAACAAACATATCTTCATCAGAATGGTCCTCAGCAGCAACTAAAAAAACGAATAATACGATATGAGAACCTAACTTTTGCTTAGGATACGAATCAACTGTCTTTCCTATAGGGTAAGGGTACTAGTTGTGGATTGGGCACTATAGGAGGATCGAACTATCTGTACTATTAGTTTCTTAAGTTAATGACAGTTGTTTGCTGTGGCATGTTTTGTAGCTACTACCATAACATTATTTCCAGGCAGTTGTGAATGGAGAAGCCATAAGAAGAATTTGTTCCAACTATTGGCAGAAATCTGAAGGGAAAATAAAAGTAAGTTAATTTAAAAATGTTTAATAATTTCTACATATAATTCAGAGCCTTCAAATTCACTCAAAATAAAGATAGGTATGTAGTTTGAAGAAAAGCACACACGACCTAGCTTGAAGCTTTCCATCTAGCCTTGCGGGCGAGTTGAAGATGACCTTGCAGCCTTTCTACTCCATTACTGGAGCGGGCGCCAAATTTAAAATTTGTATTTTTTTTTTCCATTGTGAAAATAGAATGTGCAAATTTCAGTAACATCTTTAATACTATTATAATTTAACATTAATAATAATGTTATTCTTGTGATAAAAGAACTTTTGGCACCCTAAGAGGACAATAACAAACATTCAAGAAGAGTCACTACTACAAGATGTGTCACTTCACTGAGTTCCTGTGGGAAATGGAGGAAAAAGAAAAAAAGAAATCGACTAAAAGAAGAAGAGTCGAAAGTACGAGGGAAAGCTCTGAAGTGATGACAGTGCAAATGATGAAAATGATAACACTACCTGTGGTGAATGTGGTGGGTTATTTCAAGATGATTTTCGGGGAGAAAGTTGGATCCACTGTATTAAATGTAAGTTGTGGTATCATCAAATTTGTCAGAAGTTATCAAATAATGCTCGACCAAAAAGGTTCCTATGTTTCAAATGTAAACAATAATGAACTATGAACTGCTAATTTAATTTAAAGCTAATAATCGCTTTAATTTGTGTAACTTGTTGTTTGGAACATGTCATTTTGATTTCTACAATTAAAAATATAATATCCTTCAGTTTCCGTTAATATTTTAGGACGTATACGACCATGTAAATAATATCCAGAATTTTGATCCACAATTAGTCCCGGTCACTAGTTGCGGATCACATTGCTTATTTCATTTGTTGAAAGTTTTAGTTTTACGCGCCATATACTTACATGATCCTTGTGCTATTTTCTGATAAAATATAGAAGGAAGATGGTTTTCGTTAACTGATCCTCAACTAGTGCCGGGGTTCTAATTCTGGATCAAATATTATATTTTAGTTTTTTTTCAGAAATTTACTAAATTGATGTTGTCGTAATGTAAGTGATCATAGAGTGTTATAATTGGGTCAACTAGCAAACTCCAGGTAAAACTCGTTACTCTTTTCCTTTCTCAGCTTCAAAAATCAGAACTTAGGCTTAGGTAGATCCATAACTAGCTCCCTTACCCTATATAAAGTACACTCTTTGAGAAAAAAAAAACGACACATCACTAAAAAAATAATCCGATAGTAATTTCATATGCAAAACTTCACATGCAAAAAATCCTTTCGACCGAATATGCAAATGATCAAATATTCGCACCCAATGAATGAATAACCATTGGAAGTGAGCATCGTGATGGTGTTTACAGAGAGAGACAGAAACCATCCCGTGGATATTGATTGTGTTTTCCTACTTTGACTGTAAAAATGCCTTGCCGGCAAATTCGAGGCCACTACGATCATTTGACGGAGTTTGAAAGAGAACGTGCCATCGGGCTACCTAGAGGCTGGATGAACAAACCTACGAATCGCTCGGTATTTGGGTCGGAGTGATGCTGCAATTAGACGATGCTGGCAAGAAAGGGTCCTGAACGGCAGAATTCGGCGACAAGAGAAGCGGACGACCTAGGGCGACGACAGAACGAAAAGACAGCAATTGTCAGAGCAGCTGTTACAACACCAGATTCATCGCTGTCAACCATCCAACATGTCAATAATATTGAACCTTCTACTAATATTGACCATCCGGATCATTAGTAGAAGACTACGGGATCAGAATCTACATCTGCGGCGTCCATTACGGCTTACCGTTGACCAATAAGCACCGTCAAGAGCGATTGCCGGGTGCCAGGAACGATCAACGTGGAATTGTCTTCAGTGTTAAGTCCCGGTTTGAACTGAGCCCCGACGACCAGCACAGACACACGGTACGACAACAGGGAGTTACGTCTGGGGTACCATTTCTGGGGTCTTCGTGGTTGCGACGTTGAGCTGCCAGATCGCCAGATTTCTCTCAATTGTTTCTTTTTCTGTTTCTTAATCATTTCTTTTTCTGTACATGCTCAATAATTGATTGAGCATATTTGGGATATGATGGGGCATCGCCTGCAACCTTCCCAGAATGTCGACCAATTAGCCCGCCAATTGGAAGCCGTTTGGTAAGAAATCCCACAGGATACCATCGGCCAACTGTTTCAATTAATGCCACGACCAGAGGTTGACCAACGCCATATTGACTAGCTAACTTTGTACAGCTCTTTCTGTCCAATAAATCATTCAGTTGTTCTGACATTGTAATCATTTCTTTTTCTGTACATGTAGATAATTCCTTCTTGATGCGTCGATTTTCTTGTCAAAGAGTGTCGGCTATAGCCCTACAGCCTACCAGCCTCATGGACATCAAACGATTAAAAATATATTAAATGATGAGAATGAGAAAATCACAGTTGTGAAACTATACGGAACTGTGATTGTCGCATAACCAAAGCAGTGATCTAAGATATCTCAGGAGGATTTTGTTTTTACTATCTCCAGAGTCCAGCATAAATAATCAAGTAACTTTTATTATCAATACAACGGCGCTTACCTGCTTTGAGTTCATCATCAATTTCCTTCAAGGTATAGTCGTGCAAAACTGTCGGATCGAAGCCATACAGTTTCAATGTCTCTTCAATGTCCTTTGCATCTTTATCGGATCCAAGTCTTGTTTCTAAATCAGGCCTTTCGAATTTAACTTCATTGAAAATCAAGGCTTTGCCTCTACGGGAATTCTCCATATTATATTCCTCCAATTCATACTTGAAGACATTCTCTAATATTTTGGAAGCAGGTTTTGGTTCTCGAATATCAGCTGCTGCCAACGATTTAGGTCTGAAAATGAAAAGTTCATTAAAAGAATTTGAAGCTTACTTTCCTCAAAACATGGGGGTTATTTTTTCGGGGGAGGGGGGATCCCCGTTGTTTCTTAAAGCAATGAAAACTGTATTTTGTAACATCTGCGACTACAAACAATATATTAAATTTTATTTTAAACATTAATTAAATGCATTGCTAACTAAATCTAATTCATTAATTAAAAAGTTTTTAACGAGGCTTGCAGTATTTAAAAGATTATAAGTATTTGATCGTATAACGCATAATACCAAAATTATTATAAATAACGTTGACGATTCAGACATCCATTCACGATGTTTTTCCTCAGAACACTACGCTATCGAGACAAAGGGGAAAAGAAGCATTCTCGTAGCCACCAATCACTTGAAGTCTATTCCATTTAAGCAGGGTGACGGTTTCAATAAAGTTGACTCCATTATAATCAGGTGAGAGTGTTATTGAAAGGTTTTTTTAAATTTTGCTTTTTTTTTAATGAATATTATATGTAGCCGCTCTAACAACAGATAATTTTATATTGTAAGAATTTCCTTTGAATATATAAAAGGATTCCATGAATCGAGTAGATATCATCGCTTTACCTTTTAAGAATAATAAGGTTATTGGTATCAAGGATATGTGCTGTGTTGTTGTAATGTGTGGCCGTTATATAATTTTGATATATTAAGGCTGTATTATGTTCTGTCGTTCGCGTTTTGACTAAAAGTTTTGTTTGTCCCACGTACATACATTGATTAGGACTGCTGATATATTTTATGCCGTATATACTATTGTTTTTAGTTCTTTAGTTGTATACTTATAATCTTCTCGCTTATTCGGATTTAATATTTTTGCTAAAGTATTGTTAGTCTTGCAAGTCAATCTTATTCCGTTATTTGCTAGTACCAGTCTCGTTTCTTGTACTAAGTTTTCTATTTAAGGAATGCTGACAAATTTCATTTTAAGCTCACTTTTTTCAATTATGTGTTTTTTTAGCAAGTCTCCTTGATTTGTTCTAAGTATCTTTTTTCAATTCTTCTGATGTTCTTATTTATAAATTCCAATGGAAAGTCATTATTAAGCAAAATTGTCTTAATGTTATGAATTTCTTTTCAAAATATCTTTTGATTGGAGCCAATTTTATATGTTCATTTGATCATCATATTTATTAGGTTAATTTTACAGCAAAGGAGAGCATGGCAGAAGCTAACATCCAAATGACAGTAAAGCAACAAAAATTCCCCATCCTACAGTGTCTTCTGTAACTAGTGATTTAAAAATAGATCAGGGGACGTGACAACATCAGCAACCAGTGGACAAGGCTAAGGTAGCTCTGCCTCCCTTCAATGTAGTCGACCGATCTAACCTTGCTCGCTTCAATGGACCGTTAAAGTATGTCGTCACAATCTATGTCACAGTTCAAAGAGCCTGTTGTTATGCTCGGTTGCAGGGGTTTTTAGCATTGAAATTAGTTGCGACCAATGAGGTGTTTACCTTGGTTTTTATTTGAGAAAAGACCCAAAAATAATAAAAAATTATCAGAACGCGTTTTTAAGACTCAAGAAAGCCCAACTTAGGGTTTTTTCCCTTTATTTTTGTAAAATTTAGGAGAAATATTACGACAAAAAAAGCTGTATTTATACATATTTTTGAGGTTCGGACTGCCATAGATCACATTACATCCGATATTGAGAACTTCTGATTGATTCACTCAAAAGCCACTCTTCAATAGCAAAGAACCGATCTGACATACTGAAACTCATTTCAGAAGTAGGATTGTAGAAGAATAAATAATTTTATAATTGTTGGCGTAAAGCTTTTTCTCAATACAAATATAACAATACACTTCCAATACAGTGAATAAGGAAATTAACCTTTTTTTTTTATAGGAATACCTATATTTGATAGGAAATATATTCGACTTAGTAAAAAATCTATTAAGTGTTCCCGGTAAGCCCCTCCCTTTTCGCCCATCAAAGTTCAAAAAAGAGATTTGTATATAAAGAAACTGATTACAAAAGTAAGAGAAACAAACAGAAAAGAATTATTATTGCTTTCAGAAAGTATCAAAATTGCGTCAGAAAAGCTTTGAAATGTTCAGTTCCAGGGCCGCGCCAAGCGGGGGTGCCAGGGGTGTACAGCAAATGATTTAATATAGAAATACTAATGAAATGGAAATATATACAAAATATGTAATTATATATATATTTGTTTTATTAAGAAAAATATTAAATTTAGGCTAAAATAAATTTAGCTTATTAGGAGCGGCAACTTTTGCCTGGCACCCCGGCGCCAACTTAGCTTGGCGCGGCCCTGTTCAGTTGTTGTATTAGGCTACATCTTTATTATTATTATTATTATTATTATTATTTTTGAATTTCGAATAGTCCTTAATATCAATCTATAAAAAGATAGAAGAAACACATGAAACAAAGAGATACAAACAGACTCAAAGCCTTGAATAAATCTTCACGTTCTATTTCACTTATTCAGTGTTAATCGTTATATCCTGCATGAGATCAAGCTACTATAGCTACTGTAATTTTGATCTAACGTTTATCCATTAATGAGTATCGGAGAAAAAAAAAGGGTAAGAACAAAATAAAATTCAACTTTACTTCGAAATAGTCATTGCTGCGTTTGATCATGTAGCTTTTAGAAGTTTAAGGTTGTTAAAAGAAATATATCTATTAAGTTTGTTAAATACTGAACCAAGGAACAACAAATCTTCTATTCATTATCCGTCCATCTCTAATCAAAAGCTGAAAATTTGATAGATAGTTTTGTGCGTAAAAGGAAGGATCCATTAGTTTATGTAAAAATCAAACCAGTAGATAAAGAGTTTGGGACCAAATGAATGAATAAAGTGGTTTTTTTTTCTGTTTTTTTTTTTTTTTATAGAAGCTTAACATCCTCGGTATTCGAAAGATGACACGTCATCTATATCTAATTTTCTATAATGTAAAATGACTTCTTAATATTCAACAATTTCCAATAATCTATTTGTAGCTTCAGCTTGTAGATGCAACAGATGGGAGAAATTATATCTCTATTCTCTTCCACCAATTTGATGCACAAGAAATAATGAAATATATTTTGCATTTTTTAATTGTTTTACTGATTCATTTAAAATTAAATTTTAAAAGCGACTCAACTGTATCGTTAAATTCATTTTTATTCGTGTCTTATTACGAACTCCATCTCAGGAGGTGACTATTCACAATTTCTTGTTTTATACAGTGTTACCTCCTTTAACGGACACCCTGAATAGCGGACACCTCTAATTAGCGCACATTATTGCGAGTCCCAGTCCCTTACAATAGGACATTCCCTGTTATCCACTCCGAATAGCGGACAGTTATTTTAACTGTAAAAAATTTTTTTTTTTTCGATTAACATTTAGACAAACACATTATAGTTGTACGTATTTACATGGTGTCCCACACATTGATACATTGTATCGGTGACCCATGATTCAATGCACGAATCTGAGGCCCTTTTTTTTCACCGCAGTTGCTTTGTAAATGTCAATCCCTCGTAAAGTTATCCTATAAACATGTTGATTAAATTTAGTGCGAAATGGCGTCAAAAAGGAAGAGATTTGCACTGAAAGAAAAAATTGATGTTCTTGAAGTTACTGAGAAAGAAAAGGTGAGTGTGCGTTGTCTTGCTGAACGTTTTAAAGTTGGAAAAACTCAGATAAGTGAACTTCTGAAGGACAAAGATGAGATTAGAAAAATTTGGATGGTGAATTCAAACGAAAATTCCAAGAATTTGAAGTTTCGTAAAATTGAAACAAGAAAAATTGACGAAGTGGTCTAAAATGGTTTCGCTCTGCTCGTGCAAAGAACATTTCTATAAGCGGTGTTTTGTTTCAAGAAAAAGCCAGAGAATTCGGTCAAAGCTTAGGATTGGACATGTTTAAGGCATCAAATGGATGGCTAGAAATTATTTTCTATATACAGTAATTAATTTTGCACTATTTTAAGTAAGACAAACGGATTAGCACTCATTTAAAAAGGAATATAGAAAATAATTTGCAATTGTTCATATTCTCTCATAGTAAAATGATAATTGTAGAAATTTCATTAAGATTGTACGTAATTTTTCATTAAATGACATGCCATAAGCTAAAAAATGAAAAAGCGATAGTCCTCTCGAATAGCGGACACCTCCCAATAACGGACGAAACTTCCGGTCCCGTGACTGTCCGTTATTCGGAGGTAACACTGTACTTAATATATTTTTGAAATGAATTATTTGATTATTTAAAGAATAAAATTGTTATTTTTTTATGTAAATCAACTTATTTCTTTCTGATGTCTTAGTTAAATTTTTAAAATTTCGTAATTCCGCCTTAAGATATAAACTAAAAGCGACATGACAGCAGAATCAACAGAGACCATACAACATGTTCTTGGAGCTTGTAGCATTCTGGCTCGAACCGCTGCACAGTAAGGCACAACAGCATAGCCAAGATAATGTATGTTGGCCTTGTCCAAGACAGAGGTCTCATTCAGGATAGAACATCTTACTACAAGTATCAACCAGAGAATATCCTAGCAGCAACATTTACACAAGATCTACTGGGATATGGAAATTCGCACTGATAAGAAGATTGAAGCGAATAGACCTGATATCATCCTCGTAGATAGAGAGAAAAAAGAGGCCACACTGTTTGATATAGCTGTGCCACTGAACCACAACCTTTATTAATAAACAGACAGACTTGGCCATTGAAGTAAAGCAGATGGGGAAACCAAGAATACAGCAGAGCATTTCACATTAGGCCAATACTTGTATCGGCTACTGGAATTTTCCCAGTAATACCACCAGACAACTGGAATTTCTAGAAGCAAGACACGTGGCAAAGGAAATGCAGAAATCTGTAATTTTAGACTCGTGTCATATTGTCAGAAGAATTCTAGTTTGAAATAACTTGGGTGCACTTGACAACTGTCCGTGCATTCATTGATATTCATTAGATTAAAATGAAAAAAGAGAATAATGATGATAATAATAATAATATTTAGAAATAAAAGTAAAATGCAGCTCATTAAATGCATTCTTTTTTATTATTTTTTGTTAAAGGCTTAATCTTTCTTTAATTAACGGCGTTTCGGTATTAATTCTTCATATTCCTAATAGAAATAATACAGATAATATGACATAAGCAAAACAAGTTTTGTAAGTGAAAATAATCATATGACAAAATGAAATATTTCAATCACCAATTGAAAAGGGATTTGTAGTTCAAAGTGATTAAATTTGTCACTTGATCTATACATATTATAAACAGTGCATTATATCTCTTTCTTATCAATAATTTTATAATAATTCTTATCAATAATAAGTAGTTCGGAATACGAAATGTTCATAGATGCTTTCTTCTTTAGAATGATCGACACTGTTGTGGTAATAAAAGTTTGTTTTTATTTGTTGAATATTTTATTTTATTGATGTGCATTTGTGTGTTTTACAAATCTGTTTAGAATCAAATATTTTATAATGTAACTTCTTTAATTTACGGCTATGCACACCAATATAAAACTTGATTTCAAAAATTTTAAAAAAATTAAAATACAGACAGTTTCGTTCTGAAAATAAACAGAACTTCCTCAATGTGAATAAAAAACACAGAAACACTCACTTTAATACCAGATAAGAGGGATGCCGAAAGGAGGGTGTAAACCCCGTGGAGATGAACAACCAATGAAAGGCCCAGCCAATCAGAGAATGGTAAAAAGCGCCCTCACGTGATCTGTATGTTATTTGTATTTTAATCTTTTTTAAACTTTTTAAATATAGTTTTATATTAGTATGCATGGCCGTAAATTAGTTATATAAATAAGTTATATTATTTATCAGCGCATGTGAAAAATCTCATCAAATATTTTATGTTAGCAATAATAAATTACTATGATTCTATTAGTAACAACAGAGATATCATATGTTGTACATAAGTAATTGTTTAAACCAATAAGAAAGTGAACGTGTGAATATCACACATGTTAATACCGAGTTGTTATTTGTTGTGAGTTAGATTCTTTACTGGTGAGACGACGATTCAGTTGTTTTCTCTATGATCAAGCTTAAGCCAAAAATAACTTGATGAATCTCCATGGCAGTGACGTAGCAATGCCTTTGGGGGCCCGATGTGGTTCCATTATTCCACAACCAAAAAACAAAAAAAAAACGAAATCTCCAATTCAACAACCAAAAAAAAAAAAGGAAATCTTGCTTTTACAACCAAAAAAAAGGGAAATATTTGGGTGGATGGGGCCCCTAGGCTTACTGGTGGGGCCCCCTAGGCTTGCTTTAACAACCAAGAAAAAAAAAAAAGTGAATTTCCTATTTAACAACCAAAAAAAAAATCTGATTGGTGCGCCCCCTAGGCTTGCTTTTACAACCAAAAAAAAAAATGTTGAATTTCCTATTTAACAACCAAAAAAAAAAAAAGAAAATAAGCTGGCTGGTAGGGCCCCTCCAGGCGGGGGCCAGTGCGGACCCTCCCTTGCTACGCCACTGCTCCATGGAAACAATGTTCTGTTGTTGGAGAAAAGATTGAGGCAATACTTTTGTTAATTCAGAATAAATAAGGAATGTTCTGAACTGGTTAAATTCTTCTTAATCGAAGTGCAATAAAGAAGATGGAATTGGCAAAACGAAAAATGGACGTCAGTTGGAAAAAATCCGGAACGAATGGTGGAATTGAACGTCGTTTTTCCACCTTCACTATCATCATCAGAGACATCATGAAAGGAGTGATTCCAGTGTTGACTCGAGCATCAACTGGATTCATATTAACTGGATCAGACATCGGAGTCGAAATAGGCCTACATCTTCGGAATGTGACAGATAAATGGGAATTTGATAAAGAAGTTTAGGCGGAACTTGTGAGGACTGATTACTAATCAAACATTAATCTGTTAGATAAACAGCTATCTTGAGTTTTTATTTTGTAATAGTGTGTTCTAATCAATTAATTAAAATATAATTAACTAAATTTTCTTTATTCTAAGATTACTCCAACTTTGTTTATTTTACAAATAAGTTATCAAAATTTATTCTCATCACTCACAATTAAGTTATTGCACAACTGTAAATTCCCAGAATATGTATCTTTCCTCCTGGGACCCTTTGCATTTGCTTATAGACCTAAGCTAAGACTTAGTATCGCTAAGCCTAAATCTCAATGTCTTGAGATACCTCAACCAAACTAAGTAAGCCTAATTTCGATTTTAAGAATAATAAAAACTTCTAAAATTTAAAATAAAATAAAAAAAATTGGTCAAGACAAAAGTTTTAAAACCAGTTATTTTAAGTCATAACACATTTTTCTTAGTTAAAGATAACTCAAAAACTACATATCCTAGAAACTTAAAATTTTAAATGTACGTTTACGTGCTTATAAAAAAAAAAAATCTCAATTGATTTTCAAACATAAAGGATTTGCAGCTAAGAAGTTATAAGGTCCAAAACTCCAACATAGTACATTAAATCCATTAAAGCCCTATTACTCGACTTAACTCAGAAATTGAAGCTTCAATTCTATTTGAGTTAATAGAAATTAAAATAAATTCAAGGGAAATCTGTGTTGTTTAGTTATAATAGACTTACGGCGTTCTAGAATCAGTGACGCCATCTTCATTGGATGAACCATCAGGTCTTGATGATGTAGCTCTGTGAAGTTCGTCCATTTCTTTCTTTCCGTTGTCTTCGTTTTTCTTCTTCGTTATTTGATCGTCTGTAATTTACTCTTGATTACTGAACTGTCTAATAATAACAGCGGAAGGCTGACGCAATAATATCTTATCAATAACAGATAATCTTATCAGATATTGATTCCATATTTCAATTTGAAATTTTTAGCTTTTGTTGATGAATTAAGACTAAAGTTAAGGTGATTTTATTCATAAGAATATCAAATGCACACATTTCATATTCTTATTTTTCAAGATTTCTAAGTAATTAAAAATTGAAAAAAAAAAAAATAAGACCCATTAAGACTTCATAAACATTTAATTAAAATTTGTAATAAATAATCAAGAAGTTCGAAGAATTAAAGTCTACTTTCCTTCAAAATCATTTCTTAAAATATCATTAATTTTTTTTTTTACTTTAGTCATTATTTTTTTAAAACCGTGAAATCGATAAAGAAAATCCTACGTTTCTTTTCAAATTCTAATATCTACTGAATTCAAACAGTAATAAAGAAAAGAAATTTAATGTGCTGTGAGTATGAGTAAATAAAGCAAAGAAAACGCAGCACTTGAATAAAAGGAGAAATTGCCTTTCTGATTAGATTAAAGGCAAGAACTGATTTGGTTAAGGGAAGGCGAGGATTGGGCTGATGACTCCATAGAAGGACGAAACGACCGTTCCCAATTCCTTCCCATAATCTAATCAGAAAGGCAATTTCTCCTTTTATTCAAGTGCGCGTTTCCTTTGCTTTATTTACTCAAACAGTAATAATTTTGTTAGTTTTTCAAAAGGAAATTAATTAAATTGGAGTTACTTAATTAAGTTACCGAAATCAGATTAGTCTTAATAATATCAAACCGCGTGCTGAAAGAGTAGCTGAAAGAGCAATGAACAATGAACAATGTTATGATTCATTGTTTAAAACAATGAAGCATTAATAATATTAGGATACAGCCGTTGATTAGATTGCAATTGCTTTTTTGGGAACTGTTGTCTCCTTTCAGCGTTAATGTATCGACTAGGATTCACTTGAAAAGGATTTAAAAATAGAATATATAGTCTACCAGCTGTACCAGGCATGCATTGTGAAAGAAAGAAACTCAAAGAAAGAAAGTTTTTGTGTTTTAATTCTGTTTATTGAAGTGCTTTTGGATGCACAATATTTTTTTATTTTTCCGTCTGGTGCATACATGAATAAATCAGAAGGTTTTCCGACGCGTGAGCAAGCCACATACAGCTGTCTATATGTGAAGCATGGATTTTCCAAATTTAGTCCACACCCTTGTTGTCTCTTTGCTTTGTTGATGGTCATTGCAAATGCGAGTCGCACCGGAAACTGCAAATGTTGAAACCGGAAATACACTCATTTGTTGAAACGCCTCGCGCACCAGATATTGTAAAATGTTTCTACTAATTCAGAAACCTTCGCGGGCGTTCGCACAACAACTCCCCAAAGTTTCATCGCAATCTGATGAATGGTATACGGACGCATCCGGTACAAACAAACAAAGAAACTTCTTCTTCTTCTTCTTTCGAATTTGGCCAACTAGGGACCACGTAAAATAACTTCATGATTTTCTTCCAACATTCATTCTCTTCCTCCAGTATTCTTTCATCCTTTCACTCTGTTGCTTTCGTCTTTCATCTGTCCAGATTCCCCCTGTTTTCCTTTTCTGCTTTGCTTGAAAACCAACAACATTTTTAACTGCTGATCTGAGCATCCCCCTATTCTCCAATTTTTCCGCTGTTATTCCCATTTCTTCCATGTCGCTCTTTACCTCCTTAAACCAGGTTATATGTGTTTTGGGGTTTTTATCAAAGTAGTTAAAGAGTTGCTTTGACAATCTGTCATCATTCATTCTACTAAGGTGTCCGTAGAATGTTATTCTCCTCTTTCTCATTGTGTCCACAATCCTCTCTATTCTCTCGTATATTTCTCTGTTACTTTTGAGTTTCCATCTTCCATTTTCATAGTTTGGACCAAGAATTTTTCGGATTAGTTTTCTTTCCTTCTTCTCAAGTTCATTTAGCTGGGTGGCCGTATTCATTGTTAGGCATTCTGATGCATACAGGCTCTCGGGTTTAATCACAGTTTCATAATGTTTTAGTTTTGTATTTATGGAGATAGATTTCTTGTTATAGACATTTTTTGTTAATTGGAATGTAAGTTCCATCTTTCTCGTTCTTTCTAAGTTTGCTTCTTTATCTAATGCGTTTGATTGGATTATTTCTCCTAGGTATTTAAACTTGGTGACTTTCTTTATCTTGCCATACTTTGTTTCTAAGTATTTGGGACCTTCTTTAACATTTGTCATATATTCTGTTTTCTCAAATGATATTAAGAGGCCAGTTTTTTCTGCTTTTTCTTTTAGAATATTTATCTGTTTTACTGCATCTTCGTAACTTTCTGCAAGGATTGCCAGATCATCCGCAAAAGCCAAACAATCAAATTCCAAACCATCCTTCTTTCTTCCTATCCTAACTTTCTGCATACCTTCTACTTCCATTTTTTTTCTCCATTCTCTTATAACTTTCTCGAGTGTGCAATTAAAAAGCAATGGAGATAAACCATCACCCTTACTCACTCCTGTCTTGATTTCAAACGGTTCTGAAATTTCTCCCATAAATTTAATTTTTGACCTAGTGTCTATTAGGGTTTGTTTTGTAATCGCTAGCGTTTTATTGTCAGCTTCAAATTCTTCTAATGTATTGAACAACGTTTCCCTATCAATGGAGTCATACGCCTTCTTGAAGTCCACGAAGGTCATGTGAATTTTTTTGTTTCTTGTTTTTCTATAGTTGATTATTAGTTTTAGATTCAAGATCTGTTAGTTGCATGATCTGCCTTTTCAGAATCCTGCTTGATATTCTCATAGTTGTTGGTCTAGTTGTTTTTCCAATCTGTTTTGTAGTGTTTAAAGCTACCCGCACACGAGGGAGCTTTTGCTGTGCAACTCGAGGAAATTGAGGTGCACAGAAAAAGCTGCATGCGACTGTCAGGGCGCAAACGATGCAACATTGTTAGCGCCGCCGTGCGGACAACAAACGAAGCACACTACGAATTTGAATGACGTCACTGGACATGACGTCAAGGATACTGCTGTGATATCGTTCCAAAACTAAATATTTGTGATTTATTTTATGAAATTCTTAAATATAGCCAACACACAAGTCTAAATAAAATTAGTTAAAAGTTAAAAAACAAATATTTACAATTAAAACAAACTAGTTTCTGCGCCGTTAACGGGCCATCATCAGTGAATAGAATAAAAACGACAACCTCAGTCTTTTATATAGGAAAAAGTTCAGTAAGACACCCAATGAGAAGCTTGAGTCAGATGAACCAATTGTCAACAGGATGCAAATGATGAAATTTGAATGCTTGGCGAAGGCTGCGATCCTGCCGGCAATCAAAGACAGCGGCCTGGTGGCTATCGAAGGAACTACAATAGTGCACATGGGTTTGTTTACAAACATCCATTACTGTTTGTAAACAGAGCAGGCCTTGAGGGAAAGTGTTCTTTTTTTTTTTTTTTTTTCCATTACAAAACTGTTTGCTATTGGAGATCTTTAGGTTTTTTACGGAATCCATATTGGTATATGTTCATAACGGAAACACAGTCATTGATACATTTTTCAGATGTAGCAATCAATATGGACTCTTTGCATTTGCGCTTATAATGCGAGGTTTCATTTGCTAGAATCTTTGGATGACACGTGTCGAAGGTATGATTAGTCACTTCCATATGCTGCACCGTATTATAGGCCCTATTTTTGTTCCTGAGGGCCCGTGCATGTTCCGCCATGCGGAGGTCCAATGCCCGGCGGGTTTCTCCAATATAGAAATGGTCGCAACCCAAGCATTGAATTGAGTAAACAACCCCTTTTTTTTGTTTTTTTTCGGTTTCACCTGTTCGTCTATTGAGCAAACTGCTAGTGGTACTTCGACTAGCTGCCGTAACTACAATATTTTGATTTTTAAGTGCCTTATTAATGAGGGGGAAGAGGTACGGGTGGTAATCAATAGAAACATATTGATTCTTCCTTAGTTGGCGGCTTTGATCATTTTATTATTTTAAACATATGAGAAATATTTTTATAATATTATTAGCCGGTATGTAATCGCAGTTGATGGCAATAATGCGATTCACGAATAACAACGACCAACAGCCAATAATAATCCATTGCTCACTAAAACAATGACGTCACGTGGCAGTTTCCGGAAATGGTGAATGAGTGAAACTCCGCTTGCGATGTGAAATATTCAAAAAATCTAGGTTTTTCAAACGCTATGCTACATTCTACCGCATTAAATTACTGCATTTACATATAAACTGTATTTATGTGTGAAAGAAACTCGAAATAATCTGATATTTTTGCTGTATTCGCGATTCGCCCATCTGAAGCGAAGGAAAAATGTTTCGACGCCATGTTTCTTCCTTGAGCATGACGTCACGCCTGACGTATAAAAATGCTGCACTGTGATTGGGTAATTCCATGCAACTTTCCGTGGTGCACCGCCGTTCTGTGAAGCTTTTTTCCCATGCAACTTCCATGCAACTTGGCCCATGCAGCTCAAAAAACCGCTCTAGGCATCAAGTTGCACATGCAACTCGGCCAAAAGCTCCCTCGTGTGCGGGCTACTTTAGATAATATTTTATATGTTACTGGAAGCAGTGAGATGCCTCTGTAATTGTTTGCATCAGTTCGGTCTCCCTTTTTGTGGATTGGATGTATTAGAGCAGTTTTCCACTCTTCGGGTATTTTCTCTGTCTTCCATATGTTTTATAAGACATTGTGTAGCTTTTGAACCGTATTCACATCTACATGTTTCCACATTTCCACTACCATTGAATCTTCCCCCGGTGCTTTGTCATTTTTCAGATCTTTTATGATTTGTTTGATCTCGGTCACATCTGGAGGATATGAGTCCATAAAAATGTATACTGCGGTAATTTTTTCAAATTTTTCTTTCGGTTCTTCACAGTTCAGAAGCTTTTTGAAATATTGTGCCAGTATATTGCAGTTATCTTTGTTGTTAAGTGCCAGTTTCCCCTCTTCATTTTTAAAGCATAAATTTTGGGGCTGATATCCTTGGAGACTTTGTTTAAATATTCTGTAGAATGATCTGGTGTTATTCTTCTTGAATCCTCCTCAATTTGTTTAAATTGATTCTTTTCAAATATTCTTTTGTGGTTCTTATTATTTTAGCTGTTTGAGATCTTTGGATTTTAAAGTTGACATAGTCTTCATTTTTCTTGGTGGTATACCATTTCTTCCATAATTGTAGTCTTAGGTTTAGGGCTTTTTCGCATTCTTCATTCCACCATCTGTGTTTTTTGTTTTTTTTTGAGTGGGGCAATCTCAAGGGCTGTGCTGACCATTTTAGTTTTGATCTCCTCCCAGTCGTCCGAGTCTATATTTATTTTTTTGTTGAAATTCCTGTTCTTTAGATTTTACCATCTCCCTATCAATTTTCTATATCTTGGGTTTATGTTTTTGTAATCTATTTTGTGGTATGAATTTCATTTTTATTGTTGTAGGGTAGTGGTCTGTTTCAATGTTGGCACCTTTTTTTTACTTTTACATTCATTATTTCTTTCTGGTAGTTGTTAGAGATTGCCACATGGTCGATTTGGAATTCTCCTAGACTTGTGTTGGGCGACCTCCAAGTTTTTTTGTTTTCTCGGCAGTTTTTTGAAGTTCGTCGACATTAGTTTGAGATTGTTTCCTTTGCATAGGTCTATCAGCCTTTCCCCATTTGTATTGGTTCTTTGGTGTGCTGGGTATTCACCAACAATTTTTCTGAATTTCTTTTCTTTTCCAATTTGGGCATTGAAATCACCCAACAGAATTTTAACGTTTTTGGAGGGGATTTTGGATATTTCGTGTTCAAGAGATTCCCAAAATATTTCAACTTTTTCTGGATTTGTCCTGTTATCATTATTGATTGGAGCGTGCCCATTAATAAGAGAGTATATTTTGTTGGTACATTTTAGCGTCAAGATGGATAACCGCTCATTAGGAGAGTAAAAATCTGATATCGAGTTTATAATATTAAGGACACAATGAAGCCTGTTCCAAGATGTGGGATTCCTCCTCTCATTGGGTTCCGACCTCTTTTTCCCTTGAAGATTCTGTACCACTCAGAATCCATAGTGTTTTCATCTGTGAATCTTGTTTCTTGGAGTGCTATGATCTGAATTTGTAACTCATCTAACATTTTTGTCATTTGTTTTAATTTCCCGGTTTTCAAGAGTGAATTAACATTCAAGGTGCCAAAGAAGTATTTCCTTTTCGGTTTCATTCTATGCTTCAGCTTTCCTAGGGACTTTGTTTCTCTTCCTGAGCATGTTGGTCCAGGCTCTCCAGAATCCATAGGCCTGATTGCGCCGCCGCTGGCGACGGAGGATTTCCCTTTTGAGGTACCTCCTGGAGTAGTTTCTTTTGAAGAATTTTCCATCATGCATAGTTATTTGAGATTTGGTGGGGGATATGGCAAGAGCCATATCCAAGCTAAAACTGGGATTGTGAGTCTCAGAGTGTTCATGCAGCCGCTCCTAACATGGAGAACAGACGCTGTTTGCAGTCGCTCATTGTGAGTCAGACACTGCCTTGCAGTAACTCCATCTAACTCGGAGTTGTGTGTGCCACCGTTGAACTTGTTAGTTTCTTCCGCTGCCACACTTGGGTTGATGACCTGCATATTCATCAACCAGCTCAATAGACTAAAGAAACTTCATTTTTTTATATTAAGATAAAACTTAATCCATCGACTGACTGACTAACTCATCATTGCACTGTCGAAACTACTGAACGTAGAAACTTGAAATTTCAGGGTTATTTTCGTCGTATGAAATGTAAAATGAAGGTTCCTTTCTAGAATTGGGTTAAACGTTTTGTGAGGATGTCAACTTTTGTTTCGTATGAAAATGGAGAAGGAGAGAAACAGATGAAAAGTGTTATTTCGACTGATCTTTTATGATGTTTGATATCTAGGAGTTGGGTTTTCCGATTACAAAATATGAATATAACATTAATTTCTAACAATACGTGAGTTTTTACCAACTGGTAAAGATTCGAAGTGATAGTTGTGTGGAGAAGGGAAGAAAAGGAAGGGATGTCTTAAGTCCTGCGATCTTAATGAAAGAAAGCAGAAGGATAAGCTTAGGAGCCCCGCCCCTATCTGCGATTCCGGTTTTGATCTCAGAATACGATGAAAGGCATCAAAATGAACAGAAAAAGTCGTGAAGAGCTACCTTCGATCTCGAACAGCTTACCCGCTGGGCCCAAATCGACGTTTGAACTTTGGTCCTTTGCCACGCCCACATGGGAATGGATTGCGACAAAGTCTCAACGGCATATAATAGACCATGACCCATAGTATATATGACTATACCAAAATGTGATCTAATTTCGCCCACCCATCCACCTTCCCCTACCCAGTAGGTCCAAACCAGAAGCGGTCAAATCGTTTTCAATTCAAGTTATAGGTTTCTGAACAACTAGGTTTTGGGTGCTTTACATTTGTCTAGTCCAGGTCTATAAATGTACCAAAAATCAGGAAAATTGACTCGTGCATTGTTTTTTGGCCATTTCTCCGCCATCGTTCATGATTTTGACATCAAACTAATTGCATTTGAATATACTTTTAATAAGCTTTTAAACGACACCTTATCTGTGTCTGTATGTCGATTTTGAAAAACGTGGCATCGGTTTTCTTGTATTTGGGATACGAGCTGCAATATACAGGGTGTGCCAGGAGGAAAGGTCAATATTTTGGGAGGTGATACTATCGGTGATTTTAAGCAAAAATAAAAGTTCATATGAACGAGTGTCGTATTCTGAATGGCTTCCGAGATGGAGCTATTTGAATGTACAGTTTCAAAATGAATGATTACAAAGAGATACTATGTACTGTTTCTAATATTTACTGGTCAAGTTACACATTTCTTACGGTTTATAATAAAAGTTTAAAAAATTTCACTATCAACATCATGAATTTCTAAACTCGAGTTCATCGTGACATTCCTTTATGAGCGCAATAGCAACAATTATGCGAGAGATTCGTCTCGTGTATTCACTCTTCGTCTGTACACTTTACTATTCATCCAACTCATAAACTGAAATCCAAGGTGGTTGGGTCTAGAGATCTTGGCACCATGCGGTGGAAGAGTAGAAAAAGAACGGCCATATATTTATCAATCAGTTAGTTGCAGATTAAATGGAAACATCGGCATTCGAAAGTTGTGTAACTTTATTTGCAATGAATAAATATACTCAAAGTAAGAATTATTGGTATCTACACAAATAAACGCGCTTTTTTAAAAAAAAATCAGTCGCACTGGAACTGATAAACTCGTCGAAGGCATTTTCCAGCTGGGTCTTGCTGTGGAAGCGCTTGTTTCTCTGGTAGAGTTCCAAATGATGAAACAAATGGTAATCTGTGGGTACAAAATCTGGTGAGTAGGGTGGATGCTGAAGAACCTCATATCCAAGCTGCTGGATCTTCTCCTTGGTCTGGTTTGCAATGTGAGGACGTGTATTGTCATGGAGCAGTAGAACACCAGACCGTTTCACCATAATCCGATGCACCTTCTTCACCTCCAAATCTGAGCAGCAGTGACCGTCTGGTCTGGTTCAGAAAGGTTCCAAGGATCAAACCTGTAGTAGTCCACCATGTAATCGGTTTCTTCACTTTGCCGATCGCCTCTGGGTGGCGAGAAATGGTTGAAGAATGGACACTGAACGTCTTGGCAAGCTGTTGGAGGGACTGTCGTATATCCTTTACCACACAAGCCTACAGCTCGTCGTCGTTGATGACTGTCTGTGGCTTCCCGGGTTCTTGATTTTTCAGACATTTATCAGCAGCTTCAAACTGGAACCAATCTTACACTGTTTTTTCCCAACGTTACATTGTCCTTTTTTATCTTATTAAAAAGCAATAAAGATTCGATCATAGTGGAAGCTTGAAGAAACAAATTTGATATTCGGTGTAGAATCTGTCAACATGACTATCCAAGTATAATTGTAATTTTTTTTTGTAATTTTACAATGCATTCTACAAATTTTTAGGTTTTTGTAATTTTTTTTTACAGTACCAATATATTTTGCTTTTTCTGGAGAAATCCATACGAGTACATGTCAATCGGTAAGAAGATTAATTATTAAAAAATAAAAAAAACAAAAGAAGCTGATGCCATTTTTTTAGTCTGCGTTTCTAGGAAAGTGAGGCTTATCAGATTATTCAGTCTGTGTGTGTGTATATGCATCCTCCCAACCAGGGCTTTGGAGCAGAAAATTTGCAATTGCTCCGCTCCAGCTCCGCTCCGACATGAAAATACTTGCTCCATGCTCCGCTCCGTGCTCCGCTCCATGCTCCAAATGCATTTTTTAAGTCGTATTACCAAAGATCAAATATTAAAAAAAAGCAGTTTTTTTTAACTAAATTTTATTAATCATCATAATTAATTCTATAAAACAGAACAGCTGACAGTAAGTCATCTTTCATTGCCTATCTTGTATCATTGACACCAATTTTAAGGCAGAAAATGATAGCTCGACACTGGCTTGTGTTGTGGGCATACTCGATGCAACTCGATAGGCAGCTTAAATTCGGTGTGGGTAAAATGCTGATTTTACTTTGAGCCTACCCATAATCTCAATTACATGACAATCTTGGTGAAAATTCCTCTCAAAGTCTTCTTCATTCGAATGTTGCATTCCTGAAACTCTCAGACGTTTTTCCAGCTTGTCCAGCTCTTTTTCAAAATCATAATCTTCTGAAGAATTATCTGCTGAAATCGAAGTTTTTGTTTTTCCTTTCTGTGATTGTTGAAAACTTGCTATTCGATGTGGCTGCTCGGATTCAATTATTGAGGATTCCAGCCTTTCACTCTCTTGCCTGATATCAAAACGCTTAAAAATCTTTAGTTTTTCGAGTCGTCGGGCGGTATTTAAAGTCCTTCTTTTGCTTTTGTCGTTTGCGACGAACTCAGTAAAATTCTATACCGAGGATCTACATAGACTCCGGCAAGAAAATGGGTGTTTTGGAAAAGAGTTTCGTCACATTTTCGCATGGAGGTGAAAATTCCCACAGCAATTTTCCGCCATTGTCTTGGAGAAATTTTGCATGTTTTTGCCACTCCTTCATGTAAACTCCCATGACAATTTACTTTAAAAATTATGTAATTTTTGAAGTAAATTTGGCTTTGTCAGGAGATCTCTTATATTCTTAGTTTAGTGCCATTCAGCTTTAGTTAATATCATTTCTATGGCTCCAGCCGCAGCTACTTGTTCACAATAATGCTTAAAAACAAGTAGACGATCAACTATTGCAAACGTTGAACCCCAATGAGTCACAGTATCCAAAGGTTGGGTTGCCCATGAGTTTTTAGAAGAATACTGCGAATATTTGGGGTTCGTAATTTGATAAAATCATTTAAATAATGAAGTTACACAAAATTTAAATAAAAGACAAGTATCAATAATAGCTTTTATAGTCTTTAGCAAGGCTTTTGATAATATTGACCATAAAATTCTAAAATTCTATTAAAAAAAAATTAGAAAATTACGGTATAAGAGGAGATTTTCATGATCTTAACAAAAATTACTTAAAAAATAGAAAATCCAAAGTCCAAATAAATAATTTGATAAGTAAAACTTACAATGTTAAGAGAGGTGTACTATAAGTTTAAAATTTAGGTTCTCTGTTTCTTTATTTTATATATAAATTCTATTAGTGATATTATTAAAAAGTACAAGATTTACATTTATGCCGATGGTGTAATACTAATAAGTACCAACCAAAATCAAACTTTTACTTCAATAAATCTTCAATAAGATTACTCTTCAAAAACAGTAAAATATAAAATTTTGAAAAGAGAAGAAAAATTTATTTATAATGTAGTCTTGAAAAATATATATAAATACAAAAACATCAGAGAAAAAATACTCTTCTGAAAACAAAACAAGACTTAGTTGGTTGAAGATTTTCAATATTCCTAATATAAACAATAAGTTTGGATTTAGAGTAAATGAATATACTTGCTCAAAGATATTTAGACAAATAAATTGGAATAATTATAATTGTAATAATTTTAGAGAAATCAATAACCAATTAGTAGTCAATAAAAATATAGTAAAAAACTTCTAATCTATTCTTTAACATTAATTAAATTTTGTTTTTGAAAAGACACCGTTAAACTTTCCAGCACCTATAAAACAGGAATAATTCTTTAATTACACCTAATAGGACTGGTAAACATTAAAAAAAAAAAAAAATAAATCTGGAGCAGTGGAGCAGTCAAAAACTTGTGTGCTCCGGCTCCGCTCCAGCTCCGGGAAAAAACCCATTGCTCCACTGCTCCGGGCTCCAGCTCCGGGCTCCGCTCCAAAGCCCTGCTCCCAACTAATAATATTTGAACCACTGGATCTTCTTGAAACTTCGTAAGCATATTTAAGGACTTAAGAGATAAGGCTGGCGTAAGACCTCGCGCCCTCCTGAAGATATAAATGTCCTCTCCATTACTATCCATGTGGTTGATCCTTGTCTTTACAGGATCAAAGAACTCAGTCTAACCAAATAAATAAATAAATAAATTTTAGGCTTTTCTTTTTTATTGTTTTTACGACTTTATAAAAAATGGAAAAAAATTACAAATTATTTTACGGAAATAATTTCACTGAAGTTGCCACGCTCAGTCATGGCGAAACTAGTCTGATTTTTATTGCATATATTCTTTATTTTTAACAAACTTTTTAATCTTAAACTGTGTGTTGGCTAAATGACTTAAAGTATTTTACGGAAAGTAGGTCCTTTAAGTATCATAAAGTCGATCATTTCTCCAAGTGTTGGGATTTGGTTAAGAAATGATTCAAGGAGATAAACAGTTGTAGGTGGAATTAAAGTTTCATGAATAAGGCTGGGATATTTTAATATATTTATTGGTGATCGATGTGATATTTTGTAAGAATATGACTACTAAGAGAGAAGATATAAGAAGAAATATGGACTTGATACTTATGCTTCTCCAAGTTTACACCATAAAGTTTGTAATTGGGAATCATGATTTTCCGATCACAGCACGGAGAAATCGTGTAAGTCATTTTCTAACTTTACACGAAAAGGCCTGTGTATCCAAACTCGACCAGTAGAACAATCCTTTAGCTGAATCTCCATTTTTTTTTTTTACCAGAATCATTTTAATGCCTGTAGGAAGTGTTTTTTCCACTAACACTATCTTTTGTTTCAAATGCAACAAAACAGATTCTTACCATTTCTTCAATGACAAGATTTTTGTACTCATGAAATTTTCAAAGTTGTGAAGCTATCATTTGACATCAGATCTGCGGGGTTTGAGAGGCCTTAGAATGAAGATTATTCAATACATACGTATTGCCAAAAATGTCAGAAATGATTTATTGAATTTTACTACCTGCAACTTAAAACAAGTCTCCTATGTGAACTTCTGTGCCAAAAGACTTATTGTTGATATCTTTAAAGATGATGCCATCTATCGACTACAAAATGAACTACACAACAACAACAAATATATTTTTTTGGATGTTTTTTATTTATTTTTTTTTTCCATTTAACATTTAACAGATGGCTTTATTAAAGATTTAACGATTATGTAATAACTAAAATAAATTTTATTCATATTACAATTTTTTTTATATTTCTTGTTTCTATTTTCCTGTATATAAGAAGACTTAACGTGCATTAAATGTAACATTCATCATTTTACATTTTCTATTTGTTTCTCTTTTTAATATAACGTTATTTCTAATCTTTAATATAACGTTATTTCTAATCTTTAATATAACATCATTTCTAATCTTTATCGTTTATTTCAACCTAAAGTAAAATAATGAAATCTAAATCTAATTCATTTTATATTTCTAAATAATAAATTAATATATTTTTTTGTTCCTGCTTTTTGTTTGTTCAGAAATCTCTTATTTTCAATTCGTTTTGGTTTTATGAAAAAAAAAAAAAAATAGCTTTTACTTATAATTTATTCTTAAGATTTCAAATCTTCGAACAAATAAAAAAAGATTTAAATTTAAGTTAAAAAAAAATACATTTCATTATACACTATTAAATAGGTAAAATTAGGCTTACTTTTTTCATATTATATTAATATTATAAATTTAATTTACTGTAGGGAAGAATTGTTATTTTTTTCTCTATTATCCAATTATTTTTTGTTTAGATTTTAATATTATTTTTCATATGCTCTATCTTTCTCTGACATTTGTTTCGAATACGAGATTTATTGATTGATTGTGGTGAACATGGGTGGCAGGGAAGCCAAGCACTGCAACCTGTATGTCTACTGTTCTATCCCACAGAAATAGTGACAGTCGGAGAGAAAGACTGAGAAAGATGGTGATAGAAGTGCAGGGGAAACGGGGGAACCCCGAGAACCCCAGCACGGATCGTCCACCATCACGAAACCCACATGAGAACCGAACCCCGATACCCAGAGGTGAGAAGCCAATGTCGTAGTGACAATTTTAAGTATACAAAACTATCGTCACTGTTTTTCATAATAGGTATCAGACAATCTCAAACTCAGATGCAGAATTGTGATCTTATTGCTATAGGGATATCCAAGATGGAAACTCTTCAGAATTATATATTAACAATATATAACGCTTGTTCAGTTAAAATCCATTTTTTTTTATATCTATAGCATCATTTGAAAAAAAAAAAACCCACCTTAGACATTAAGACTTTTGTTCCGATATTCGTAATGCATTACATGGAATTCAGTGTCCTAGAATGTTCTAAGTGTGGATATTGGTATCCTAGGATTAGTTCAGTGCATGGACTTGATTGTTCTAGAATGCTTTCATAACATTAACTTCAGTGTCCCAGAATTCTTTCATTGCTTAGATTTCAATATCTGAGGATGCTTTCATTACATGGACTTCAGTTCCTGAGGATACTTTTACTGTGTAATAAATCTCTTATAAATCTAACAACAGTTTATATTACATCGATAAATTGGTAAAGTGTCCTATTCATACAACAATAATTGAACTTATATTTCTCTTGGAAAATTCAACATAAAATTTCTTGTGATACAACATTTGAAAATTTATATGAAGATATTTACAATTAGTATTTGTAGTATTCAACTTAAAATGACGCGCATCCTGCTGGTTATAAAAAAATGCTTTAAATAATTATGAAAACAAAATTTTTTTAAAGTAATATATTATTATTCTTTCAGCGTTTTCTTAAGTGCAAATCCTTACAAAGCTGTATTCGGGGCTTTCTTCATCAGTCTGAGTTCTTTAGTGAGAGTCGAGGCTAAACAGCAGGACTGTTTCTTGGCGTGCATCTTGTAGTTGTTGGGGGTGTTCGACTGACGACTGTAAGCAACAACACGATTAACTTCGTGCAGTAAATCGAAAATACTTCCTCCCGTACTTTCTCGTAGCACTTTACAGAAAGCTTGTACGAACCAGGAACCGTCTTTTGGGTTTCTCCAAGAGAAAAAACCTAAAAGAAGATAAAAAAAAAAAGATAAGTTACTTAGAGTTTTATAATTTTGCTCACGTGCCGCTGTCGTGAGTATGTGCCAAAAATTATTCAAGAATGAATAAACGACGAATTGTTGTCCAGCTGTGTGTCAACCGCACCTCATTGATGCCAGAGGCCGGCGGAGACTGTCGCACATTGTTCGTAGTGACCGCTGGGCAACAGTCGGACAAATCATCCGTAGCTGCAACAGTGATGAACATGGCAATGTTTCACAGCACAGTTCATCGAACCCTTCCCCATATGGAGGTCTTACATCGTATTAGATAAGTGGTCATAATGTAATGGCTCTCGGCAGGGGCGTTTATAAGGGGGGGAGGCCGAGGGGGCCCGGGCCCCCCCCCTCCC
>JAFIDM010010028.1:18210887-18225054 GCA_023159025.1 Thereuonema tuberculata | reverse complement strand
CCCCCCCCCCCCAAATTTATTCTATATACGCCACTGGCTCTCGGTGTATGCAACTACCACGTTTCAACAAGTTTTTTTTTAAAAGAATTGAATAATATAGGGCGGATTAAAACAATGTAGCTGAGGAAACAATTCAGTTATATTTATTATGAATCATTTATTAGACAACTGCGATTGTCGTAATAATTAATGTCGTATTTTGAAATAGTGGCTGTATTAGATTTCAAATAAAGAAAGCTTTGTTAATTTAAAACTTTTGCAATAATTTCGTTAATAAAAAGTAAGCGTTCAGGTTCTTTTTAAAGATCAAAAGGTTTTTCACGTAATTTTATAAAAGAAATTGAAATTAGCAATATATAGAAGTAAAAAAGATATTCAGTGCACAAGTTTAAAATGTCGAATAAGTAATGATTGTATAAAACTTTTTGTAGTATGGTGACTTATGCAAAAAAAAAATAACGGGCATAGATGTATTCCTTTATTCGAAATGAAATAGAAAAAACGCGCCATCTCCTTTTCATTTCTTTTTAACAAATAGTGTATTAATAATATTTTATTGCAAAAACGTTTGCAGTGTAAAACGTTTGCAAAATGTTTGCAGTGTAGCTCCATCTTGATGAAGACTACTGTATTTAGAGCAGCATACTGATGCAGGAAAGGAAACATTTAGTTTTGCAATAACGATGCGAAACGAACCCTTCTAACGGTGCAGGTGAATCGTACATCGTAAATTTGTTATCGATGTCCTCGACCCCTTTTGATGCCTCTGCTACGCCTGCATTCACGTATTGCCCTAGTGGCATTCGAATGCAACTGATAATAAAGCTTCACGAGTAAAGCGCGGTCAACTAGTGTTAACGGCATTGCTGTGCTCTTGTTGAAGAATAGTGCATGAGGCATCGTGTGCTGACTTTTCAAGGAGAGCTCCATTTGCATAGCCGACAGAAGCGCCCCCTGATGGTGACTGTGTGAATAGAAACTTTTTCTTATGATTGCAATACCCATGACACATAAGCCTACAATCCAAAGTTTGAAATCAGTGCGCCTAATATTTATTAACTAATGGCGCTTCAAATACCTCAGGGTATTTCTTGGACACATGATACATGAAAAATATCATAAACGGGCCTACATGTCAGAAGTATTGAATATTTAATTAACTTGAGTAATTTACGGCTCAGGAGTGTATATTGTATAAGCATTTCCTTACCTTGTACAGTAGAATATGCAACTAAGGTGTCTGGGATTTCGTGAACCGGATCACAATGATATTCGTTTTCCTCAACAGGGAGTGTCTTTGCATCCAATCTATCGGAGTTACGCCTGAATCGTGAGGGAAGAGGAGGACCTTCTGAAGCGGTTCTGTATCGGCGTTTCAAACTGGAACCAAGCAGCGAAACATCTGGCAAACTAAGTCTTTCTATGGAAGGGTCTTCCGAAGCACTGCTAACTTGCGAATCACAGCTGTCACGGGCTTCTTGAGTAGCCAGAGATTCCACGCCTATCGAATCATCTTCAGTACCACCTTCAGTTTGCCGGATATCGGGAACCTCTAAATGGGAGTAGTAATTTCCTAAATCATTTTTATTTTCATCGTGGTCAGTTTTAGGAGTGCGACCATCGACTTCTTTTACCATCTTCAGAGTTGATTCAGCAGATGTTACGACTATGGTTGGTTCGACAAGTGGCTCACTGTGACGACGCAAGGTGGGGATATGTGATGAATCCCCTTCTTCACTCGGATCCTGCTCGTTTTTGAAACCACCAGAACTTCGAATCTCATCTGTGGAGAGGCTTCCATTGTCTACAGCAGTGGAAGTTCCCTCTCGTTGGTCTTCGCTCCTATTCTGTTCTGCAGTGGTTGCGGAAGCCACTGACTTTGTCACTGGAAGTTTTTCTCCTTCGCTGTAACTGTATCTGTGTTTGTCTGTGGTGGATGGAGTTTTACCTTTCTTTGATGATCTTTGCTTTGTCATCATTCCATGATCTAGTTTAGTTCCACGGCAAGCCTGAAAGACAAGGTTAACATAGTAAGTATGCAACAAAGGAATAGAAAATGATGACCTAGCTTAGGAAACGGCGAGATAAATCTTTTAAGTCTTTTCTAGAATTTCACAAAAACGTAATGCAATTTACAAGCTTTCATCTCAAAACATTACTTTTTTTTTACTAAATTACTTTTTTGCTTATATTTTTGCTAATTACTTTTTTTGCAGATAAAGAAGAACAGTTAACATATACTGCTGTTTGTAAAAAATGCAACATTATGAAGGAATCATCAGAATTAAATGAAATTTGCAGCAAATGTCAATTGTAGGATGTTGTGCAAAATAGTAAAGCGCAGCGCCTTCTGAACTGATGCTGAAAGCGTATAAATAGAGGGCTGTAGCGGAACGTTTACAATAGTTAATGATTATTTGTTAGTGAACGTTTGGTGAGACCCAAATATGCTTCCACGAACGAAAGAAGGAGAAATTCCAACAACTTACGAAGGGTTAACGGGGGAGACGCCGACCAACCACATCCCACACGTGCTCAATAGGCGACATATCCGGCGAATAAGCAGGCCAAGGAAGAAGTTGCATGTGTTGGGCTGAACAGAAGTGTCAAACAGTCTTTGCAGTATGTGGGCGTGCATTATCCTGCTGAAAGATAGCTCCAGGGATGCCTTGAAGGAAGGGAACGACTTCGGACTATAGCACTTCACGGACATACCTATTGCTATTGAGATTATCCTCAATTCGTAGCAAATTGGATCGTCCATGATACGAATCGCACCCCAGACCATAACTCCGGGTGTTCGGCCACTACGTCGTTCGATAGCGTACTCTGGAAGGCAGCGTTGATCGGCATAGCGTCTAACACGAATGCGGCCATCATGGTCCCACAAATTGAAGCGTGATTCATCTGAAAAGACAACTTGTGCCAATCAGCTTGCCAGGCTCTGTGCTCATGAGGCCATTGCAGACGCAGCCGTCGATGGTTTGCCGTGAGGGGGATCCTATATAAAGGCACCCTTGCACGCAGTCCACGGTTTAGCAAATGTCGACGAATTGACGAAGCCGACATTAGTACACCTGTAGCAGTAGATCAATGTGCTGCCAACTGCCTGGAGGAAGCTGTACGGTCATTCAGCGCCATGCGGAGCAGGTGTCGAATTTCTTCTTCTTCCGTCTCACTAAACGTTCGCCACTAACAAATCATCATTAACTATTGTAAACGTTCCACTACAGCCCTCAAATATTTATACACTTTCAGCATCAGTTCAGAGGGCGCTGCGCACGCCACGCATGCGCGGTAGCTCTGAAACTTTACTATTTTGCATAACATCCTACAATTGACATTTGCTGCAAATTTCATTTAATTCTGATGATTCCTTCATGGTGTTGCATTTTTTTACAAACAGCAGTATGTTAGATTATCTTCTTTCAATACATTTTACATTACATATTGTGATGATTTTTATAGTTATATATGTATTTATTCTATTTTATTCTATTTACTCTTATATATTTTTAGTCTTCTGATCAATCATCATTTAATATATTGTACATTTCAAATTCTTCAGTTAACCGTCGATTCTGTTTGTTTATATTTAGATTCTTTCCCTTGGTGTGCTACCCATAATTCCCTATAATTTAAAAGCTACAGTTAAAATCAGTTAAAGATCACATGTCATTTAAATTCCCCAATGAATTGTAAAGGCCCACCAACCAACAGCAATCACTATGCATAGGGTATTTAAACTCCTGCTCTTCCAAAAAATAAACAGATTTCAGTTCAGATCCAGCTAGACTCAGTCTAACTTCTTTCCCGAACCAGAGACGAAACTATCACCACAATATTAGATTACATTCTTTCAATGCATTTTCAATGTCAAATTACAAATTATCAAGATTTAAGCTGTTCTTTTTATAGGTATTCTTTTATCAAGCTGCCTTTTGATTTTAATAGCAGTTACGTGTCATGACCGAGAAGTCATATATCGCAGGCTACCATACATTGCAATTACTGCTAGTGATTGTTCCTAGTGATTGGAGCGTCAATGACGTCTTCCGACTGACACGTTAGACAGAGTTAGAAATATAGTTGGCTAAGGAAGGTGTAAACATATGTATTCCTGAAAAATGGTTATTATATACGGTTGGGCATTGTCTACTGTAAAATGATCCTATCTTTCATAATCGTTATAAGCGCGCTATCAGAGTTACTGAAAGTGATAAAGTGTTGTAGTTTATAGCTTCTGTTCTGAAAACCTTGGAACGACCTGAAAATATTTTAGATATTTAGGGGGAAACAAATTGCTTTCAATAACGGAAGAAAAGCGAGTAAAGCCGAGCATCTAATGACAAAAAGAAAGCCTCGTCATTTAATAAAAGTTATTTATTTCTTAATTGGTTGTAGTGGACGTACCTGAATGATGAAAACCTTGGGTTTACCAGCAAGTGTTGGACACTTCGACTCCGAGAAGTGATCCCAGAGTCTTTCCGTTGGAAAGAATTTATCCCTGCAATAGACTCCTCCTTCTTCCCCATGACTTAAATAGACACAAACAAACATATCTGCATCAGAATGGTCCTCAGCAGCAACTAAAAAAAGAATAATAGGATATGAGAACCAAACTTTTACTTAGGAGACAAATCAACTGTCTTTCCTATAAATAGAATACATCTCTGCAGCATGCTTCATAGATATCAAAGGATTAAAAACCTAATAAATTCTGAGAAAGAGAAAAACGATAGTTGTATGAACTGTAAGTATTTATGATTATTATATAAACAGCCAGTGATCTATGATATTTAAGAATGATTTTTTTTTAGCGTCCGTCCAAATATCATTCAACTCCGCTCTAATTTCTCTTTTTTAGTATTTTTTTAACCAATTTATTTCCTTCCACAATCTCTTCCCCGAGTTCTAGGAAGTGTTCTTGCTAAATAAGGCTGCGCCTCGAAAAAGCCTTTCTCTGCAGATGGATCAGAATAATTTATGTACATCTAAATGGTATATCTTTATTCATACTTTACAATATACAGAAACAAAGCCACCCCTATTATTATTGCTGGACTAAAGGTCTTTTAAAGATTTCTTTACGCAACTAGAATAATACAAAATTTTGTATTACAGTTGTCAAGCTCAAATGTACTACATTAAGTGGTATTTGATTAAATGATATTGGAAATTTTAGTACTGAAAACATTAGCGAACTTTCTGATATAACTTAATGCCAGGATTTTCATGAGCCTTTCTTATATTCCAGCTTATTATAATATGTTTGTGAATATTTAATAATTAAAGTCTTGGATTTCATTTAGTTAATTCATTTGAGAGTCAGGGACGTGACAGAATATAGAAAGAACAAAATTTCCAAAAGGCACCAAATCAATCGCATTCGTATTTGACATATTCGCATTCGTAATCTCCCGGAAGTGGGATTCAAGAAAACAAACACTAGTAAAATACCTGTAATGAATACAGAATTTGAAAGACGACCATCAAACCTTCGTGTAAAGCGGCATCGAACGCGCCTTCAGAGCTTGTCATCGAGGGTTAAATCTGGCTGAAGATTCCTTATAAGGATGAAACAGCTTTTCCAGATTCCCCGTCTAATGAAAAGCTGAAGACATGTTTGTTTAGCTTGTGCAGGATGGGAATTTTGTTTCCATTTTTTAAGAACACAACAATGATTTCTTTATGATTCTTTTAAGAAAAGACATTTTTTGGAGGGACGGATGGGGTTGGAGAGCAGTAATTTCTAATATCAATACAACGGCGCTTACCTGCTGTGAGGTTGTCATCAATTTCCTTCCAGGTACAGTCGTGCAAAACTGTCGGATCCAAGCCATACAGTTTCAATGTCTTTTCAATGTCGTTTGCATCTTTACTGGATCCATCTCTTGAACCCAAATACAATCGTTTGTCGAAGTTAACTTCATTGAAAATTAGGGCTTTGCCTCTACGGGGATTCTCCATATTATATTTCTCCAATTCATACTGGAAGACGTTCTCTAATACTTCGGGAACAGGTTCTGGTTCTCCAATATCAGCTGCTTCCAACGATTCGGATCTGAAAATAAAAAATTCATTAAAGGACTTCATCTTACTTTTTCTCAAAATGTGAGATTTTTTTTTCCGTTGTTTCTCAATTTAATATAAACAACTTTCTATATTTTTTAATACAAACAATATTTTTGTATTTTATTCTGAAAATTAATTAAATGTATTGTTAACTAAATCTCATTCATTTTACTCATATCAAAGCACGTACAAATTTGTGGATTACTAATTCGTAGACCGCTTCGTGTTTTTATAGTTTTATTATTGGTTACATAAACTTTTTAAATTGTGATTTGTGGTGGCCTCAATTTATGTCTTAAACATTTTCTTTAATATTAATAAAATTAATGTTGAAAGTATGCTATAATAACTACGAAAAATACAAAGTTTCCTTAAAATTAACTTAACGAAATTATTTCTTCATGCGATATTACACCGTGATGACGCTTCGAATATTCTTTTTGAAAGTAAGCTGTAGTAAATGAGCCGTTTATTTTGAAAGTGACCTACGTCCATTTTTCAATTTATTTTTTGTTAACTGTAGTAACGTCTGCAAATTCCACGTTAGCAGTCATAGACCACATTTTGCGATTGAGTGCATTACATATATAAGGTGGAATTTCCGCACGTTACTATAATTAACAAAAAAAATTTGAAAAATGGACTTAGGTCACTTTCAACATCAACGGCTCAAATGTAGTGTTCATCTTAATATAGAAAAATGAATGTTTTGTTTGTTTGTCCCCTATCCGTTCCTATACCATTCATCAGATTGCCTTTGGTGAGTTGTTGTACGTACACCCGCGAAGGTTTCTAAATTAGTACAACCATTTTACAAAATCTGGTGGCGAGTCGTTTCAACAAATGAGTGTATTTCCGGTTCAACGTTTGCAATTTCCGGTGCGACTCCAATTTTGCAATGACCATTAACAAAGCACAGGGACAATCGCTACAAGTGTATGAACTAAATTTGGAAAATCCATGCTTCACATTTGTACAGCTGTATGTGGCCTGCTCACGCGTCGGAAAAACCTTCTGATTTATTTGCATATGCACCAGTCGGAAAAACAAAAAATATTGTATATCCAAAAGCACTTTAATAAACAGAATTAAAACACAAACACTTTCTTTCTTTGAATTGCATTCAACGCATGCCGGGTACAGCTTGTTTTTTATAATTATTAGTTTTTTTGCAAATTAATGCAGAAACAGACTTATTTATGTATACAAGGTGGTTATAATTAACGTTGGCCTATTTGGAGCATCCTGCAGCTGCAACCAATAGTCGGAGAGACACTAAAAGTTGTATACATTATTCAAAGGATGCGCTAAACGATTCTGCAAAAACAAATAGTTACAAAATCGTCCGCTAGAAGGCGCTTTTTACTATAACAACAGAGTACGGCTTTAATTTAACGTTTCGTTTTTTTTGTTTTTTTTTATTGTAAAAGTGGTCCAAATATCATCACAATTGCTTAGAGTTAATCTTTATGCAAAGAGAAAACTTTGCTTTACATAAAGAGAATACTTTATGCAAAGTATCTATGCAATCTGATTTGCATAGATACCAGAAACGCAGCCGACTTCGGGCTGCAAATAATCGGTGTGTACCGAGAACGTGTTATTAGCAATAGCCGCGATAACGATGACTTTACAAGAACGTGCCCTGATAGTCAAGTTTTATTACGAAAGTCATGGTAATGCTGTAGCTGCGATTCGTGAATTTCGTCGGGCTAAAAGACTACGCCGTGGACTGATGTAGTCTGAGAAAAATGATGAAAAAATTTGAAGAAATCGGATCTTTAAGTGTGCAACGTAGCAAAGGACGAAAGTAGCATCGGTGATCATGTGAGTGAAGACGTTGCTACATCAATCGTTCAGCAGTCGCTGGAGAATGCTGCAAGTTCAGTTAGTGCCCGAGCCGCATCACGATAATTAGATCTATGCTGGATCACAGTTAAAAAGATCCTGAGAAACTTAATTCATTTTTTTCCATACAAGATCAGTCACAGAAAATAACTGCTTCCAGGCGACAAGGAGAAACGACTCACTTTTGCCTTAACCTTTCAGGCGAGGATGGAAGTTGATATGTCATGGCCAAGGGACATCCTATGGAGCGACGAAGCACACTTTTATTTGAATGGCACTGTGAGCATCCAAAATTGCCGTGTGTGGGCCAAGGAAAATCCCCCCGTTTTCCAGGAAATGCCTCTGCATTCGCCCAAGCTTACTCTGGTATGGGTTCACATCCAACTTTATCCAGGGTCCTTATTTTTTTGAAGAAATTACTGCTAGTGGTCCTCAGACATGTTCCGTGATTGCGGCTAGATATCGTGACATGCTCCAAAACTTTGTGATACCCCAGCTGCAGGAAAGTGTCTTGATTGAACCTCATTTATGCAAGATGGTGCACCCCTCCTCATCTTGGAAGGATCGTGTAAGCATTGTTGCGTGAACACTTTACCAATAATCAAGTAATTAGTCGATGTTCCCTACTGTTTGGCCACCATGGTCTCCTGACCTAACTCCATTGTGGGGATACCTAAAGGATATGGTGTATCGTGGAGGAATTGCAATTATTAGCAAAACTAAAAGACAGTATCACGCTACAAGTGCGAACTATCACGGGTGATGATCACCTACGGTCAGCTACGGGTGATGATCACCTACGGTTGAGAATACCGTTCATCACAAATAACGCACATTGTTAGGGGGAACATATTAAGCAATATCACATGACTCGTTGAAACGTCTCATAATGTTTGTGTGAAATAAATGTGTTTTTGAACATTCTGTTTTCGTTTCCGTTCATAAAGCTGTAAAAGCGCCCTCTAACGGACGATTTTGTAACTATTTTTTTTTGCAGAATCGTTGAGCGCATCCTTTGAATAGTAAGTGTACAACTTTTGGTGTCTCTCCGACTATTGGTTGCAGCTACAGGATTCTCTAAATAGGCTAACTTTAATTATAACCACCGTGTATATAAAAAAATATCTGAATAAAACTTACTGTTTAAGCTCCACGAAGCTCGTAGAAACAAAAATTTCTGTAGAATGATTTTCCTCTTCCTCTGTTTTCGCTAAACTAAGGGAAAAAAACAAAAAGAAACAAAAATAAAATATCATAGAAAAAGCTTTTGTATGCATTTTAGACGATATTAATCTGTAACAAATGGTTAAACGATATTCTATCATTATCACTTGTTCAATAGTATTGTTTTTGCTCATTTATTCTTAATTTTCCAGTTCTGTACCTTTCATTTTATCTAATATATATATATATATATTATGTACTGTCCGGCCACTTTATTAGGTACATCCCTGCTGTGCGCACAAATGGTACGCGCAGTGGGGGCAGTGTCGTAGTGTGGGGGATGTTTCCCCGGCACACATTGGGTTCATTGATACCTCTGGAGGCACGTCAGGATGCTAGAGTGTACCTAAACATCGTAGCTAACGAAGTGCAATCGTACGTGTTAAAAGTTTAACCTAATGCAGATGGCTGCTCCCAGCAGCAAAATGCGCCGGTGCACAAAGCCCGAATCATTATGGGATGGTTTGAGGAACTTGACGATGACTTTTCCTTGCTGCAGTGGCCCGCTGAGTCCCCCGATCTCGGCCCGATTGAAAATTTGTGGGATGAGCTGGAGCGGGCTGTTCGCTCCAGGCCTACACCTCCATCAAATCTTCACGAACTGCGTGACACACTCACTCTGCATGGTACACAATAGCTCAACAACGTTTTCAGCATCTTGTGGAATCCATGCCTCGACGAATTCAGGCTGTTTTGAGGGCTAAAGAAGGCCCAACACACTACTAGGTAGGTGTACCTAATAAAGTGACCGGACAGTATATATGTTCCCTTTTTCTTGCTGATATCTGTTTATTGATCTGTTTTTAAACCAAGAAGACTTTAAATTCTTTCATTCTTATTTAATCGAGCTTTATTTAATATATTTTTTAGTAGTTATTCATCTACTACTTTGAGAATTTGCTTATTTCGTCGTGGTGCCTGTTAAGGGGAATTACAAACGTTATAACCCGGTGACAATTTTAATTACGATATTAGTAGCGTAAAAGAATGCTAATAATAACTGTACCCCCCCTGTAAACCCCCCCTGTAAACTGTACCCCCCCCCCCCCTTCCCCATCCCAATCGAAAAAGCGAATAAATCTTTTTTTTTTTTTCTCGCTAATCTAAGAGAATAGAAAACTCTGATACGAAGCTTTCACGAGTGAATACGATACTCTAAAAGATTTCTACATCTTTTTTCATAGCTTTTTTAATAATTAAGTATAAAGTAGTTTTATTTTATCGATGCTGTTTTTCTTACTTCCTGTACTGATTTTTTTAAGCTACAATTAATCACGCTTATTACACGTACAAATGCTCCAATCAACAGATAAACTGTTTATCAAATTTATCAACCAGATTGAGTTGGTCGTTACTGTATTTCCTGTATTTTCAGTGTGATTGTATTGTTTGATTTGTAAGATACGATTAGTAACTGATTAGAGAAATCCAACAGGTTTTTTTTAAAAAAAAAAGTCATATCGATAAAACGTTAAATAAATAACAATTTTTTTGGAAATACAGATAACTGTTGATGTTGAAAATTAAGAGCTTTATTTTATTCAATCGGATGATACGGTTTCTGTCACTCTAGGTAGTTTTATATCCTCAACACAGTGTTATGGGTTCACTCTTGAGATTTCTGACACTCCTTCGTATGAGTTGAAGAGAAAAAAAAGAGTTAAAATATATAAAAGTTTTACAAAGCAATTTTTAAGTAAAAAATACTTATGTCCATCCATCCGCCTCTGATCACGATGATCCAAAACAAGTATACATCTTTAAAATTGTATAGATAAGTGTTGATTATAATAAGCACGATCCCTAGTAATTTTTGATACATTTCGGACCAATAGGTCTGAGTAAAGATCCAAAGAACATCCCTATAAGATAACTGAAAACTATGTGTTCTACAAAAACTGAAACTTTCATATACGATCTATGTCCTTTTATGAAAGAATCTTTGTTGATTTAATAAAATCGAGCTATTAGGTAATGAGCTCCAGGTCAAAAAAAACCATCAATAGAAATGGAAGAATAAATATTTTTGGAATGAATTATTCAGTTATTTTTAGTAGTGATTAAAAAATATTGCTAATAAAAATATTGTTCGCGGGAAGTATTAACAAAGCCCGTTTCGCAATTGATGACCTTCATCAGGTGTTATTTGTAAGTTGAGGTTGGTGACTCAGTCATGTAGATAATTTTATTTTAAAATTACTCTACCAGTAAAGCGAGATCAGTAAAGATATTTCTATTATCAAGTTATAATTACACTCATTTTCAAATTTTTGCATTTTCTATTTGGGAATTGGGAAAAGGTGGTACATGTAAGACTTGTCAGTAAATAATCAAAGTGACTGAAGTAAAAACATGATAAACAAAGTGAGCTTATAAACGATTAATTTTATAAAGCAAATATACATAATTGTAAAAATGTATGTTTCTCTGTTAAATGTATATGTGTAGCTATGAGTACTGGGCGAATCCAACTGACAACAGTTTTAAAAGAAGCTAGAAACAGTCTGTCTTGGATTCCCAGTACGAAATTTCCAAAATATCTCAGTGAATCTTTATGCTTATTTTTCTTATGTATATATCACACACGTTAATTTTTGCAAGTAATTACAAAATTTATTAAAAATATTCCCCGAATAGATAAATATGCGCTTTAAAATCATATTTTTTCTACTGATATGTCCCACGGCAATACTAACACTAAAACTAGTGAAAACTAACACTGTGGAATAGTGTTGTTGACATCGTCCTATAGCAGCTTTTCCTACAGAATTTTCTCACTGCTACATAAGTCTAAATAACTGAATAGAAACAAGAGAAAAACAAATGTTGTATTGAAGTTCGGTAATTCGGGCAAGAGTAAATAATCACGCTATGTTTCTTAGTTATCGAAGATAGAAGTTTATTAACGATTGATTTTGGCAACCCAAATGGTTTTAATTATGATACAAAGTGAATAAATAGAACCAGGGCATTAATTATTATATTAAGTTTTACAGAAAAATACAAAATAAATTACATTGTTTCTTCGACCATCCTGCATTCAAGGTCTTTCCTACGCACATGTTTTTGAGGTACAGGGTTCCTGTGTAAAATAAAATAACTTAGTATAGCATGATATAAGATGCTGGGATGTTTCCATATTAGACCATTATAATTTCTAATATTTAAAGAATAACTACAATTTTTAAAAGAATTTTATAACGGCATCAAAAATATAGTAGGCCCGGTAGCCGAATGGTCAGGGCGCTTGGCTGTGGGTTGGAGGTGGCAGGTTTAATTCCCGGCCTCGGCGGAGGGTGGGGATTTTTCCACGCTCTTTTCCCCTCCACACGGGTCCTAGGGTCTATCCAGCCCTCTGTAGAGTGGGTACCGGGTTTCTTTCCCGGGAGTTAAAGGCGGGCGGGCGCCGGGCTAACCACCCGGCCCCAATTTCGTCCCGTTGGTCATGAAACGCTTGGAGCCTGACCTCCCGCGCCTCGTCGGCTTGTTCAAGCTTGTGGAGCGAAACTTTAAGTAAGTTTTTAATCGAAAATATAACATGTGTTTATAACCTTTATATGTTAATAACCTTTATTTTAAAAAATAAACAAAATAAATAAAAAAGGAAATTATCATTTTTAAAAAATTCAAAATAACAAAAATCATTAGCAATATATTTTAGAATTAAATCAAATATAGTTATTGAAATGATAAATGCTTAAAAAAATACTAGATCAAAATTTTATAAATACTTCAAAAAATTTAATACACAAAATTTCAAAATTTAATTTAAATAATTATTATTATTATCATTTCAAAAATTATATTTAAATAATGATTTGAATGTTTTGCTACCAAAGAACTTGCCGAAGTTTCAATAATGTATTTTTAAAGACTTCTTGAAGTTTCTAGCATCTACACATTTCTTCTCCCAATATTTCGATTTTTTATCCAAAAATCTTTATCAAGGAATATTACATAGAAGAGATAAACTACTTTTCTCCTTCTAAAAAGATCAACAATATGATAGAATGAATCAAATTTAAACATGAAAAACAATCAAAACGTGAAAACATCCAAAAACAACAGATACGTTAAACTACAAAACAACAATAAGTTAAACACTACTAATCAACCAATTTTAAACAATAAACAAAACAATAATTTAACCCAAAACGTAAGCAAACAACCAAAAGATAAATAAACTTACATTAAGTTTAGTTTTGCTTTTAGATTCTTGTTTTTATCCATGTATTTTTTAAATATTCCAAACAAATATTGGGAGAAGAAATGTTTTGATGTTGTTAGATGTTAATTAGAAGTATGTGTTTTCTGATATTTGGAAGAGTTGTCTAACTTCTTGAAGTTGTTTGCATATGTTCTTGTCTAGTTATTACGATTCACATTGTATTTAGTGATTTCCGATTTCTAAATTTAGATCGACTGTCAAGGGATAAAACAATATTTGATAAACCAAAGAATTAGATAAGGCATTCTAAGAAAAGTGTGGCTGATCTGAACTTGTCGATACTTTTTTTTTGTGATTACCCACAATGCCATTCGTAACTCGTAAGCCTTTGTTGATTTACTTACCTATAAGGAACTTTCTCGAAATCTTCATCGTAAGTCGGATAATCGTCTATCCAAGGAAAATCGATAGGATTAAGGCCCATTTCCAACATTCTAAAATTATTATAATAATAATTACAATCCTATATTCGTAAGTATACAGTACTTTTTGTTTGTTTACTTGCTTAGTACAAGTGACCCAAAAGGAAAGGTCATTATTCTGGGGAAACAAAAGCAATATTTATACGAACATGTGTCTTATTCCGACTATTTCCGAGAGCAATTTTTGAATATGTAGTATTTCGATGAAAACAGAGAAATATAACATTAGCTTAATTAGCTAAAACAATAAAAATCTATAAACACAATCAATTTCGATTACAACTAGTAATCATTATTAAGTGTCCATTAAAATCATACAGCTCAGTTTAAATAGCTAAATATAAATGCAAATGAATGCGTTGACAATGGA
>JAFIDM010010028.1:18193371-18205845 GCA_023159025.1 Thereuonema tuberculata | reverse complement strand
AAATGAACTAGTATCGCAACTTCCTAAATTGCTGATAAACAGTTCCTATTTAACCCTAAGTCAAGTCAAACTTTCATTTTGTTCGAATGAGAAGAAAAGAAAAAAAATAAAGGAACTAAATAGATAAATAAAAACAAAAGAGCAGAGAACTTTGATTGAGAAGCCATTCATGACATAAGAACCCCAATCAGATCTGATCAGTCTTTTAAAAATAAGTTTTGATCATTCATTTTATCATTGATATTGTTGAAAACTTGCTAATTTTGTCATGACCATGCTTTTATACATGTATTTGTTTTTACTAGCCGGCCGGCGTAACTGGAACTTCCCGACCTATCCAGTCCGTCTCCCGCCCTTTTCCCTAATTGTCGCATATTAATTTTTTTTTCTTTTCTTTTTTGTCCCCTTCCCTTGTTTTAACTTCCGGTAGCTTGTTTTATCATTCACAAGATTGTGAAGTTTTGTTTTTTTTCCTCTTCAGTCACCATGTGTTGATGCCTACTCTCTGGAAAGGCTCGGACGAGAGGCGAAGCTCCATTTTACCTTTATCATAGTAGTTTTTAGATATTTAGTCTAGTTTAATTCATTTCCCTGACCATAAAACTGTGTTTGCGTTACCTTGAAAGGTAAACGTGATTGTTTTGAAAAGAAAGGGAAAGGTTTATCACTAATCTAAGAGATGTGATTCCCTTCACTGTTTGTATCTTTAAGCTTTACTCGTCCAATACATTTCTTTATTTCTTTGAACCTAATGTAGTTTGTCTTTTTTTTACCTTTATTTAATTTACCTTTAATCTAAGTTGGGAAAGAGTTCTGGGCTCAGCGCTCTTATCTCTTCTACCTGTCCGCAGGTGTCCTAATTATGCTTCCATGTGCTGATTATTCTCTGTTAGTCATTTTATATTCATCTTGTTAGAACCATGACAATAGAATAAATGGATAAATATAAATATAAAAATCAATACAATTACAAAAATCATTACAATATTTAAAAATTATGTCACGATCTTTCCTTAAAAAATGTCGCATATTCTTATTTATTTCTTAAGCCAAATTATTTACAGCAGTTTTTCTCAAGGACCACTTTTCCAACTACATTTAAGTTGCAGACCATCTGCAAATATGAAATATTGCAATGCCATAAACTTTTAATTTTCTTTATTCAATACTAGTATATACACCCAGTCAACAATGGCGGGATAACAATGTGACGGCTTTTAGATGGGATAGATTATTTGCCCGTCATTTGTAATTTCTTCATTCATATCGAGAAATGTCTCTAACTACTCTTCAGTTCGTCGCTGAGAATGAGCTTTTGCATCTAATGCTCGTCTGGCCTGCGCTTGTAGTAGCTAAAAAAATGAACATTGAAATTTAAATTTTAATCTAGTAGACTAAAATTAATGAGTTATTTGTTATTCTCTGATTCTACTCTTTCACACACATACACACACACACAGAGGGGGAGTGATAAAAGATATTTAACAATAATTTGGATGTAGTCCCCGTGGCCTAATAAATGAGACGTCTGACTTCGGATCAGAAGGTTGCAGGTTCGTTTCTTGTCGCGGACATTTCATTGTAGAAATTATTTCTATTTTCACAAGAAATTAAAATTATTTTCCAAACACAGAGGAAGTACGTTAGACACAGACAGATCTGGAAAACTTTATAAGAGATTGGCCTGTATTCAATAACGGAAGTTGTTAATATTTTATTTTTTATTTACAATTGTGGCGAATTTTCCACCATTGCTGTTTTTCCATTTCTTTTCTCAAAAACAAATTCCATCTTTTAATCAAGCGTCCACGGTTCCAAGTGTTTCGGGCAGATGGACTATCACGTGTGTGGAGAAATCCCCATGAAGCAATGGATTCCGCATGCCAACAAGGGACAGTCCAGGGCGGTGGTTGTTACCGTGTGGGATGTGTTCAGCGGGCACACGTTAGAACCCTTGATACATCTGCAACATCACTTATCGTCGGACGCTACGTAACCATCCTTGAGGATCATTTGCATCCGTTCGTGTATGAATTTAGGACGGATCTCAGTGAGCAGGACAGTCAGCAGTTACCAATTGGCCGAAAGAGCATTCTCTGAGTTTGGTCTTACGATTAGCCCGGTTGTTCGCCAGATTTGACCTAAATAGAACACATGTGGGATGGGGTTCAACGTGCTGTCAGTGCCAGGGTTCTACCGCCAGCGAATGCTGTTGAATTGTGGACCACTATCTGTCTACATAGTACTTCAGAGAGCTGTAGAGCTGCGATATCCAATCGAAAGGAGACTTTCGAGTTATTCGACAGATGTCTCAGTCTTTTTGGAACATCAGTGTATGTTTTTAATAACATCATAATAATTTACACTAGAACTGCAAAACTTTGTAAAAAAACAAGATTTTGATATACCAAACAATAATTATGCGTTAAGATCATATTATTTTATTAAGTTATTAATAAAATATTTGATAAATTTTCAGCAAATACGGTTAATACAGAAAAAAATTTTTATTGAAGAAAATCACTTTTGAAAAAAATAATAACTTATAAAATAAAATGATTGGATTTAACAAAAAAAAAAAGAAAGAAAGGAAATCTTAAGATAACATCACAATAAGAACAAACGCACATGAATGTAGAGTCATTGAGCTGTTTTTCTATTTTTGATACTTGGAATCCAATACAGCCTGTGGAGGGACGAGGCACATTTTTTATCTTAATGGAACAGTTAACACCTAGACAGTTGCCACGTTTGGGCCATGGAAAATCCACGTGTTTTCCAGGAACTTCCCGTGCACACTCCTAAAGTGATGTGGATTCATGTCCATATTCATCACGGACTTTCTTCTTCGAAGAAGTTGCTCCTAATGGCCCTGTGACATGTTCTGTGACGATTTCACGATATGCTCCAGAATCTGTCGTACCCCAACTTCAACAGCGACAATACCTTGCTTCTACAATTTTTATGCAAGATGGTGCGTCGTCACATATTGAACTCACCGCACAGCATTATTTGCACCATTTCACTCGTCGCCAGTGATTAGTTGATCATTTCCAATTGCCTGGCCATTCTCGGGATCTGAATTCATGTGATTTCTGGTTGTGGGGTCATTTAAAGAATATGGTTTATCATGGAAATGTTGCAAATTTGCCATACTTAAAGGGCCGTATTAGGCTACTTGTTCGAAGCGTAACGGGGGATAGTTGTAGTTAGTCGCTGAACACACTGCAAATTTTATAACTTCACGATGAGGAACACAATCGAGAAATTTTCCATACTTCGCTAAACAGTCTTTGCAGCAGACATGTCCCGTACGGAACGAATAAAGGCTTTTTGTTTGTGTTTTTATTGATTATTGTTTATTTTATTGTTTATTTGCTGTTTTTTTTTTATGAATTTTGCTGTAAAGCGCTCCTTAGGTGAACTGTTATGAACTACTTTTTTTTTTCCTTATTCGCATCCTTTGAACAGCCTTTTTACAAATTTTGATGTCAATTTGTTTATTGGTTACAGCTGCAGAGTGCTCTGAATAGACCACGTTTACTTACGATCATCCTGTATATCAGATCTACCTACAGGATAATATACAAATATTATCCAGATGAATATTTATATGTTATTTAAAATATTATTAACTATATAAATATTATTTTCCTCAAAAAAATTTTTTAATTTAGTTTTATTATTAATCTATCGTAGTTCTATGTTTTTTTGATTTTTTCAAATGTAACTCCATATTAAGCTGTACTTCATTGACTAATATCAGCCCCTGTAAACAGGCGAGTACACGCTTAACTTGTAGGACTGTGATTGTTAATTATTAATAAAAGTAATGAACTACTTATTCTAAGAAAACATATAGTCAGTTAAAAAATCAATCACAGAATTATAAAATTTTAAAGTAAAATTATATCCCTTGCTAAATAAAAAAAAAAAAAAAAATTAAGCCAAATTGAGAAATCAGAAAGGAAATCTTATTTTTGTAACTTCTATCAAACTTTTCAGGACATTAACCCCTTAAAAGAATTTGGTTCTCATTTTAACAAAGGGCTTGTAAACCCTATGACCTCTTGAGAGGAGAAACACCCACAAAAATCCTTTAGGGGAGGCGGAAGTCAGTTGGGATGATTTGGAAGTTCAAATCGTTCTCTAAGTGTTAAAAATAAACTAAAAATCGGATAATTTAAAATAATACAGTTTAAACATGAATGAATCATATTCTCTTATTCTTGATTTTTCAATGATAACTGAATTAATTACATTTAAGCTCAAAACCAGCTAATTTTTTTGAAAGAATTTGCATTCTATTAAATTATTTCAGCTTCAAAAAGCTCCCATTTCTGTGAATAAATAAAATAATAATCTAGTAACTAAATTCAACATTTCCTTTATTTTTCCAATAGAATGTAAAAAAAAATAAAAACAATAAATCTTGAATTCAGTAAAGTAGCCTTGCTACTTGCTTGGGCCCACGTTCTTCAGAGAATAAATTATATATAACTAGCGACCCGGGAAAAGTGGATTTTCCCAGCGCCCGGAAAAAATGAATTCTCTCAACTCCCGACTGCTTACAGAACCAGCGAGCGCGTCTATGACACCGTGGCGGGAGGACCGGGTTTATTGGGGATATCCCGGTTGACAGAGGTCGAAACAAATGAAAATGTGAGCATCCTCAATACTATATCTAACATTTTATACCTCCTACGTATTTCCGTGTCTTATGGTTTCGGGAGAGATAGGGACAGAAAATAAAATCAACTTTTTCTGTTATATAGATAGACAATAGATTGTCAGAGTTAAGAATTTCAAGATTTAGGCTGATTTTAATCTTTGGATAGTCTTTGAAATTGCTATTTTATGAATGACCTTCACATTTTTAATAACTTACTGGTGGGTCATTCCACGTCAGATCACCTGATGAGTTCACCACACCATCACAGATTTTTATGAAAATTTATTTGCATGTAAAGAGTCATAAGATAATACATTCTGCAAAATATGGGATTTTTTGGTTAAATATTTGCTGAGATTTGAATTTTTGAAGTTCTTTTATTTATTTGGTGCCACGCTCCTTTTTTGAAATATTTTCTTGAATATCTCATCTCCTAATTAATCAAATGGAACCAAATTTGTTTTCCCCATGTATATTTTTATGCTGAATACAAAAATTCCAATGAAATTAGTCTACGACTAATAGTTTTGTAGTAATAGAAAGCATGTAAGCATTTAGAAAAAATTTAAATGGCCATGTCAACATTTAGAAATTTGAGATTTTAACCCAAGTCTAAGAAAGGTCTAAAGTAACTGGAAAAAAATAATCAAGATGGTGTTTTGCTCCTGAGCTTGGAAAAAAAAATCGCAAAGTTAGTATTCTTTTCGAACCGCGTAAAGAAATATCCAACAATTATTACTTTGTCACTGCATATTTATTTAGTAAATTTAAGTTATCCTTGCTTTAGTCGTAGCTATGTAAGCTGTAACTGTCACTTATAGTCAGGTAAAACCCATATTTTCCAACTGATTCAAACTGAATATAGTTTGAAAATATGGCGATTCAAACAGAAAATTGGCCCGTTTCAATCCCGTTGCTAGGCAGCGTAATAATCCAAAATGTTATTGAAAAAATATAAGTCTTCATTTTCTTTAATATAAGTGTTTTACATAGGTGTAACTTATAATGTTTTCAATAAAAATTATTTTTTTTTGACAATAAAAAACTAAAATACTAAACTACTGTTATTATACAGTGAGTTTTACAAATTTCAAAATTATTAACTAATAGTTATTCTGGAGTAAATATCTAAAGCACCCATTTTTTTTCTCGCTTTTTTTTCAAAATAGTTTCCGTATTTAAGGTTTTGATTCAAACAATTGTGAAAAGGGCGGAAATGACTTTTACTTTTTGTTTGAGGCCGGATACTTAGTTTCTGATATGACTTTGAAATGATATATTAAATTGGAATCAAGGCCTTTAATTTCAGCTACTAATTCCGGATATACGAAAAATCTTCCACTAGTGTTACTGTCATTTGTATTTCCAAAGCCAGCCTTAGGCACATCCACAATCAAACCCATTTTATTTCTAAATTCCTCTTGAATATCTAATTTGTTTTGGTTAACAATGGCTTTTTCATTTTCTAATCTCAACTGCCATTTCTTAAAAGGCAGCTTAAAGGCCATTGCAGTAAACTTTCGAATATACGGATCCTGGCAAGCAAAATCGTTAACCCGAAATTTAGTGTTTCTGCTTTAACATCCTTCTTGATTGTTAAATTATTAAAGTCTTTGGATGTTGCACCACAAATATAACACTTCATTGTAGATTTTGATCTTTTTCAAGTGAGTTAAAAACCATTAAAATCAGACTCATTTCGCAATTTCTGATTGAATTTGTTTGTTGTAATCCATCACAATCCCACTTGCAAATTAACACTAATGTATTGCATTCATCTTCATCTAAAGTTTGCACAACCTCTTCATCTAAAGTTTGCACAACCTCTTCTAAATGTGACAACAATCGAGTGACGGTATGTACAGTAAATTTTGCAATTTAATCTCAGCACAAGTAGCAGTCACATGATAAGATTCCTTAGCTGAGTAGCATTTAGATTAGAGTAGCTTTCTAATTTAGCTTTTTGTGATACACTGTAACATGGATAGAGCTATTTGTCAGTGGTCCTCAATATCTCAAATATGTCTTCTGGAAAGATCAGCTTCAACAAACATTTCCAATATTCTTAATGTTGTCAATTGTGCTTTATCTTCCTGCAGAGAGCGACAGTATGCTCTCCTGTATTTTCTTGCTCGACTTGGAGAACTAGTGATTTCTTTTAGTATTTTGGAAGCATCTCTCCTTCATGTAGTTTGTAATTTCATTGATCGGCATACATCAGTACGACCTCTGCATTGTTACGTAGGTTTTCTGGTTTCTTCGTTTGCTTCTGTCATTCTCTAAATGTCCCGATTGCTGTACTACTTTTGGAATTTCAAGCGATTTTTCTAATGTCACCAATTTTTTTCAAGAACTGTAACTTCTTTCTTGTGGGCTGCCATCTGTCTACATTTCAATTCAGACTTAATTTATGAAAATTTGCGCTTTATTTCTGTTCTTTGTTCCTTTCAATAATCTTCATAAGTGCAAAGATAATTTTCGACAAACTCCAATTTTTCATTAATACTAAGTAAGTTTTGTTGCTATTTTATGTTAAATACTTCTCTTTGAGTCATTATTCTGACATCCGATGACACAAAAACAAAATTAAAACAATTTAAAATTAAAATGAACTCGAAGTTGAAAAATTCCCATTTTTATATAATAATATGTATTTAATGACCATAAATCATGGAAATTCACGGGAATCCGCGTTTGATTTTTGCGAAATTGTTTGCTATAAACTTTTATCTTTGTATTAAAACAAAATCATTACCGGGACGCAACCTGAAATCTCTTCGAGATTGTTCGTTTTTTTTAACCAACTTCAACAAAGGAAAACACACTTTTTTCAAAACACTATATCTTAGTCAAGATGAAAATCGTCAAAATGCAAATATTTCAAATTTATGCACACTTATCTGCTTACCAAATTGATTTGCTTTGAAATCAGAGGCATAAGTTATTTACACGAGGGCTACAAGGGCTACAGCCCAGGGCGACAACTTTAGGGAGCGGCAAAAAAATAGGAAAAAAACAAAAATTCTGTACTATTCAATAATATTAATATTCAAAAAACATTAAGTGTCATATTACAAGCAGAAAATGAGGGAAACATAAAAAGAAACAGACATTTCCTGGCTTTTTGATGTGTCTGTAAAGTATATGCGAACAGAGCACAATTTTTTATTTGAATCAGAATGATTCATCATTTGGTTATACCTGTATTTACTTTGTAATATATATCTTCTGCGACTGTTATGCACGAAATATATTCCAATTATTTAAATTAACTTTGATCTTTAATTTTCTGTTAAACAACTTTTTACAACATATTTTTAGAATGTGTAGTTAAGGAAAGGAATGCATCATTATGGGCCTTTATATGTATATGTATATTTTTTTTTTCATACTAAGAGTAAGTAAATTCTAACGAGTAGACGAGTTGTAAATTATCAGTAACTTAGCTGAAAACTAAACATAAACATCAGTATCGTTTACTAGTTTACTTGGAGATAGGTGAAAGATAGTGTTCGTTCCTCATTTCCTGCTGACCTCACCGAACTGCGACATCATATCACCAATAAAATTGCAACCATCGACAGAGATACGCTGCACAGCGTATGGTCAGAACTGGATTACCGCTTGGATGTCTGACGCGTCACGGAAGGCCGACACAGAACATTTATTTAAAAAAAACAACTTAGTGAGTTTGGCGTTTATTTGATATATCGGAGGCAAACATCCCATTTTCCGCCGCCGAGCCTCTGAAATATGTCAAGGAATTGTGAATAAGCCTATATATAATTTCTATAGGGATCAGCGCAGAAAATATAGCTATCAGACTGATTCATTTACCTAACCAGCAGTTTTTAATGACCAATACATTACTAACATAAAGGTAAAAAATAACAAAGATTTTTAATTATATAAACATAAGATCTATCAATAAATGAAATAGTCGTCACTAGTCTATGTAAAAAAAAAAAAAAAAGTTAAGTACCGGTACTGTATAAAGTAAGTTATTAATTAACTTAGAAGCAGATATTTATTTATGTTAATTGTACAGCATTCAAAGATTTTTTTTTAGCTTAATAAGTAACAAAACTACGTCATTTTATTTTAGTTAAATTTTTTTTATTTCATAAATTTAACCTTACTTATGTTAACCACACAAAACAATCAAACATTTTTACATATCCACCGTTCTGCGACGGTCTGAAAGTTCTAATCATCAGCTTCATTGTAAGGTGCTGACTTAAACGCAGGGTATGGGTTCGAATCCCACGTAAGGTATGGATGTTTCTCCTCCCATATCTGTCCGAAGTCTGGGGAATCGTCAGGATGGATGTTCTTCAGCCTTCCCGTTATTTCTTCTGTTACCCATGTCAAAGTTAAGTCAGACCACCAGGAAGGATTCTCGATAGCCCAACCAAAGGAATAAACAGAACGGAAAAAAACTATCACTCTTACGTATCCAGTTCTCAAGATTTTTATTTTTGCGACGTTTCTAAGAATTCAAAATTAATTATCAAATTTTACTTTTTTAATCTTTTTTGCGATATAAAGCTAATATAATGCTTAACATGAAAGAAAAAAAACAAAATCGAAGCCATATCTGGATTAAAAAATAATTGAGCATCACTAATTAAATAAACAAAGCATTTTTTTACAAAATTAAGTAACTGAGAAAATATTTACTACGCAGACTTCAATATTTCAGCTTTTTCAACAAAAGTTTTCATCAGGAAGTACATAAAAGAGAAGAGAATGATTAAAAGTGTAATGTGAGATTCAATTCATGATTATTATTCTGTTTCTGTTTTAAGTAGAAGAAGAGTGATTTATTCATTCTATTCTCTTTTATGTAACTCCTGATGAAAACTTTTGTTGAAAAAGTTGAAATATTGAAAGTCTGCGTAGTAAATATTTTTTCAGTTACTTAATTTTGTAATATTAAATTTCCTTTGAAGATGTATAAAGCAATTTTTTACTATCAAATACAGACGTCACATTTATTTATTTATTTTTTTAAAAAACAAAAAACAAAACAAGTTAAGACATTTAAAATAAAATACTAAATAAAATAAAGTGAAATCATTGTAGAAAATGTTTACTATCAAAATAGTAAATAATAAAATAAAAATACATTTATCCTCCAATATGTGTTGGAACGGTCATTTCATTTATAAAGGTGCCGTTAAGGTACAGACGTATGATGGCCTGCCATGCGATTGAAACGCCTGAACCTGGAGTGGACGTGGATCTTTCTTTTTCTCTTTCGTGTATGCTTATCTTCCTTTAAAAATTTAGAGTCTGTGCAATAGGCCTACAAAGGCCGCAGTGCTAATGGGTTATCCCACGGCCCTCTCAACATCTACAAAAATCATATACAAAGCTACTTGTCTCCATAATACAAGAAAGTCACTAATGGGAAAAATTTCTCCTGAAAAAATATAAATCAAATCTGACTTAACTACCATTAATATTTGATTGTCAAAACGATAAGTATAAGACATACAGTCGTCACGTACCCCAAATATAATCTTAGATGTTGATACTGTTCCTATACACATCGGAAGATTGCTCAAAAAAACAACAATAACAGACATTCTCCAAAAAAGAAAAGCATACAAATAGAAAAAAAAAAAAATATTGATATTTTAAGATTATATTGAATTTATAATGCTTGAAAAAAAAAAAACAGTTTACTAATAGTTAGTTATCAGCTGAAGATTCATATACCCTAAACATACTTTAATATTTTTAATTTGGTAATACAATATTTTAGAAACAAGAATATAGTCATAACATTTGGCGTGCCTAAATTAATGATCTTTAATAAACGTGCATTTTAAATATTTTAAATATTTTGATAAAGCTAATGTAGTGGATAATAAATTAAGGTAATAGAAAAAAATATAATTTATTAAATAATCAAATAATATTTGTTATAATATATTATATCCTTTGTCTAATTCGTTATCCTTTCTAATAAAAAACTTCACTGCACTTACTGTTAACTTTTATTTTCACTGCTTAGTTTTTGGTTTGCTTCTATTTGCTTTTCCGAATCATAGGTACGGAAAACTGCACAATTTTGAAAATAATTTAATTTTATTTATTTATTTTGATTGAGCTTATCTTCATAATACTTTATACTTCAAAGTTACTAATTTCAAATTAATTTAGTTAACGATTTAACACTGCAATAAGTAAATTTATAGATATATAAGATAAGTACTTTATCAGTAGCGATAATGTTATGTCGAGTTTTACATATACCTATTATTAACAAGTCATCTGCTACTTCCGGTTATTGCTATATATAACTGATTTGCATTTTTTATTTTTATTCGGCATTATGTACTCTTCTTACTTTTATGCTTTAAAAATAATATCAGAAACCTCAACAATTTTTTATCTGTAGCAGTTATTTGGATCACTAATTTCCAAAAGACCTGGATGACCTGTTCGTTTGCAAAACACCTATTCAAAGTGTAGCCTGAATTCAACTCTGCCGCCATTTTTAGTCAGGCAAAAGAAATACCAGAGTGAGACATAAAGTGAAAACTAATCAAATTTGTTAAATAAAAGTATGATTATCTAAAATATTATTAAATTAATATATAAAAGAGAAAAAAACTTGAAATAGCCTTAGAAGAATAAATATTTTTAAATGAACCGTCATGAGGAAATATATTTATAGTAGCCTACATCTTAAAATTAAATGTGAATGCTTTAACCCTTTACTTTGTAGAGAGTAAGAAATCGATTTGCCAGTGCCTCTCATATATGCTGGATATTTGAAAAGAAACAAAAATATAAATAATAATAATACGATACAATACAAAATCGTTTAGTGGATATTCAAAGTATTTTGTAAATTTCTAGTAAATGCTAATAAATTTATGAAATAAAACAGAATAAAACAGAAAGTGAATTTGCATGTGTTGTGGTGGTTCAGTGGATAGCAGTACTGACTTCAGCTCGAAAGTTTGTGAGTTCGAATCTTATACAGAGTGAGAAAAAAGAAAATCTTTATTTCAGAGTTATGAAATCAGTTTAAAATAGAAATTGAATTTGCCTGTGTTTGGTGGTTCAGTGGATAGCAATACTGACTTCAAATCGCAAAGTTGTGGATTCGAATCTCATACTAAGTACGGAAAAAGACAATCTTTATTTCTGAGCGTTATGAAATCAGATTGAAATAGAATAAAACAGAAATTGAATTTGCCTCTGTTGTGGTGTTCAGTGGATAGCAATGCTGACTTTAGATCCAAAGTTTGTGAGTTCGAATCTTGTACAGAGTGCGAAAAAAGAAAATCTTTATTTCTGAGCGTTGTGAAATCAGATTGAAATAGAATAAAACAGAAATTGAATTTGCCTGTGTTGTGGTGGTTCAGTGAATACCAATGCTGACTTTAGATCCAAAGTTTGTGAGTTCGAATCTTATACAGATTGCGAAAAAAAGAAAATCTTTATTTCTGAGCGTTGTGAAATCAGATTGAAATAGAATAAAACAGAAAGTTAATTTGTCTGTGTTGTGGTGGTTCAGTGGATAGCAATGCTGACTTCAGAGCATAAGGTTGTGAGTTCGAATCTTATGCAGAGTGCGAAAAAAGAAAAATCTTTATTTCACAGAGTTATGAAATCAGATTGAAATAGAATAAAACAGAAATTGAATTTGTCTATGTTGTGGTGGTTCAGTGGATAGCAATGCTGACTTCAGATCCAAAGGTTGTGAGTTCGAATCTTATACAGAGTGCGAAAAACGAAAAATCTTTATTTCACAGAGTTATGAAATCAGATTGAAATAGAAT
>JAFIDM010010028.1:18072878-18193271 GCA_023159025.1 Thereuonema tuberculata | reverse complement strand
TAAGGATCCACAACACATTGATGATTGAAAATTTGTTTATATACAAAATAAAAATTATATGAGTACTTTCGGGGTGGACGAAACCCCCTCCTCAAGTGAGGAGAGTTACAGTCCTAATGCAATGGTTACAGAATTCGAAGTAGGAGTTGAAGGGACACGTGACCTTGGGTTGAACCATTGTTGCATTCTGGGGGTCAGCAAGTGGCATCCCCTGAGGTTCCTGTAGCAATGCATATTACGATGGGGATGGAACTACAGGTAACTACTAAACTACTAAATAATTAGAAGCTTTATAAACGTTTGATAAATTTTCCCTAATTAATGGAACAATAAATTAGAATTGGAACTCACAATAACAAGTCCAATGAAAAACATAATTTTATGCAAAAAATTTTTCAATTATTGATGGATTGCCGTCTTCAAAAACCTGTCAATCAGTTTTTATTGTCTCAATATCACCACACTTCGTTACCAAGCACAGAAAACCAGACTAAAAGAAGAGAGGCATCAACATTAATGGAGACTATTTAAATTACCTTCGCATAGCAAAGTTGTTTCTATATTTTCTTCTATTGTTAGAACTAAACCTTCAAGCTTTTGAGAGTATTTACAACTTTTATTTTTTTATAAATAAATATAAATTAACTAAAAAAAAAAGCCTTTACTATAAAGTATAATACAATAATGTGATTTGATGAGTGAAGAGAGGATTGAAGATTTATTGTATTTCATGACTGAACTCGCTCGGTTGACAGGTTTCGAAGATCATAATTGATAATATGATTTATTTAAATATTGACTGATATAAGAAAGTAATAAATTAGAAAAATGCTTTAAAATATTTTATTCTTAATCATTTAATAATTTAAATATTTTTATATATTATTTTCAGAAGGCTACAAATTATTTCTTGGTAAGTTAACGATTATCGAATATTGAGATTATAATAATACAAAAATATTACACTATATATTATAGTCAACTTATCAACTAAATTAGATAAATAAATAAAATTGAAGTTTTTTTTTTTATTTGCTTTTACTTATTTCAGAGATTTTAATTAAATAATTTTATTTTAACAGTTAAAATGTTTATTATTATTATTATTTACGATAATTCCCATTTAAAGAGAGCGTTTGAACTTGAATTCCTCTATGATGATTGTTTGTGTTTTCTCTGTGCCCAAATTTTCTTCATATGTTCACTGTGTTGTTTCTTACGCTCCGCTGTCCATTTACATCCCCGCCTCTTCTGTGTTGTGGTGTCAAATGTATGTTTTTTGATAGTGTTCCTGAATTTCTTTCTATCTTCTGCATCATCTATTGTCATTTGTGTCTGTCTGAGATCCTCCTCGACTTCTTTTATCCATTTCGTTTTTCCCCTGCCTGAATTGATGACCTCAAGAATCCGTCTTGAAATTCTGTCTTCGTTCATCCTGTGAATATGTCCGTAGAACTGCATTCTTCTTTTCCTGAATGTATCCGTAATCCTATTAGTGTGTTTATAAATTTCTGATGCTGGTCTCTTCATCCAGATTCCCTGTTCCTGTACCGGTCCCAAGATTTTTCTGAGAATTTTTCTTTCTTGTTTCTCTATTTCTTTGATTTTCGCTTTTCCACCAATTTGTGTCGTTTCAACAGCATATAGTGCCTCAGGAAGTACGACAGTGTTGTAGTGTCTTAATTTTGCGTTAATGGATATGGACTTTTTGTTGTAATAGTTCCACGTGAGTTTGTATGCTCTTTGTAGTTTTCTTATTCTTTCCTCATTGGCCCTTAGGTTGATCCCTGATGGTTGGATAATTTCTCCTAGGTATTTAAAATGCGGTACTTGTATAATTTTCCCGTGGGTTGTTTCAATAGGTAATTTGTCTTGTGGCACTCTTTCTATATATTGCGTTTTCTCATATGAAATTTGCAAGCCAGTTTTTCGTGCAATTTCGTGTAGTTTTTCTACGGCGTTTGTGGCCTCTTTTCTATTATTTGTGAGGATTGCGAGATCATCCGCAAATGCTAAGCATTTCACATGGAATCTGTTCTCTTTTTTTATGCCAATTTGGATTCCTTTGACTTCTTTTTCCCATGTTCTGATAATTTTCTCAAGAAGGATATTAAAGAGCAACGGCGAGAGCCCGTCACCCTGTCGCACTCCAGTATGGATTTCAAATGGATCGGAGATTTCCCCTAAGTATTTAACCTTGGAGGTTGTGTTAGTTAACGTCTGTTGGATGATTGCTCTTGTTTTTCTGTCGATGCCGAATTCTTCCAATGTGTTGAAGAGGATCTCTCTGTCTATGGAGTCGTAGGCTTTCTTAAAGTCCACAAAAGTGACCACCGTGTTTCTGGTGTTTCTCATCTGAAGAATCGTTTTAAGATTCCAGATCTGTTCTATGCAAGAGCGTCCCTTGCGGAAACCAGCCTGATATTCTCCTATCTGTGGGTTAGCTTGTTCTTCTAGTCTATTCAAGAGGACTTTTGAGAGAATTTTGTAAGTGACTGGCAAGAGTGAGATACCCCTGTAGTTATTCGGATCCGTTTTGTCCCCTTTCTTGTGTAGTGGGTGGATGATTGCGCATTTATTATTATTATTATTATTATTATTATTATTATTATTATTATCTGTAAGGAATAATTATAATCTTAACAGGTATGTTTGTTCTTGCTTGTACGTATTAGTTAATGCGGTATAACAAAATATGAAGTTAAATTTATAGAAATAAAAAAAATATAAGACTATGGAAGATTAAATATATAGCTACTTATTAAAATTTTTAGAATAAGATTGAATATCATATAGTAAAACAACATGCATATATTCATATGCATAACAAAATGAGACAGTAAACAATAGGTCTGATATACACTTTAGTAAAGGTTTAGCAAGAAAAATAAAAAGATACTATCAAACATTAATATAAAACATTGATTAAACTTAAGTCTATTTTAGTTTTACCATTTATATTATATATAGAAGAGAAATCTTAACTGTAATACATAATCTTTTATTAAGGTTATGAAACTATATATTTATCGTTATTTGATCAAATGTGACTTCATAAAGGCTGTCTTGGTATCAAAATATTAACAAGAAAATTAGGTTTTCCGTATTTTAAGTATTTGATGAATTATGGTTGACAACTGAAATTTATTGTTCCTACGAACAGTTTAAACTTTGTACTTTATTTAACACGCTAACACTCTTAAAGAGTATTTCAAAATAAAACAAGGTTACTGAGTTACTTCCTAAAAATCAGAAAATGATGAAAAATTAATTTGTTTTACCATCGATAGTACGTTTTCCGTACAGAAAGAAATACAAAATATAACTATAGGAGGCAGTTGCAGCGTTTGATTTATATTTGAATTAACATTTCCATATTTTACATATGTATTTGTCAATGGCATCAGATGTTTCTTTGTACCTGGAATTAAAATAAGGCAAATGTAATCCTTAAATTTAAAGGAATTTAATATAAAACAACAATGGGTGAGACCTAATTGTTTACCAAGTCACTTCCTGTCATCCAAGTGACATCCTGTAACACCACTGCGCTTCCGATGATCATTCATATTAGCCACAGTACGGAGATCTTATTGTTTTACTGGTGACTGCTGCTGGCTGATAATCGCCAAAGATTACATCCATCCTGTTCCAGGATGTCACTTGGTAAACAATTTGATCTCATCTATTGTTGTTTATTAATAATTCAAATGCGCAGTTTGAATTTTTATGCTTTAAAAAAATTCATTGAAGCCTGCGCATTGCTGGTACATGAATTTCTCACTAATTTTTCATTATTTAGTTTTTTATTTTTCATTTTTTCTTTTGAGGCACCACTTCGCTTCCGATGATCAAATTTAATATAATATTTGTACAAAAACTTAAGGCTTATTCATGTACGTCTAAAATAATAATAAATCTGATTGTAAATTTCGAATTTCCTGAAATGTATAAATGTTAAATATCAAAATTCGAATAAAGTTACCTACACCTCTATACTGATTAACTGATATAAACTGTAATTTTTATAAGCTTAGAAACATTGATGATGAGAGTTACTACTGTCAGTATTACATGAAGTATAGAATATACTGAAATAGAAAACTGTTGCAATTACCATGCAGCAATGATATCAATTTTTGAAGCATGCTAAAGATATAATCATAATTAAGTTTGTATATCCCTGTAACTTTATGCACTTCAAATTTATAATCATATTTTATTAGACTAACAAAAAGAATGAGAATAGCATTTGCATACCTATATCAGTCAATACTGTAATCTCCTTCCATTTCCATTTTTCTTTCATCTTATTTATAAGTTCCCAATGAAAGTCTTGCAAAATTGCCAACGATAAGTGTTGAATTCTCCAAGCCGAAGATATCGAGTCCAGCCAACTTGAAATCTCATCTCCAGCAAAAGACATTATCATATCATATTTTAGCAATGAACAGGCTATAAAACATAACATTAATTATTACTTTATTACCTAAAAATAAAGTAGAATGTTATAATAATAATGTCTCTGTTCAGAACGCTTTGTCAGGTATGGATTTCTGGTCTTTTATTATTCAACAAAATACTTGGAGTTAAGAAGGTAAATAAACTATTAAAGCACAACATCATATGCTAAGAGAACCATCATCATTGGCTATTGAATAATAATTGTTCAATATATTAATCAATTTAGCATAATTACTTACAATAATTTTATCAAAAAGTGCTTTAATCATACATAGCAAATGAATGTTCAGATAGTTTCGGTCCGAAAGATCATCAGCAGAAAATGTCAAACTCAAACTTTCCAGGCTTTAAAATACATTATGGAAAATTACTGTATCTAGACATAATTTAATGGAAGTTATCTAATAAATAAGAAAAAAGATTTGATCGACCTCTGGTTTGTAGAAAGAATTAAAGGTTCCCATGAGAACGAAGATGATTTGGATTTGGCGACACCAGGTGATGAATTTCGGAACTAAAGGACTTCAGAATGATGTAAGAACAAAACCAAGTTGAGATCAAGTGTTCTTGACCTGAAAACATCTGTTTTTATAGAGAAAGACATGTAGCTCTTGGAAATCAAATCAGGAGACTTGATCATTCATGTTACAACTACAAAATAATGACATTATGATTTCTGCAAAGATTTGGTTTATCTATTTGATGATTATGAAACTCCATCTTCAGAAATCCATGAAACAGATTTCTTAGGAACATACTTGGCAAACAAAATCATCCTATTTATGAAGGACTTTTACTATTGGGTGAGTGCAAAAGTTCTGTCCCGTTTTTATTACCCATAAAGAAGAGCAAATAAACGCAAAATGAACAGTATCTATTATTGTTCATAATCCCCATTGCTATCTAGGACCTCTTGCCATCTTTCTGGTAGGAGATGAATCCCATGGCGGTAAAATTCCGGCGCTTTCGAGTCAAAAAAGTCTTGGATGGCAGTTTTCACAGCATCAAGATCATCAAAGATTTCTGACTGAGGGAATTGTTCAACGCACGAAATAGGTGATAGTCAGTTGGTGCCAAGTTAGGAGAATAGGGAGGGTGGGGTAAAACCTCCCATCCAAAGCCCAGTAACTTTTGGCGAGTGATGACAGCAGCATGTGGCCTAGTGTTATCGTGATGAAGGATAACACAGCGACGATTGATGAGACCTGGCCGCTTTGCTACCAAATTTGAATGCATCCTCTCTAAATGTAGACAGTAGAAGACAGCATTGATGGTTTGGTTGAGTGGCAGGACCTCCCAGTGAATTATTCCCTGTACATCCCACCATACACTCAATAACACCTTCTTGGGATGAAGTTCAGCTTTTGAAGTCGATGCAGGCGGATCAGAAGGGCGACACACAGTTCTACGACGCTTTACGTTACGGTATATAACCCACTCCTCATCTCCTGTCACAATTCGTGTCAAGAAGGGGTCATTTTTGTACCGGGAAAGCAAGGAAACACAGGTGGTGATTCGGTCATCCCGTTGCTTAGCTGTCAGGTGATGTGGAACCCAACGATCCAACTTTCTCGTAAAACCCAACTTAACCAGCCCTCTCTCGACCGTTGTCCGGTGTACGTTGAAGGTCTCCGCTAATTCTTGCACGGTTAGGTTCGGGCTGTTCCTTATGGCTTGGTCAATATCGTCCTCTCCAACGTGTGATGGCCGTCCACTCCTAGCCTGATTTTGGCAGCTTCTGTCTCCTTTCCTAAATTTACGAAACCATCGACGACATGTTCTTTCGTCTATTGCATCCTCCCCATAAACTTGACAAACATTGCGACATGCTGCGGCTGCTGTACTCTTTTTATCGAACTCGTATAACAAACAAGGTCTTATATGCTCCTTTTCGCGTTCCATGTTACACCCTCTGGTATTTTTTTGAGATGATTAACTTTGTAAGACACGATGCATGTATATGTGAGGCATCCACACATTTGATTGGCAGACGATTTGCATCATTACAATGTCATGTGTGATGGCAATTCCATTGCAAATTTTCATATCCAAAAACGGGTAGAACTTTTGCACTCATCCAATAAAAAATATTGCGACATTTACGATTTTTCTCATCAATGTCGCTTTTCAAAAATCCTTCTTTTAAACTGTCATTTAATCCGCTTAAAAGTCTAGTAAGTTATTTCTTGAAAGATCGGTGCAGTACAAGATAACCAAAACTGTATTTAAAAATATTACATTATTGAAATCATTGCCACTTAACCTGGAATCCTTCCTCCAAATGATTACTGATATTGAAAGAAAGAAGGTAATTTTTAATTGCTTCATTGAATTTTTCTAAGTAGGTATATGTAATCTGTAATCATCTCCTTTGGTATATTGGTTATATCCATTGGATATCTCTTACGAAATTGATGTTTACTTTGTATTTTCATTAATCACAAAGTTAAATTACATCTGAAATTACTTTTATTAAATTACTTTCTTGAATCTTCAGAACATTCATTTTTCATTAAACATGAGGAGGAAATTAAATTCTTATGAAAGAAATCGATGGAAGAATATATCTTAACAAACTTGAAGATAATAAACTTTTGCATTATAGTTTACAATAGATATGTGCAATATTACTAACTAGGTATGAAACGATGACCTAATTTGTTCCATATTTTACCCATCAAAAACAGTTCTTGTCATGTCTTGCACCTGCAGAGAAATTCCAGATTCCTCGAGGTAAGCTTGCACTCCATACAAAGAACAACTACTCAAAATACTTGTATATATGAACTGTATGTTTTATATTAAACATATTTCTTCTTCAATATCATCTATAAACCCATACAGCTACAATGATATTTCGAAGAAATCTATCGTTCTTTTTCAAGTTTTCGATTTCCCAATAAATCCCTGATGAGATTCTGCGGCTCTCACACCTATATTCCCAGAAATTGAAAGTTTATTTCATTTACTTCTTCCTTAGTTATTATGAAACGGTCGAATTTTTTTCTACGTTCGTTGGTTGAGGAAGAGTGGCGGCAATCATATTTTTAATTTAAGAAATATTCAAACAGAATCAAAAATATTAATGTTATTTTTTAATGCTTACTATTGTTTTAAATAATAATAAAAAGTGACTTAACTAATAACAAAAAAAAATCTCCATTACCTAATTCCAAGCTGGTAATATTTTCTGATTTTATATATAAGTTATTAAAATATATATTTTCATCTTCAAAGCTTTTCTGCCAAGTTTTTATTTCTTCATCTAATGTTAGGATATCTTGAACAAATCGTTCCTCAATCACAAATTCTAGAATAAAAATAAAGTTTCTGAAATTTAATTCATATAATTTAAAAATGTGTGAATTGGAAAACATCAATTATTAATTTCAGTTAAAACCTGTAACATTCAAGAAAATTTGTTGTCAGAAGTTTGTTTATAATTTGATATTAAGAACACAGGTTAAAAAGAAACAGCAGAGTTTAAAAATTTGTATAACTAAAACTTAAAACCAAAAAAACTTATAACGTATATAACTTATAATCCAAATGGCTAACAATGGACCACTTGAGGATAGGTGGGGCTTCATAGTTACAAAACATCCCACCAGGCTACTTTTGGCTTCTGGGATAAACAAAGCCATGTGCTTCGCTTTAACCCGCGTTAATGTAGAGGGTGAACTAAAAGATTTGATTTGGATGCAACGATTGTAAGCCTTCCAAAATTTTCATGTCGGATGTAGAGTTGATTATAGCCTATTGAAGAAGGCGACAGCAATATATTATCAAAGCAGGATATAATTTAATGGACCACTTGAGGATAGCGGGACTTCGTAGTTATAAAATATCCCACTAGGCTACAGCTTGGCTTGTGGGATAAACAAAGCCACGTGCTTTGTTTTAACCCGTGTCGATATAGAGGAAATATTATATTAAAGAAGGATATTCCAAGCGTTCACAGAATTATTACAATAAGGAACTGCACAGTACTCAACTATTCCGTCTTAAAATATCAAAAATCCTCGATTTTTTGAGTAATTCACACAAAGTTATATGTTTGTTTATCCCACAAGATCTCGCAGCTAACAAGTCATACGTGACGTCGGTAGGGGCGTAAACCTCAAGTGGTCCATTGGCTTGTACCATAATCACTAAAGAGTACTTAAGGGAAATCTCAAAATGTGTAGTGCTGTCGAAATTTTCTTTTTGGATAGCACTTTTTGTAAGTTTTTATTTGATAGAAGATTTCTAACTTGGCCCTCCCACACATAAAATCCTATATACTGTACATTTCTGCGTCATCAGAAGATTTCTTTGACTGATGTTCGCCCTTGTGTAATTTGGGTTGAAACTACCTGAATTAGTTTTAATATTGTGTGTGTTTGTAATTGATTTCTTTTATGTAAATTAACTTTATAAATTAACGTTATTTTTTTGTATAAAGTTAATTTACCAAAAAAGTTCTTAAACTATGTAAACCTATGTCTTTTTTAAGACATGTACTTAGTATATTTAATCTTATATAAGTTATATAATTCGTTGAATATAATTTGATTTGGGATTGAAGTCTAGTTTATTAGTACAGTCGGACCTCTATTTAACGAAGTCGCTAAATCCCGAAAAAAGTTCGTTATATGGAAAATTCGTTAAATAGAGATTCACCTTTTGAAATTACTTTAAACTACATGAAACAGATTTAAAATACATAAACAATAAATATTATTAAAAAAGTAATAATTTTAATGACATAAAGCGTACAATACCATATGCGTACTTAAATTTTACTAATAAAGTCTGTTAATTTTGTCTAAGCTTTTTTTTTTTTTTTGAAAAAGTTTTTTCGCTTATAGTACGTCTCGCATATTTGCAATGCACCAAAAACCCCTTCAGGCGTATTTTCTTCAAAATTGCAATGCGTATCGGATTGTTTCAAATGATTTTAGCATTTCATCATACGAAAGTTTTTTGATTTCTGCATCATGATCATTTCCATTTTCATCATCATCATCTTCATCGCAATTCGTAGCTGTATTGTTTTTATTTTTCACACTGTCTAAAATATCCGATTCAGTTAGTGTTTCCGAGGTCTCAACTTCAAAATCAAGTGAAAGATAATCATCAATCAGCACATCATCGTTACTTTCTTCTTTTTCCCTCAGTAGTATCCACATTTCTTCTTTTTCCCTCAGATGTATCCACATTTCTTTCATTTCCTCTAAGGGAATATTAATAATAAAAACATTTCAAGGAGGAAAAAAAAATAGATACCACGAAAACGTTCATTAAATAGAAAATGCACTTCGCTATTTGGAGGTTATTTTACGAAGAAATTAGCAAAATGTTCTTGGTTCCAAAGAAAAGTTCGCAAAATAGAGAAATTCGCAAAATAGAGGTTCGTTAAATGGGGGCCCGATTGTATATAGATTTTTAAAACAATTTAGTAAAAAGGTAATAGTTTTAATTTAGTTTCATTAAATAAGGTATTGAAATAAATTTTTTTTAAAAATAATATAAAATATGAATTTATCACCAAATATTTACCGAAAAGAATGTTAATTTCTAAATTGTTTTTTGCTTACAAAAAATGAAGCTGTACCGAAATTGAAAAAGAATAATTTTCAAGTTTCATATAATTATAATAGTGAAATAATTATACACGAGGCGCTAACATTTTTTTCAACAAATTCACAGTGGCTGTAAAAATGCCAAAATCAGTTTTCAGTGATTATGCGGAACGTAATTAATTCTGAACGAAAGCAATAACCTCGCTCTCAGTGATCACTATCTATCTATCAAAAATCAGTATTACTAATCAACAGATTTGAAATAAAAAGCATTTCATACAAAACATGAAATAAAAACACCTAGATTAACTATGTCTGTTTCTTTTCCAAAGATGTCATGCATACAATAGAATCGATATTAATAAAATCTTTTAATTGTCTGTCTGTCTGTCTGGCGCAATTGTTGTGATTTGTGACAATAGAAATAATTCCTACAAGTTCGCTACGGGAATCGAACCTGCAACCTTCTGATCTGAAGTTAGACGTCTTATCCATTAGGCCACGGGGACTATATTCTAATCTCTATAAAAAATAAAAATATATCATAGACGCACTCGCTGGTTCTAAAAGCAGTCGTGGGTTGGAAGAATCCACTTTTCCCGGGTTGCTAGTTAATTATAAAATAATTAAATAAAAAATGTAACTATTTCATTACTATATCTTCAGACTGTAGTTTCCTATGAAATTTTTACTGCCTCTTTTTGAAAAAGCCTTGCCATACCTTGAAAATGTATTAATACAGAGAAATAAATTATTTTATTCAGATCATAATAAATAGCAATTGAAACACTTACGTATATTAAAACGAGTGTCCTGAGTTTTAAATTGATTAATAGATTCCAAAATTACTAGAACCAACAAATAGGTTGCAGTAGCTGTCATTTTTTCTTAAGATGTTATCCTTAAAAGAACAGTGGATAATAAAATAAAAAGAAAGATAAAACACTTTGTTTTGTTAATTTATAAATTAAAAAAATATATTTACAAAGGAAATTTTCATTTATAAGCTGAATGAATGAATCTACTATTTATTATTTTTTCTATTTATTATTTATCAAATACGTTTAAAAGTATTATATATGCCTACTACATTGGCACTGGTCAAGAAAAATGTAAAATTAATTACCGAAATAATATACGACGTTTCGGAACTTCTTTACAGGTTCCCTTTTCCAGTGTGCATCCCCCTTATATTTAAAGTCTTTCTTTTGGTTGGAACATGGCGGCTGTGTGATTTTCCGTAACGGTTGGAAATAGTCTTTGTTGTGATGTATTTGCTGAGATGTGTTTGTTGATAAATCTTGGTTGTGAATGGTCACTGTTGGAAGTAGTCATGGCTGGAAATAGTCTTTTGTTGTCATGTGTTTGTTGAGAAAACATGGTTGTGATGCGTGGACAATACGTTGTAATGAGTTCATTTTTCTCAACAAACACTTCTGTAATTAATTTTACATTTTTCTTGACCAGTGCCAATGTAGTAGGCATATATAATATTTAATATACTGACACGTTAAATACTCTTACGTTTAAGTAACTTTATAATCGTTTTCTTATTAGAGATTTGGAAGCATCCTCACAAGATTATTTCTGGCTATCTTTGCAATTAAAATACATTTTTTCTGAAGCAGTTAAACATAATATAAGTTTTAAGATCAGAATGGTATACACACAAATTTGATTAAGTTAAAATGAACGGTATTTACCGCAATCATGAAAAATTTAACTGTCGATGACCACTTTATTTAAAATAATTCTACCTAATATTTTATCGTTAATTTTCGATTATTCATATAACTAAATTTTTCGATAGAAAACTATTATTTATAAATTTATTATAATGAATTAGGTACGGACACTATACCACGGTTGTCAAGCCGGAAGGGATCTACAGTTCAGAATGCCTAATTTTAAACAAAAAAGGGGAAATAGAGGAACTTGAAAAGAGAGAAAGAAAAATTTTAAGGAAGATACTCGGACCGGAAAAAAGAGAGGATGGTACATGGAGGAAGAGGAAAAATATGGATTTATACAAACGGGTGGAAAAGATTACAGACACGATACGTAAGAGAAGACTGACATTTTAAGGTCACCTCGTAAGAATGAGCGAATCTAGATTAACTAAGAAGATCTTCGACTATATCACCAACTGAAAGTCGACGACTAAATGGGTTGAGGAAACTAGAAGAGACATGCAACAAGTTGGGATTAATTCAGAAGAGATCTGGAATAGGAAAATGTTTAGAATGAGAGTTAATGGATTCCAGGGGTTCCAGGGTAAAGAAACTACGAGGACCAAGGTAATCTGGTCAGATGATAGAAGGCGGAAGCAGAGTGAGAGAATGAAGAAATATTGGGAGGAGAGGAAAAGACTATTCATCTAGTCAATTGTTTCCCGCGGTCCAAAGTAGGCCAAACTCGTAAGAAGAAGAAGAAAAAGAAGAATTAGATACGTCTTTTTGTCTTTTAAGTCTCGTCTATCATAATTCGAGTCTCATAAATAGCTACGGATTAATGTTATGAGATACCATAATGGCGAAGTATTTCGAATATTATGTACTTATATATCCCCTAATTTTAACCTATTGTGGCGAGATAAAAATCCAAAAAAGATCTGCCTTTCTAGTGATTTACATAAAGTGAAAATCACCTCCTACCAATAAATATGTTGATTTGAATTTCTTGGTCACAGACATGATTCTTCTATTTATAATTTTTCAGTGTAAACTTTATTCTTTTAATTCTTTTTTTTTTTCTCTCTTGGAAACAAAGAAAAGTGAAAGCTCATCTTTTTGCAATAAATATAAAAAACGTAGATTTAAAACATTAAGAATTGAGAAAGATTTGACATTTACGAGACTTCTGGAAACTTCTTAAAAACACTTAGATTTAGGTTGTCCTTGTTTCTTGAAAATCAAAGGCAGACCTGTGTTTAGATCTGCAGAAGTTAGCTTCTTCTAAATTGAAAGCTAATATTGTGGCACTTTTCTAAATATAGACACTGATTTTCAATTATTTGTTTCACAAACCATCTTCTTTTCTGTCCCTCTTGTTAATGAATATTGAGGAAAGGAAGTCTTCAATTAAAGGATATTATAAAGCTTATTAAAGTTTATAATTAAACATTAACAAAGCTTACACATCCTTCTGAAGTGCACCACACCATGCTCCTCAAGACAGGCCCCTCTATCAGCATTAGGAAGCCCTTTTAAATTACGAGACATCCTAAGAAATAAACGTTTTTGGATTCAGGCAGCAATGACATACTATGGACATCGGACTATCGGAGCCAACAACTCTGGACGTCCGTAAGAAGAAGAAGAAGAATATTAACAAAACTTCTAATTCGTTTCAGAAAATCTCTAACTTGAACAGAAAAGACTGATAAAAGTCTGTGAAGATATTAAAGAGCTTGGTTATAGGATTCGCGTCAAAGTTACTTGTAAATTATTAAGATTTTTTTTTTCCCTTACGAGGTTTACGTCAAGAAGAAAGAAAAAGAGAGTTTGTTCTTACATTTCTTTTAATATTTTTAAAGATACTTACAGGACTGTTTCTTTCTAATGACCATTTTCTTAAAGCCAGTTTTCGTCTTGAGAATAGCACGTTCCTTTCATAAGGCGAAGCAATGCTTTAGGAAATTGTTAAAAGCAAAAATTTGATATATGAATGAAAAAAAAAAAAAAAAAAACAAGACAACGAAACAGAAAAAACTTCTAACAGAGAGAAAAATTGTTTTTTTTTTTTTTCACAAAAAACTTTGGTTAGGGTGAAAATGTTACTTTTAACCAAAATGTTTATCTGCTACTTTCTCTCCCATATCTCCTATAGACGATATTGCTTTTCAGAGATATTTTGTTTTACTATTTCGTCCATAGAAACAGCAAAACCTACCCATATATTCATTAGGCATTATTGAACAGCTTCAGTATATAATATCGTTAATAGACGTAGAAATTACTACTCAAAAGTACGTCTTACTTTTAAAGTACTCAAACTGTTTTGGTTCTTCCGTATGTTATTTTCCAGAATAATTACCAGGAAATGTTTACAGTATTGATCTTGAAATGGTTCCATCTATAGAAGGATCAATATTCAAATCAATAAAAAAAAAAGTTAATGTCATAATAACATTAGGAAAATTAAGTCAATGGTTGAAGACGTATATTAATACTGATATGATCTTGAGGGTGTTCCAAGTCCCTCCTCAAGAATCTCTTCCTTACATTTGCATTAACTTAATCTGAAAACAGAGTCGTCAACAAGTTCCCTGTTATTCCGCAGGATGAGAGGCAATTCCGCAGAATGGATCTATTGACCTCATTTACTAAAAAAAAAGGAAATGGCGTTTAATAGGTTGTCTGTGAAAGATAGTTAATAAATAATGAAAAATATAATAAATCTCTCTTAATAATTCATTACCTTATCGATTATCTTTGCAGATGTTATGAAAATAATAAAATATTTGATTTCATATAAAAATAATCGATAATTTGTAAAGCAATAACATATTTGGTAAATATATTATAAAAATAACGTATTTGGTAAAAAATAAGATTATCCCTTTTGATACACATAAGGAGAAAGGGATCAAAACCTTCCATTCACAGTTCGTAAGTTGAAAACTATTTGTCCTAGTTGGATGAAATTTTATAGATGATTTTGCTGTTCTTAAGAAAGATCTCTATTAATGTTATAAATCGAATCAGCATGTAAGAAGGTACGTACCAAGAACTGTTAATGTAAATTAAAGAATAATCCTTCTTAGCGGCCTCGTACACAAAAGTTCGTGTTCATGTTGACAGTCCAAACTACAAGTCTTACAGATATGAGTCATACCGTGATGTCAAATCTGTCGTTAAAACTTTATGACTTGTAGAGATGACAAAAATACGAGTTTCGGTGTGCAGTCACTTCCTGTCTCTTAAGAAGCGGCCAAAGAATAAAACATGGAAAGGGATTTCAAGTAGACATTTTATGCAGTCTAACTATGAGGACATTGGCTAGTTGAATGCCATCTATATTTGTTTTTTTTTTCGTTAATTACTAATTTATAAATTAAATAATTAGAATTCAAATCGCTTACGAAAAGAAATTCCAGTTTTCAATCATTCCATTATTACAATTCAAATAAGATGGAACATATATATATATATATATATATATATATATAAACATATATATATATATATATATATATATATATATATATATATATGTTTCAATATCATATCAGGACATCATTACCTTGAAAACCATCTTCTTTATTATTCTTAACAATATTTCATTTCTTTAACAATATACTTCTTCAGGTTTTAGTTGAGGAAAAGAAAAGCTTTGTCCTTCCTCTAAGACTCCATAATTCGTTATGAATCAAATTTGAAACTTAGCTTTACAATAATAATAATAATAATAATAATAATTTTTTTTTTAATTTCTTAATTATTTTAAATTACATTTCAGTTCCGTTAGGAATAAGAATCCCTATCAAACGGGTTCTGAGATTAAGTAGTTTTACAAAACTAACACAATTTAAAAAACAAAAAATACACAGTAAAAAAGTGTAATTAATAAATAATGTTAGTGTAGATTATATAATGAAATCTTTAAAAAGTTTTAATTATATAAATTCATATAAAATTAAATTACAAAATTTAATTATATAATTAAAAGTTATATAAAGAAAAGAAAATTAATCTCAAAAGTAAATACAGTTGTATGTATAATTATACCTTATACATAAAAAACAAAAAATAACATTTAGTACAATATGCAATTGAAACCTCATATATATGTCTATATATATATTTTTTTTTTTTCTTTTTTCTTTTTAGAAATTTTCAATTAACCATTTTTTTAAAAAAAAGTTTACTAGAGAAATGTGATTACTGTTTTCAAATAAATTTACATATGAATTACACTCATTACCAAAAAAAAACGGCGCCCCTAGAAGGAGTTGTCCGATTGTAATGAAATTTCGTATGCATTGGGACCGCACATGCAAATGATTAAACTTTGTTGTCCAATGAATGAATAGCGAGAGCTACACTCAGCAGGTGTATATAAGAAGCGATTCTCAATCTGATGGTCAAACTTTCTGTTGCATTGCGAGTTAGGATACCTTTCAACGACTGAAAAAATGCCTCGCCGCAGGATCCGAGCTCATTACGTGCAACTGTCAGAGTTTGAAAGAGGTCGTATCATTGGATTGAAAGAGGCAGGTTGGGCAAATCGGAAAATCGCTCGTCATATGGGTCGAAGTGATGCGGCGATTAGAAGATGCTGGCAGGAATGGGTGGACAATGGCAGATTTCAGCGTCATGAAGGTAGCGGTCGCCCTAGGGCCACAGCAGAGCGGGAGGATAGAGTGATTGTCAGATCAGCTGTCACAGCGCCTGAATCATCGTTATCAACCATCAGACGTGCGACCCGCACACGAGTGTCCACCATGACCATTCACAGACGGCTGAGAGAGCGACATCTACGCTCGTAATGACCGCTACGCCACCTGCCACTCACGTCTGCACACCGTCGGGCCAGATTACAGTGGTGCTTGGCTCGATCCGGTTGGAATGATGCTGACTGGGGACGTATAGTGTTTAGCGACGAATCCCGCTTCCAACTGTGTCCTGACGATCGTCGCAGACGTGTCTGGAGACGCCCAGGGCAGCGTGCCGATCCTGCTTTCACTATTGCACGCCACACAGATCCTCAACCAGGAGTTATGGTCTGGGATGCCATTTCCCTTGATAGCCGGACCCCTTTGGTCGTCATTAGCGGCACACTTACAGCACAGCGGTACGTAGACGACATTCTAAGACCTGTTTTGCTACCCTTCCTTTTGCAGTACCCTGGCCTTATTTTTCAGCAAGATAAGGGGACGTCCATTAATTACGTGAGGTGTTTTTTAAAAAATTTGGATCCCCCCTCCCCCTTGGTGAGATTTGGTGAGATTTTGCCGGACCCCCCATCCCCCTTGGTGAGATTTCAAAAATTTTAACACAGTACCCTGGCCTTATTTTTCAGCAAGATAAGGGGACGTCCATTAATTACGTGAGGTGTTTTTTAAAAAATTTGGATCCCCCCTCCCCCTTGGTGAGATTTGGTGAGATTTTGCCGGACCCCCCCTCCCCCTTTTGACCTCACGTAATTAATGGACGACCCCTAATGCCAGACCACATACGGCACGTGTTGCTATGACCTGTCTTGCAGCTTGTGAAACACTTCCTTGGCCAGCCAGATCCCCAGATCTCTCTCCAATCGAGCATGTCTGGGATATGATGGGAAGGCGACTGCATCCACCAGGGAATGTGGATGACCTAGCCCGACAATTGGAGCAAATTTGGCAAGAAATAACGCAGGAGACCATCAGGGAGCTTTATCACTCTATGCCATGTCGTGTGGCAGCTTGCATTCAGGGTCGAGGTGGGTCAACACCTTATTGAGCTCGTTACTTTGTAACTCTGTAACTCTGAAATAAATCATTCAATTTGTCTGAAATTTTAATCATTTTCTATTCTGTACATAATCTTCCTCTCCACCAATTTTTGTCTCCATCGGACAACTCCTTCTAGGTGCTTCGTTTTATAGTTATAGTTTTGTATAATGTTATCCTTTATTTTCAATATGTGATAGTAATTTTTCAATATAATATTATAGTATAATTTTTGTTTTGGAATACCATATTTATTCAACATAAAGTATCTTTTTGTTTTGTCCTTCCAAATTTTTTTAGTGAATATAAGTTTTAGAACCTTAATTTGAAGAATTTTTAAGCTCTAAAGATGTATGTCATTTGTATTTGCCCATATATTAATACTATAATTTAATAAGGAATCAAACAAAGCATAGTAAATAAGTATTTTTGTTTTTAAAGTCAGAATATTTTTTATGTAATTAAAAATGTATATTGTTGAGTTTAATTTTTTATGTAAAATAGATATTTGAGAATTCTAAGTAAAAAGATTGTTTATAATAATCTCTAAATATTTAAATTCATTTCCGAATTAATAATTGAACATGAATTACAGTGATTTGTACCTTTATGTAGCATGGGCGGATTTACGGGGGTGCTAGGGGGTGCGCCGCACCCCCAGATTTTTGGGATGATAATTTTTTTTTACAGATAAATAAAAATGTTTTCTATTATAATAATTTTATTAATTATTAATTTAGGCCTAAAAACGGAACATCTAAATTGGACTTTGGTGTTTGAATTTGGTATACAAATACCTCATACCATCTGAACTCGCACCCCCAGATATCAAGACCTAAATCCGCCCATGTTATGTAGACATGGATGTGAGTGGTAAAATATTTTAGGGAAAAAATTTGTTAGTTGTTTTTACAAGTTTATTGTCATGCATCCATTTTTGTATTATGATAAAATCTTCTTGAACATTATTATTTGCAATTTCAGGATTTGTGTTTACAGAATAAATTGTGATGTCATCCGCATATATGTAAATATGACAATTTTTTATTAGTAAGAAAAAGTCATTTGTCTAGAGAATAAAAAGCAGTGGTCGTAAATTAGAACCCTGAGGGACATCGTATTTCATTTTTTTTCTTTTAGTTACATTATCATTTATGTTTACATATATTTTTCTGTTATTTAAATAATTACTTAATATTTACAATAAATTTCCTCGAATACCAATATTATTTAATTTTTTTAAGAGTAAATCGTGATTTATCAGATCAAATGCTTTGCTTAAGTCAATGGTAAAAAGAACTACGAATTTATTTTTATTTAAATTACAATTAATTTGACTGCTAAATTCTTCTAAAAGTATTGTTGTACTTTTTAATCTTTGATATGCATATTGTTTTTTATGTATTATATGATATGCGCTTGCAAAATTTTATTACAGTCGGACCTCTATTTAACGAACCTCTATTTTGCGAATTTCTCTGTTTTGCGAACTTTTCTTTGGAACCAAGAACATTTTGCTAATTTCTTCGTAAAATAACCTCCAAATAGCAAAGTGCATTTTCTATTTAACGAACTTTTTCGAGGATAGAGCTGAGAGAAAAAGAAGAAATTAACGATGATGTGTTGATTGATGATTATCTTTCACTTGAAGTTCGGAAACACTAACTGAATTGGATATTTTGGACAGTATGAAAAATAAAAACAATAGAGCAATGAATTGCGATGAAGATGAAAATGATGAAAATGGAAATGATCATGATGAAGAAATAAAAAAAACCTTCGTATGATGAAATGCTAAAATCATTTGAAACCATCCGACGCGGATTACGATTTGAAGAAAATATGCCTGAAGGGGTTTTTGATGCATTGAAAAGATGCGAGACGTTCTATGAGTGAAAACACTTTTTCAAAAAAAAGATTCAGACAAAATTAACAGACTTTAAGTATGCTTTAAGTATGCATGGGGTAATGTATGCTTTATGTCATTAAAATTATTACGTTTATTAATAATATTTATTTAATAATAATAATATGTATTTAAATCTGTTTTATGTAGTTTTAAAAGACGAATCTCTATTTAACGAATTTTCCATATAACGAACTATTTTTCGGGATTTAGCGACTTCGTTAAATAGAGGTCCGACTGTATTTTATTTATTGTAGAAGGTATAGCAATTGATCTATAATTTTCAAATGAACAATGATCATTATTTTTATCTATAGGAATTATTTTTGATATTTTTAAATGATTTGGATATATTTATAATTCGATCAATTAGAATAGCCATTATTTTAGCAAAAGTAGTTTTTATATTTTTTATATCTTTAATAGCTATTAAGTCTAAACCAACAGAATTTTTATTTTTCATATTATTTATTATTCCTAAAATCTCATTTTCGCTTGATTTTTTGAGATTTCTCAGTTATTAATTCTAATTGTAATATTATTAAGTAATGATCAGATATTGTTTCCTTTATTATATGAGTATAAATTTTGTTATTTGTAATATTTGTAAAGATGTGGTCAATATTAGAAGCAGTTTCTTTAACTGTTGTCTTTTCGTATCTTGTAGTTCCAAATAAACAATTTTTAAAACCAGAATATCCTAGAGTTTCAAGATAGATTTTTATATTTTTATTTTCATTAAATTTATATAAGTCAATGTTGATATCACCCATTAATAAGCAGTTTTCCAAATTGTTATTTTTATCTTGTAACAAATCATCTAATTCTTTTATGAAAGATTTTATGCTAAAGTTAGGAGGTCTGTAAATGATAATTAGATTATAAGATCTTTCCCAGTTGTTATTTTTTACAGTAATATATAAAGATTCAAAATTTAAGGTTCTAAGTTATTTATAGTATAATCAATATTATTTTTAATATAAACTATGATCTCTCCACCTCTTTTTGTTTCTCTCAATTTGTAACCTAAGTTCCAGTTATCAATTTTTAAAGACCTATTTCAGTTTCAGAAATATTTAAAGCAATATTTCTGTTACAGCAATAATATCAAAGCTTTTTAAATACGTTTTAATTTTACAGAAAAGTATTTCCCAGTTTTTTTCTTAAAGATCTTATGTTAAGTAGTAATAATTTTAAATTTTTTTCACTTTTTTGAGCAGAATTTATTATAAACCAACTATTTAAATTTTCTAAAACACAAGTTTCTGGACGTAATAAGTTATTTTCAATATTATCATATACGTGAACAGTATTTGCCATTTTTTTTTTCAACATTTATTTAGATTTTTATTTTATCCAATTTTCTCTAAATCTTCTATTTCATTTATTTCTATTTTGATAATATTTGTATTTTCATTTCTTCTAATCATAATTGACCCATTTTTTACCCAGACAAATTTTATGTTACTTTCTTTTGCTTTGATTTTAGTCTTCCAAAGCAGAAATTTTTGCTTTTTTGTCAAATTATCATTAATGAAGATAACTGAATCATCACCATTAACAGTAATGTCTTTACTTCTCATGAGATGATTCTTTTTTTTGTCCATCCATTCTAGTTTCGTGTTTGAATTTAATGATAATAGGTCTGATTTTTTTTTTGAATGTGGGGATTCTGTGTATTGTCGCAACAACATTTGAATTGTATTTAATGTTTAACTTTTCTGAGATACCTCTTAAGACATTATTTAAATTTTCATTTGAATTTTCTTTTGCATTCAAAATTTCAATGTTTATTGCTTCTGGAATATCTTTCCATTGCTTCAATTTTTTTTTCCAAATCTCCTATTTTGGTGTTATTTTTTATGGTCTCTTGCTTTAAACCATTGATTTCTTTATTTTGGCATTTGTTTACTTCTTCCAACTTCTGCATTATTTGTAGTACCTCATCATAGTTTTGTGTTAGAAAATCTAACGATTTTTTTATTTCATTTATGTCCTGAATTAGAACAATTTTTATTCTAATTTTTCCAATTTGTTGAGACGATCAAGTTTTTTTTGAATTTCTTCAAGGGTTTTATTAGTACTGAAATTTTTCTTTTCAGGATCATCAGCCACTGCTGTGAGAGAATGTTTTGTAGAGCTATCTGATCTACAAAGTTTCCAGTTTTTTTTCCTTTTAGTAGTCATTGCTCCGTATGTGGTCTCTGACAAAGAACAACCATGATGGTACTCTGACTGACAGTTGAAACATTTAACTTCTTGTTCCAAAGTATCCTTGGAGCAAACAGTACATATACTTTGAAATCCCATTTTTTTTTAAATTAATTAATTAAATAATAATAATAATAATAATAATAATTTGGTCCTTGGCCCGCCATATTGTCTTAGCTGTGGAAACCCATGGTTTGAAGCTTTTTCGATATAATAATAATAATAATAAGCATGGAATTATCTAGAACGTCCAGATACTGCGTGGATGCCATGTTCCCCTCGATCACAACCAACGGACCACGTCTAAGCCAGGAAAACACGACCACACCATCACCGCCAAACTTCACTGTTGGGACGGCACACTCAGGTAGCAGCCGCTCCCCTGGCAAACCCAGGTGCGCCCATCCTCTCGGTAGAGTGTGAAGCGTAATTCGTCGCTCCACATAATGCTCTTCCAGCGGTCCATCGACCAAGACCGTCGCTCTTTACGCCAGGCCATACGACGCTGGTCGTTTACAGGAGTGATGTTAGGCTTGTGGGCAGAGCCCGACCGGTGTACCCTAAGGCATGGAGCTCTCGACAAATCGTCATGGTACTGATAGTTGTTTCTGTTGCCTGCTGGAAGTCCTATCGCCGTTGTTCCGCTGGAAAAGCCCTTTTCTGCCGTACCAGCCGCTTCAGGGCCCTCCGGTCTCGATGAGCATGCGGGCTCGGCCACCTCCATGACGTCGTGTTTCCACTCCTTGACATTTTCACTTCGTGATAACCGCATCCACGGTCGACTTTGGCAGTTTCAGTGTCGCTCCTGTGGCTCGCACACTCTGGCCACTAATGTGCAGCTCACGACTACTCCACGTTGAAAATTGCTCAGCTGCTTTGATGTTGACATTTTATCTCAGCACGAGATTAGACACCAAATGACTCCAACTACACATGATCGTGTTGTTTTATAAAGAATATATTCAAATTATTACCCGAACTTGCATGGGTTGTTCCACTACGGCAGGTATCCACTTTCAATTGAGCAGTCAGTGTATGATCACTTAAACCTCCGACCTGACTATGAAACCATCTAATTTCTTCAATTTCTTTTGAATTAATTTTTAAATATTTCTTGAAGGAATTGTTTAAAAACTCACCTGTTTACTTATTGAAGTCCATAGTGTATCTAACTGTTGCTCTAATAACTATTATCAAAAGATACCAAAATAACATAATATTCCATTTTTTTTTTAAGATTTTCACGAAAAACAACAACATTACTTTTTTTATGTGAAGGAGTTAAAACGTGAAGGTTTAGCCAAGAACAAGTCATGAATAGATGACCTGTGAAATTGAATTGTAATATCTTGGATGTAATTGACAGAAACTGTGGTTATCGACTTAAGATAAAAAAAATACCATAAATATGTCAAATACTTAAATGATAGCAGTCATTATTTCGTTGCTAGTTTAGTTATTTTTTTCTGTCATCAAGTACATGACGACCCTTTTGCATGTTGTTCAGCCATTACCAATCTATCATTCTTCAATATCGATTCACCTTCAATTCTTTCAGGTATTATTATCCTAATAAGTAGTAAGTAACGTATTAAATTATAGTTAAATTTAGCGGTAAAATGTTACTGCGCTCTTTTCTATTTTCCTAGAAAAACGAGGCTCATCAAGTTAGTGTGCATTTCACCCACCCCTAATAATTTTTGAACCTCTGCATCCTTGTCGAAAAATTAGTGTGAGAGGGTGTGAAAACTTCCCAAAGAAGAGCATTATTGTCGACTTCGAAAACAAAGGATATTAATCCTCTTAATGTCTGCGCCAGTTGTAATGTCTTAAAAGCAATTGGATTCATGCGACTTAAGAAACATAGATTTAGTAATTTTTTTTTACAAAATGAAAAAAACAAACAAAAAAAAAACTATTCTGTTTGTATTAAACAGGTTTACTAATGTTTTATACTAGCTGGGTGCCGTCGCTTCGCTCTGGAACCCTTGCATACATAACATAAAAAAAAAACTTTATTTATTTAGCAAATTAATATCGAGATCGAAAAATATACGACGTCTCAGCCCGGTGTGGTCGTCTCCGGATAACTCAGATGTATTGCGGGTTGGCGCCACACACCTATATATTGATAAGGTAATTTTAAAGCGAAAATACTGTATAAGTCCTCTTTATTTTCTATTCCTTGGGAATTTCGAAAGATCCGGGCTTATTCCTTGTCTACATCATAAAGGGAACCTCTGTGCAACATTTCAGCTTTCTAGGTCCAAGGGTTTGGGCGTTGATGAGTCAGTGAGTGAGTGAGTCAGGACTTTTCTTTTTACGTAGTTAGATTATAGGAAGCAAACAGTGAATTCTCTAGGGTTTAAAATTCTTCAGGACCTTTCGAACTGGAGGCACAAAGGGAATTCAATCTGAATGATTTCGAATTGACATTTACTCTTTTTTATGTTGTAACTTTTAAATAATATTAATTCCTTACAATTATTTAGTATTGAACTTTTAGGATGAAATATCAATTAGTTTGTCCTACTTCAGCTCTTGAATTTGTCATATCTCGAAATATTTTTCAGCGTTATTCAAACATTCTTATCAATGCGAACAATACATAGGAACTGTCAGTTTCACTACCAGTTTTTTGAGATGAAAAAATCGAATAATATTTGAACTTGAAGAATAATCAGTATTTCGAAGAACAGATACATACATTAAAAGATTTCCTTGAAGTTGTCAGCATACCTAATCTCCTCCGAATTTAATGAGGTAGTTATATTGTAAAAACTAAAATGTTGTGTTATACACAAGTAACATTCAAGAATGAATAACTCTGCTTTCTCAAAATTCCATGATGAAAATATAAGAGAAATACTAGTTTCCAAGAGATATATATTCATTTGTTCCGTTAAAACTTAAGTACTGACAGCTGAAACAAATCCTCGGGTATTTATGGAAAGAATGATTGATCAATACGATTAAATCTAGGTAGTTTCGAATCAATAAAACTAGAGCTTTGGAGTGGAACCCGGAGCTGGAGCACGGAGCAGTGGACCAATGGGGTTTTTGCTCGAAGCTGGTGCGGAGCCGGAGCACACAAGTTTTTGGCTACTTCACAATGCAAGGGTTCCAGAGCGAAGCGACGGCACCCGGCTAGTACAAAATATTAGTAAACCTGTTTAATACAAACAGAATAGTTTTTTATGTTTGTTTTTTTATTTTGTAAAAAAAATTACTAAATCTATGTTACTTAAGTCGTATGAATCCAATTGCTTTTAAGACATTACAACTGGCGCAGATATTAAGAGGATTAATATCCTTTGTTTTCGAATTCGACAATAATGCTTTTCTTTGGGAAGTTTTCACACCCTCTCATACTAATTTTTTTTATTATTATAAATTGAAAATTTTAATTTTTTAAAATATTTACATCAAATTTTGAGTGAGTGTGTTGACAATGCAGCGAACATGATGTTTGCTGTAAAAAAAAAATCAGCAACAGTGAAACCGTTTCTAATTCTAATAAAATAAATAAAACCGAAATTATTTCACTGAAGGAAGAAACTGAGAAACATGATGGCCGGGAACTCGACATGGATGTTCCTGCACAATGGGTTGAGGATCCTAATCTTATAGTGCCAACAAGGAGCCAGAGAATTGATATTAACTAAAGCGAATGGGACTAAGCTAAGAATATAAGAGATCTTTTAGCAAAGCCAAATTTTACGATAGTAACTCTTCAAGCAGCTGACATAACTCCGGGTATTTACATGAAGAAGTAGCAAAAACTCAAGCTGCCTATCGAGTTGCATTGAGTATGGTCACTAGTCACTGTCGAGTGAATATTTTCGGCCTTATAAATTGATATTAAATGGTACAAAGCAGGCAATGAAAGATGACCTACTGTCCGCCGTTCTCTTTTGTAGAATTAATTATGATGATTAATAAAGTTTATTTAATAAGATACGCTTGTTTTTTCATAAAGATCAATTTATAAATAATAATATGAGTTCTTCTTCTGTGTTTCGCCCGTTTCTCCCTGGGACTTACTATCTCAGGGTTCTTCTCGACGAGATCTGAATTCTCGTCACCATTCCCGAATTTTCTAGCTTCATCCTAACATTCATCCTATTGTCAGGTTGGGCTAGCACGTGGTCCGTCGTTGGCCCTAGTCGTGGGAAATGATAATATCAGTACTATAGGGGTGAAAATGAAATACACAGATTGTGGAAAAGCTTACTTTGGAAGCACTGGTAGGACTTCAAAAGAACGCGTATTAGAACATGTTGAAGCTTTCAATAGTGAAAAAACTGTTATATCGACTGGGCGGATCATTGTAAAATTAACCAACATATTCCAGACCCGATAGTTAAAATTTTATTTCATATTTTAGATGAGAAGGAAAGGCTCATAATCGAGTCATGCATTATAAACAATTTTCCATGCATAAATAAAGATAAATTTTTAAAAAGAAATTCAATTCACTTTTAATAGGTTTAAAAAATGTATTAAAAAATACAGTAAAATTTTTAGTGATTGTTATTAATTATTGTAAATTGAACCTAATATTGCTTTTAAAGTTATTGTTTTTAAAGCTTACTTATTATTTACTAATTGAAGAAGTTATTGTAATTATTGTGTTCACGGACTCTATGTATACTAATTACTGTATTCACGGACAGTACGTATACAAATTATTGCAGATTGTTGCAGCATGTCTATAGGTTGTTAAAAATGAAATTCTAAATATATAATGAATTTTGAGGAAGAGGGATAACTTTTTCCTGTCCTCCATCACCTGAAGAAGTTTTCTTGCTTAAAGAAAACGAAATATAGTGATTAAATATAGATTGTAATAGAAGTTTATCGATGTGTTATTGATTGAAATGAAGAGATTTGAGTTTTCGGAAAACAGTATATGTTGATATTATGCAGTTTATAAATTGGTAAGTAATCGTATAAGAGAAGTTGATTGTAATAGGAAAGTATACGTAATCAATATATAAACATTACAGAAAGAACGTGAACCGGATTTACTGAATTGATTTTTCAATAAAAGTTTAAAAAAATTTGCAAAGGGTTAAGTAAGATTCTCAAATAGTGAATTAAATGAAATGAAATAATAAATATTGAGAGGGTTGGAAAACTTTCAGTTCAGCAACTAGTTAGCATGTAACTCCCACAAAATTGCTAACAGCGTCTTTGATAACAGAGCACTTAATATGTCGCAACTGACTCCTCGAAAATAAATCCATTGATAAAATAGTCTGGCAACTAAAGCACTGTGAATACAATGAGGCTAATGAAAAAAGGATTCTTGGATCTGGGTCAAGGTTTTGCTTTTACGTCATCTCAATTGAACTGTGAAAACATTCACTCTTTGATAATAAACGGTGAGATGTATTTTGGTCGTCTCAGTTTAAAGATACAGTATTTTTATTGAATGCAAAAGACTAGGAAGAATCGCTCTTTTACTACAAAAACAAAGGCTAATTATTGAAAATGCCTCAGTAAATTCCTGAAACCTAAAGTTTTGGGAACGAGGGGGGGGGGAGTCATCACTTTTTCTCAAATGACGTTAAGTTCTTAAAGTTTTAGAGAAAAGTAGTTACGTAATAAAAACATCACCCTAATTTTATCTCTCGAAGAGTGACACGTGCTGATACACATTTATATCGCACTTTAAATCGCGGCTGTCCAACTGTTGGCCGCTGACCACGTGAGACCAGATACATAATTTAGGAGCCCCATTACAAGACACTATTAATGATAGAAATTTTCGTTCTCATTTATGTTGAATAAATGAATTTTTATAAGAAAGGTAGGAAATAAGCTAGATCAACTTGATGATCGATTCCAGGTCATACAAGTGCTGTGTAAACATATATGCTTCAGAATTAATATTCAAAATCCTTAAGCCTATAAGAATAATAATTCGGATGTTTTATTTCTTTTTAAAAGAAATTTAAAGGTTATTCGGGTTGTAATGTCTTTATTATAAATTCCTTTCATTTCTTACTGATTAATTGAGGCCCTTAGAATAGGAGAGTCGTATCAGCCAACATTCCATTTTTTTCCTTTTTTTTATCGTAGCGTTTACTATGAGCTTTTTGCTTTCATTCGTGTGACTGTATTTGGTTCATACGCCTCGATACAGAACGAAATTTCCATTGAAAAATTATTGTTGTTTAATCTTACGCACCACAGCGAACGTTTGAACACGTTTTCCTTGAAACGAACGTTTGGCGCATTCTTCCAATTTAATTCTTCATTATGTTACTGTTTTCAAAATGCAATTGAAGCCATTGCAAAGCGAAACTTGTAAGTTAGGCTATGAATTTTGACATTCGACGTAAATTATGTATCTACCTACACATAGATAGATTTATGTGTAGAATTATACATTTTATATATGTAGGCCTAATAGTCCAGCAAGTTCTAGATGAATCGGTCACTAATACTAATGCTTGTTAGGAGATTCCACCTTAAGGGTCCTTCGCGATCAGAGTAAACAAACCCCCCAAAAAGGGTAATGGCAAGTCATGGTCGGAAGTTCAAAGCCGGCATGGCATATAGCCAGAACTAAAAGATCTACTTCCCACGGTTGCCACATGGAAGACACTAAGTTCTGAACGGTTTAAAGCACATGGCAGTCCTGAAGTTACAGCAACGCCTTAGCTACCCAATTCTAGCCTGTTCTTTTCTTAAAAAAGAATGTCAATTCTACGCTGAAAGGGGCTGATTTCTCTTAAAGCAGAATTCGCCAAAGTTACCATATTGTAAGAATAATTTTGTATTTTTATTTTAATCTAGTTAAGTTGTAATGTATGGTATGTGATAATGGTATTCAACTTCCTGACCATATTAGCTCAATTCAGTGCCATCTCAAATAATAATCTATTTTCTAAAAATTGGATACTCCAGAATTACTGATATAAATTTCAAAGGTGAAATTCTTTGGTAGAACACTTCATAGCAACTCTCGTTTATTTCTGCATGCTAAAAATACCTCTTTCTGAAAAGTTATATTTATGATAATTTATAGTTCTGGTTCCATTTATAAGTATTTACGGAAAAAAAATGAGGAAAACCGGTTTGTAGTTTAATTTTTGAACTCTAGTATAGTTGTTCAAATATATAGTAATTAACCAAATAGTAAAGTTTCCACTTGTTTATGTAATTAGTTGTTTAGCAAAAATATATTAATGGAGTTTTTTTTTAAGTTTATTCTTCCCTTTTAGGTTCATTTATATCAAATTCCATCTATGATTTACTTACTACAATTCTGACTTTCTAAGATTACAAGCGGTTTCGCCGTTTTATAAGACAAGTTGAACTCATAAAGTCGTGTTTCTGTGTATACTGTGTTTGCACTGTTGTGTGTGTGTGTCCTCCTTAGTTACTTCTGCACGGATTGATCTTCTTGAAACTTTGCGTGTCATGTCGGGTAGGGCATGAATTAACATTAAACTGTAAAAATTCATCCTTTCTGTGCAGAATTAGCGAGTGAAAAAATAGAAAACCGATACAATGTGTCTCTGAAAGCAAACAGTGATTTTTTTTATCTACCTCCAAAAAGTAGTCGTTATCTATTTTTTTTTAATCCATTTTAAACTTTACTGCTTCTTTTGATTAAAATGTATTGAATTTAGTAAATATGAAAAGAGTTGATTCATTTCAACAAATGGTAAGATTATTTATATTCCTTAAATAATAGTATTTTTAATAACATTGTGACATTCGTTTCATCCAAATAATATAAAAAAAAAAAGAAAAATGAAAATTAAACTATTTGATTTCAGGAATTTTTATTATTATTATTATAATTATTATTATTATTATATTTTAAAAGCCATGTAAAGCAGTGTATATATTTTTTAGCCATTCTTTCTTTACCAATATATATTGATATTAAGGTGGAGTGGGGTAAGTTCGGACCGGTTTTTGTTGTTTGAATTTAACTATTTATTTTTTAAATCCTTTTTAAAATGTTTAACATACATTGATACAAACATGGAGTGAAATTAATACTCTTTAATTTGTATTGACAAAAACACCAATCTACAGTGTAAATTTTAATTTTTACAGAAAATTGTAAAAAATGGCAACTACTCCGAACTTGCCCTATGTACGGGGCAAGTTCGTAAACAGCTGTTTAAATCGTATTAAAACCTATCTTCCTGTGTAATGGGGCAAAATCGGAATTATTCGTAAGCCATTTATGAAATGCTTTTTACCGCATTAAAATAAGTTGCTTAGTTAAAAAGTTAGTAAATAAGTAAGTACACATTTATAAAGATTGAATGGTTTTTACTTGCGTAGAAAAAGAAGTTTATTCAAATAAATAAATCTGAAATTAGCATAATATTTATAACAAATACAACAAATTTGGAAAAGCAGTAAGTAAACAAAAAATATTTAAAATTGTTAATTTAAGTTTTCACATTTTACTCATCATCAATACATCTTTCACATTCATATTGTCTCTTCTTTGACCCTTTATTACATATTCCACACACCCACTCCATACAAGTTAGGCATTGAATCCATTCTCTCTTATATCTATAATATTGAAAATCACACTAGCAGATTGTACGAATGTTATCATAATTTTTTAGAAGAGGTGCTCTTTGTGTTTGATTGACTTAGGAATTTTTCTGTAATCAACTTATTTTTTACTTCTTCTGTGGTAATCACCTCAGCCCCGCCGCGTGCTCCGAACTTGCCCCATGCACTAATATTTTCGGGGCAAGATCGGAGTAGTGCTTTTCACAGTAAATTTCAAAGAATCGAAAGGATTATATTATTTAACGTAAACTTTAAGCAATGTTCTTTATACTTACCTAAAATAAGCACTCAAGACACAAAATTCACTGAAAAATGACGGCACTTTGTTGGACACCTCAAGTTTAGATGTGTACTGTACAAGTAGCTGCACTTTATATGCTTGAACATAAATAGGGTATTTTACCCCAATTAATGATAGATATCTATGTCGATCACTTCATAATAACCTAATACAGGTTTCTATCTTAGCTTGTATAATTTAATTTATATTAGAATAAATTCATGGCGTTTACGATCTTACGATCTCCATCTTAATATTAACAAATGTTGTTCATTTCTTATTCTAACCTTATTAAAGAAGCTTAAGCTTCATGACTTGAGTCCTTTGTTTTACAGATGGTTTCTAGACAAGTGAAGTTACAAAATCATTCTGTGAACGTGTTTTTCTTCTAATAACTTCTGAACATATATTTTGATTTTTGGGGGAAAAAAACCCAAAGGAAATTCTATCGATTTCTGAACGGTGCATATTAATCCTTTTAATAATCCACTAATTTGCACTTGCTTTGATATATTAAAATTAATCGGGTTTAGACAACTTGGGTAAATAATGTGAATTTTATTCATTTTTTCGTAAAATGAAAAACGTGCACCTTTGTTTTCAGCAGAAAATATAATTTAAACAAGGTAGGGAAAGCGTTTAGTAAACCAATCACAATGCTTCGCAACGTCTTCTGATCATTGATATTGCTTTAATTTCCTTATGTTTATTTGCAATAAACAATCTCAACAATTGCGCCCTTTGACAATCACAACAATCACTATAAATGTGATTGTTGCGAATGCAAAAGACGCAATTGTTGCGATTGTTATGATTGTTGTGCAATCATAATTTAATCATTAAAATTTAATGAGCTTTTAATGATAATGTAATGAGATTTTAAGGATAATTGTTCACAGATGGACAGACAAAACGGGAATATTAGTTTGCTGATCTAGATCAGAAAACTAAAACAAACATATACTTCTCATTTCTATTATTTGCACCAATTTAAAAGCAAAGATATACGAAAAAAATGCAGTGTCTAATGGAAGTAGGCTTCAAGTTCTTTCAGGATATTTATATTTAAATATTTAAAATAGTTCTAAGCTATTTTCTCTTCTATTGTAGACTTCGGGCCATACAAATTAAATCCCATTAGAAAATCATATTGTAAATACAGTGTCGTTCCCCTCAGTAATTCCCATCACAGCACGGGTTATCCACCCGTGTTGTGGTAGTGGCAGGGTCCTTGTACGCTGTTTCCGCGCGAAGAGAAGCTATTAAAAATCTTCCCCTCTGTTTGCAGGAGAGCACATTGGATTGTATCCAACATTGACGTTCACCGCATTGTTGATTCGTGCCAAAGCTTCCCTGAAAAAAAAGAAGCTTATTTCCAACAGAATCGGGTCGGAAAAGAGGGTTCAGGATTATTCCTTATTCCGAATCCAACTCCTATTCGGCCTAATTTATTTTTACTGTTTTACTTTCTCGTGCTACAAAGGATCGTTTAAATTAATTTGTTATATAAGCGGAGAACTTGAATGGAAATATGTTTTAAATAAGTGAGAATAAAGTTACAAAGTTCAAGATTTGTTTTCAAGTTGCTTTTAACGATTTTTACACTTTGGAACAATAGTAAGAATTCTTAAAATCCATAGAATCTCAACTAATAGTCATCCCTTTTCTGCTTTTCTCCTTTTTCGGTTGAATTGTTTATTGCATAAAGATCTAGGTGGTATGTAGCGTAATTAATATAAAAGCCATTACAAAAGAAGAATAGCTTCGTTAGAAAATATACATTAATGAACTAATTTCCTTCCCTAAAAATACACCAACATTATTCTGGCTTTCATGAGTTCCAATAAGGATAAAACAGCTGTTCCAGATTCCCCTCGGGGATGCTTCCCCTCAGAATGGCTCTCCATTCTTGATTTAATTTAATCTGACTGCACATTAACCTTGTTTACAATTTTAGGCTTCTGATACAAGTATTAGACGCCTTACATTCCCGGTTTGTCTGTCCGTCTGTGGACAAGTATCATTAAAATCTCGTTAAATTATCATTAGCAACAATCACAACAATCGCAACAATTTCGCCATTTACATTCGCAACAATCACATTTATAATACAGCTCAACAACAATCACAATAATCGCAACAATTGCGCCTTTTGCATTCGCAACAATCACATTTATAATAATAAGGAAATTAAAGCAATAATTCAACATAAATTACGTATCAGAAGCCGTTGCGAAACATTGTGATTGGTTTACTAATCGCTATCCGTAACTTTTTTATTTATTTTGTTAAAGATTTTGTAAAGGCATTAAAAGTACAATTCTCATAGAATATGAAGTAGTAAAAAGAAAAAGAAGATACGCGTTGTGATTATAGATGGGGATTTGAGAACGATTCCACGGCAAACCTAATAATATATTGACGTGTGCTTTCTTTCTATTAGGATGCCTTAATAAGTAAAAGTCATTGTCACAATGATCTAGAAAAACAAATTCTATTTTGTTTTTGACATCTCCACTAACCCAAAACCCACTCATCTACAAATATAACCTCATGTTTCGAGATTTTTTTGGCGAGGTCCACCTATCCATCAAAATCATATTTTTCTCTCTTTTGATGAGACGAAAGTGGTTCGAACATTAAAAACACACGCAGAGGGAATGTAAGACTTCGGTCTCTGCACAAAATCCCAAAAGCTAATAAAAGAAAAATTCTTACAGTTATTTCGCAGGGAGAAAAATAAAATAAATATGTTTCAATTTAAAAGAACAGTCTGAAATCGGAAGTAATGTACAGTTTTCTTTATAAAGTGCTATAAAGATCCTCAGCATCTACAAGGAATAATTTCCGACTGAACTATTTAAAATGTGCGTGTGTAGTACAGACTATAGGTATAGATAAGGCATCCAGCAATATTATTGTCCTCCAAATGAGAGATGGCCGGCGGAAGTTTGAACTGCGCAGCCCTTCCGGTAGCTGATCAATTATGTTTTCCTATCACAATGGACGCCGTCGTCTGTTTTCACTGAGAAAGACATATTGATAACGCCAAATTAAAACTTCTCTCGACTATTTAGTGTTATTTCAATACCAGTTGCTAACAATAAGTATTTATATAAATAAATAAATAAATAAATATTATTTATAAATACAATGCTATTTTGCAAAGTAACAAGCGATTACCGTAATGGCGGCGTCCTGTCATAAAATCTGACGGAAGTGCCTGACCAGACTAATCGATCATACATGCGCAGATCTCACAAAAACAGGGCGGCCATCTCTCATTTGGAGGACAATAGGATAATCCTATTTTAAATAACAAAAATTGCGCTTCAAGTAGACAATGTAGCATCAAAATGAAGTTCTTGAATGAAAGATAATAAATAAAAACACATTCAACGTATTTTAAATGAAAGCACAATGGTGCTCTAAAAATCGTCCTTAAAAAAGTGTTTTACTATATGTACATTTATTTATTATCTTTCAATTACAACATTATTGATCAAAATAAATAAAAAAATAAACAAAAATTTCTAAAAAAGAGTAAAGCATTAATCAGTTTTCCTTATATTTACATTTTCTGACTGATGGTTTTCCTTTGACGGAACTGTTCAATTTAACTATAACTTTTTTAATTACTTTTGACTATTTCAATGGTGCCAGTAAATTTCTTCTTTAAATAAATAGGAATGAAGAAATAAAGAAAAGCTAAACAGCATATAACTAAAACAACTGGAGAAATACAACTCCATAAAATCGAAGGTTCTAGATTATTAGCAAGAATAGTTTCTTTTCTGAATATGAGGTCATCAAAAATAGCTTTTAGCTGGAAATGGGAAGCAAGAACTGATATAATGTGCATCAACTGATGACTATGACCTACACAATTAAATTTACCCGGGGCAAGTTTTTCAGGTACATGAAAACCGTACACAGTAGCACCTATCACTGCTAAGATGCACTGACCAAAGTGGTACTTTAGTGAAGGTATATCCCAGCTGGATGTTAGAAGTCTGTACCAAATAGGAATTCCACCTGCTATGTAAGTACCACTGAAAAGGGCTGTTCGGAAAAGCAGTACTGAGAAGGTAGGGTCTAGAAGGCGTGTACAGCAGCTCATAGTCATACAGGCGAGAATCCATACAAATCCAATCTTCATTAAGAAGTCGCCATAGCCAAGTCTCAGCCAATCCTCTGGTAAACTGTAGGTTCTGTAGATAACAACACTTCCGTATGCGTACAGACACACGGCGACATAATCAAAGAAGAAGCAGATGTCGTGTGCAGTTCGAGATAAGCCACTAAATAAATGAGCGAAGCTACTGGCAAGAAGATAGGTAAAAATAATACCGAAAAATGCTAAAAAAGGCCAGCAGTAAGAATCATTGAACATATCCTCTCGACTTGTGAAATCGTTGAAAAGCCAAGCAAAATACCATATGGGTAAGAAGTGAGTCCAAAAGTTTAGAGTTTCTGTATTCATGGTGAACATACTCAGAAGACACTGGATGGCACTGTTTTCCACCGGTCGGTAACCGTGAAGGACTCCGATTTTCCGCATATCAGATGGCACTTGTTCCACGCTGAGAAGTGGTCTTGCATCTTGTACAAACCGAAGTATCTTGCAAGAGGATTTGGAAGCTAAATGGCCGAGGGCTTGAAGCTGCAAAAGAATAAACATTGATAAGTAAACAATAAGAAGACCTTGATTTAAAAAAAAAACAACAAGACTTATAGAATTTCAGAAAAAAGTTTCCACAAAAAGAACTCATTTTAAACTAAAAGCTTCAATGCAAGAGAAAAAAATTACAAAACTGAAGTATTTGTTTTGTTTTGTTTTGAAGTGGAACAGGCATGTCAGCTTTCACACTGCATATTGAAAATTGAAAATATACGAGGGGACATCACATAAAAACATTAACAATTGTCTCTGAATAATATCCTCCGTACATTTTGAGCATTAGCCTACTATCATTAAGAATATTGATAAGGGAATATAATATATCAGGGAATTTATTAATAAGAGATTATGTTTGATAAGGGATCGTTGAAAAAAGGATCCGAAAGCTCTCGAAGAAATGTAATGTACAACAGCAATTTCTTAATGTTTTAAACCAATTTTTTAACATGAATTGGTGTATTTTTATTATTGATTTATAGAATATTATTACACAAATATTAATTAAACGTTACTATTAGTATAACAAGAGTATCAATCGACAAAAATTAATTGTAAACACTGAATCCACGTATTTTTTTTAAACTACAGCATTTCTAGAGTGTTTTCAGTTACAGTAATTGTTTCGTAGTCAACTTGGTAGTTCTGAGATTTTGCCCCACTTCAGTTCAAGTCTTATAAATTTCCCGCTATTGTAAAAAGATTACCATTCTTTTCGGAAAGCTTTATATTCAATATGTCAAAATTTCATTAATTTACAAAACATTCCAAAACAACTTAAAATCTACTTTCCATAGAATATTTTTGCTGTAATTTTTTTCCTTGTACTACTTGACTGTTAAAATAAGGAATATTTGATTTCTGTAAATTTTATAAATATCATAATAAAATATATACGTGTAATACAAAAAGTAGATAGTTTCCATTTTCTGAAAAGTCAATTTAAATATTTCTCTAAATTCAACTAATTAGAAATGGCATCAAAGTGTCCGAAAATAACGAGGTCTACTGAAAGTTAATACGTCTACTGAAAGTCAAATGTTGTTTCACATCTATTATGCTTTATAGATTTGTTAAGGTTGAAACCACGAAAGAAAAGCTATTGATGACGTCATGTGCTTTTAGATTGATGTTTCAGCGCCATCTATTCCTAATATTCGTAACTGAACTAAATATAATGAAAGCATTCTGATTTTTGTATTTTCTGAAGTTACGTTTATATTTCTATGTTATGGTTATTATTGAAATAATTTAATAATTTTTAATAACTTGGTTTGGCTGTGTAATGTCGAAGTAAAATTTCCCGGTATTAATTCATTTCCAGTTTCAAGTGCAGAATTCATTGCAGATATTTTGCTTCCGTTGAAGTCAATCTTTGGCCGAAGCTTCGAATGAATATCAAGTGTTGGATATTCATTCTCAGGAGTAATTTCACTGATAGTGGTTCTAACAACAGATAAGTCAAAGTCATCCATATCCACCACTGGTTTTACTCGAATCCGATTTTTTTTCTGGGAGTGGAGAATGCTTTCCCGCTCTCAGTCTGATCTTTTTCTTCGCGGACAATTTTCTTCACCGACGAAGCGGACAAATTCGTTGCTGAAGCCGTTTTATCCACCACTTCAGAATTACATATTTCATCATTCTGACTCTTGAAATATTGAAAAACGTTCCTAATTATGCCCCTGGATTGGTTCTGTACTGTTTTCCCTCGCTTACTGACAATTCCTTGGTTTTTCAAAGACTCAATACTTAAAATGCCATAAATACAAACATTAAAAACTTCTTATTAATTTACTGTAACATCTTATCTTCTTGGCGATATTTCGTCGTATTTATTTCAAAGACTTATTCATACCATAAACAAAATTCTTAGGAAAAGAGAATCTCTCTCGTTTTTCTAAACTACAGAATCCAAAAATAATACAAAACAAGAATAAATAAATAAATAAGACGAAATATCGCCAAGAAGCTAAGATGTTACAGTAATTTAATAAGAAGTTTTTAATGTTTGTATTTATGGCATTTTAAGAAATATATTTGATTATGTCCATGTAATTTAATCTGAAAGTGACGAGGAAATATGCAATGCAAGATTTTGAAATATTTGATGAAGTTTTCAAAGTTAAAGAAGTAGGTGAGATGGTAAACGAAAGGGTTATATATCTTCGTGCTTTCAAAGATAGATGGAAGAAAAAGAGGACAAGTAAGAAGTATTGAACAACACGAAAAAAGCCATTGGAAGAATTAATAAGAAGGTTTAATTTGAAGATTTTATTAAATTGACGCTTTAAGAAAAAGAAGAAAAAGGACATTAAATTCTCAAAATTAAAGAAAAAAGACATTAAATTCAGAAAAAAAGGACATTTTTGAATAGTGAATTAGATTCGTAAATTTGATGGATCGTGAATTGAACGTGATTGATATAACGTTCACTATTATTGTAATTAATTCTTGTTTTGAATTATTTTTGGATTCTGTAGTTTAGGAAAAGGATAGAGAGATTCTGTTTTCCTAAGAATTTTGTTTATGGTATGAATAAGTCTTTGAAATAAATAAGACGAAATATCGCCAAGAAGATAAGATGTTGCAGTAACTCCATTTATATATTTGACATTGAGTTTTCCAGGAGAAATTAAGTAATCTCATTTAGGAAGTTTTTCTCAAAAGAATTCAACTGTAATTTGCTTTTCTCTGGGATTTATTGTCATCTTGGTCGAATTTCACGGCAAGAATTTATACACAATAATTTTCAAATGCAAAAGTTAGACTATCTCTTACCTATAAATATTGCATGTCTAATTCCAAAATGATCTATTCAAAGGTTCAAAAGTTAATAGTGACACATACTGATATAACTCTCAATTTGCTAAGAAAAATACACTAAAAAATGGATTTTAACCTTTTCTAATGGTTTCGCGAAGGATTCTGGGAGTTGAAAAAGCCAAACCATTGTTGGTTTTTCGTGAGAGATTCTTTTAAAATTTCGATTCGGATCTCATTGCTGTCGACCATTTTTCTTAACAAAATCTTCCATTGTATTTTAATATTATGTTTTACGCTCAGTTTTATGACTGTGGTGACTGAGCTATAGAGCTAGGATATCCGTTTTGAGGACTTCAAAGGAGGAGGAGGAGGAGGCCAAAGTAAAAGTGCTTCTGTTCCAAATTGGGCCATCAATAAGCTTCATTCCGAATTGTAAGGAAATCAGTTCAGCCATTTTAGCATGAATTCCAAAAGTCGTTCTAGAATTGGAGAAGTAAAGACCAAAATAAATTTTGGTTTTTAAAAAATTAAAAATGCATATTAAAATAAAAAAACAAAGGTTCTCGTACCCTGAGCTATCTTATTGGGAATCTGGGACAGCTGTATCAGTTTTATTAAGTTTCTTGAGCCAGATTTATCCTTGATGATACCTCAGAGTATGTCATGAGGTACTACTTCAGCTCCCCGAAGTGGCCCCCAACAATAACACAACAATAACAAATCACCATGTAACGCATGGCCTCAACTTCTTTTTTTGAGGCCTCATCTTTGTCACGCACTCTAAGGTATCATCAAGGATAAATCTGGCTGAAAAACCTAATAAGACTGAAACAGATTCCTAATGGGGATAGCTCAGGATACGACAGCCTTTGTTTATTTATATGCATTTTTAATTTATTCACTCAACTATATAAATGCACGTTAATTTTTTTCGTTACATTATTTTTTTTTTGATTCTCTATCCTTGATTACTTTCTTTTGAGCTCGGCGGTGGCCGGGGCAAAGAATTTGAGGTTATGCGGTACACGAATATCATTGTTGTGTTGAAGTTGTTGGGGTCCACTTCGGGGAGCTGAAGTGGTAACGTCATCTTTGTCACGAACTCTGGATAATCATCAAGGGTAAATCTGTCTGAAGATGCTTAATAAAGCTGCCCTAAGTTCCCGACATGACAGCTTAGGGTGCGAGAACCTTTATTTATTTATGTGCATTTTTAATTTTTGCACCAAATTATATTCATGCTCGTTAGTTTTTTTGTGTCTTTCTTTTTTTTCCTTTGCATAAATTCTCTTTATTTTAAGTTGGAAATAAATAAGTAAAAAAATAATTAAATAGTAATGAAATCAAAATTAACGTGTGTACAATGTTAAGAACATCAAAGAAAAACTTTGAAAAAACATATAAAAAACACACAATAACTAAACAACAAAAATTTCACTGAGCTGATTTTAGATTAATTTGCTGGGTAACCGAGGACGACGCCGTTTCGGGTTTCTACACCCTCATCAGCTCGGTCCCGTCCCAGCATTGTGTGTTTTTGTGGTTATTGTATGTTTTTTAAATGTTTTTTCAAAGTTTTTCTTCGATGTTCTTAAATAAATAAATAAATAAATAAATAAATAAATAAATAAATAAATAAATAAAAGTTACATATAAAATTTTATAGAAATCCAGTCGTTTTAGAGTGATGGCCATTCAAACAGGCAAATAGTAGAGAATAATGTTCAAGTGAAATGTAAAACTTTTAAAACATTATCTAATTTATTTTGATCTGCTGGCCAAATTTTTGCTCAAAATTTCTTGGGAAATGTAGAGCTAGTCCAAAAGTAGTGTGAAAAATTTGGGTTTTTTTGTTTTGTTTTGTTTTTTCCTTAATCTTATTTATATATCTTGCTTTAAATAACAAGTATCTGGATATAAATTTAGTTAGCTTTATGAAAATAATTCTAAATACGTATGATGTGTTTGTGGTGATGATATATGTGTTATATTCAGCAGTATCTTCTAGAAGAAATCAAAAGTATTCAAGCATATGTAGGACGTTAACTTCAAGACCATGACATTAACTTCGAATTTCTTGCAACTCTGCCAAAATTCAGTTAAAGAGGTAAGGACGAAACAAATGTTTGTTGTCCTTTAATTAAAATGTTCCCACGGGTATTGTTTGAAAAGAAGTGGGAAATTCCAGAGAAATACTTAAAACAGATATTATGCTTCCTTACGTAAATTTTTTTTTCAAATTTTAAACCAATTCAGTTTTAGAATTTTAATGCATAAGGGCATAAGACAGATGAAAGTCTTAGAATTTCACTTGAACATTTTCATCCTCTGTTTGTTTATAAACACATCTCACACTGAAACGGTTGGATGGATTTTCTTAAAATTTATGCGCGAACACATTAGTACAGTTACTTTAATCTCCTTCGCACTTAAAAAAAATCCCCTCTCATCCCTTAGCTGAAATGGATGGACTGATTTGCTTATAATTTGTATGATGTTTATTTAGGCTTCAACTTAAAGATGAGCACGATTATTTTGACACACCTATCCCTCAGAAGTGATACCCCTCCTGTACACCAATCCATCCCTGTATAGCAATCACTAAGTCAGTGTTTCTCAATTTTTTCGGTTTCAATTGCACATCATGTACAAAGCAAATTCATACATTTTAAACTATAAATAAAAATAACTTAAACTATAGAAAACCATTTTCTTTATTTTTAATGAAGAAAATTATGTTCTTAATTGAGCACGGATGTAATAAATCTCTATATAAATGGGTTTCTTGTCATTTTCAAATATACTTTCATAATATTCGCGCACTATTTGAAATTCACTGCACTACAGAATGACCCAGCTGACCGTATAACCATTTCGTTATATGTAATCGTAATTGTATTACAACTGTAGTGAATCTTATTTAAAAAAATGTTATTAAAAAAATTATTAATAAAAAGCGTATGTGTTGTATGTGTGTACGCGCTCTCTCGTTGCCAGGCAACAGGGATATTCTACCATGATCAGGTCAACTGCGCAAATTTCCGACAGTCACAAATGGATTTCAGTTTTGTATTGCATGTAATTTTTAGAATTTAAACTTTAATTTATTTTTAATTTTAGTTTTTAGTTTACTTTATGTAATTTGAATAAATAAAATGTTGTTTTCAGTAACTGTATTAAAACGTTATTTAAAAATTGACTGTGTATAATTTACAAAGTCATTACAGATTCAAAATCATGTTAAATCATGTTATATTTACTAATTCCGAAAGAATCTAGTTTTATTCTAATTTTATCTTTACTCATTAAGAAAGGTTTTAAATAAACTGAATCAGTTATGAGGTATGAATTATTATTTGGAAGTAAAAAGTAATAAATAATGTAAAAAATACTTCTGCATTGTAATACTTTGCTTTTTCTTGCTTTGTCTTTCTGGGCAGTCATTTATACTGATGTTTACCCTCCACTGTTTCGGAATTGGTTTCCCGCAAGGCGAATGTCCTTTTGTTTTCTTTTCAATTACCGTACTTTCTTCACTCCAAGCCGTTCTTTATGTAACTTTTCATTTCCGAAAGCATAAGTCATCAAAATAAATTTTCGAGTTTAGCATTAAGGAATTTATTATTAACAGTTAAATTTTATCAATGAGTTTAGTATTATTGGAATTAGGCCTATAACTGCTTAGTTAGAAGTTAAGTGATTTCAAATTTAGAACAGTAATTCTTTTTTTAAATATAACAGAGATAGTCAAATTCTTCATTTTTATTATTTAAGATATTGGAAATTTTACGAACGCAATAAAATGGAAAAGAATAGTTTTATATGAATACTAGGCCATCCTCCGTGTACACGCGCTTGTTTTTCTATATCACGTAGAATTTGGTTAAGTAAGAATATTATATTTAAAATATTGCAACGTTTCGGCAATTATAGTTCCAATTGTCATTTTCGAATTACAAATAAATAGACGGAAATAAATAAACAATCTTGAGATTAAACAAAAAAAAAAAGGTTGAATACATTAATTATTGATGGGGGAAGGGGAAGAAAACATAAGTCAAAAAACAATATAAAGTGAGTTGTAGTCCCTGTGGCCTAAAGGATAAGACGTCTGATTTCGAATCAAAAGGTTGCAGGTTCGATTCCCGTCGCGGACGTTTCATTGTAAAAATTATTTCTATTTTCCATTCTCACAGGGAATTGCGCCGGACAGACAGAGAAATAAGAGATTTTAGTAATATAGATTGTAAGAATATACGTAGTACTATCCGAATACTTTTAAAGATATATAGTCTATATATATAATCGAACGGGCAAAACTCAAAGCAAGGCCTTCGAGTTTCGCAAAGCAAAGATTATATATATTCTTTTCTTGTAAAGTTCTTTCGTTTCTTAAAGAATTTTCTTTCTTAGTGGAGAAGAAAGCTTGTTTGATTATTCTAAAAGGTTAAACTAAGAAATGGCGCTCCAATACAAACAAACACGAAAAAGGGCGCTACAAAATTTAAACAGTTTATGCGAATATGAAATTCCATTAATAATAACGCTTATAAGCAGGAGATCTAATAGCAAACACTTTCATTTTTATTTTTTATTTTTATTTTTTTTGTAACTTTTTTGATGTTGACTGGATCAAAAATAAACTTAAGCGTATATGGACATTGGTGAAACCCGTCACCGGAAGTTTAGGTCTTCTGAAGCCAACGCCATTTTGAGTGATAAACGCAAATCACAAATAAAATGACGAACATTAAACTCCGTAAATCTGTAATAGACTTGTAAATTGACATCGGTTCTAAGATGTTTATTATTTTATTTAGGCTAGAATTGATTACAGATTACATTTTATTAATAAAAGTAATTATAACAGTTCTTTAACTAATTTTAGAAAGAAAAGAAAAAAACATGCGTTTCGTTATTATAGAAAACGTATTGATCTGTTGGGAATTATAGTGAAAAATAAATTTCAAAAAATTATTTAATGGACAATTTATAAAATTAAGTTTTTTTTTTCTTTTATGAATAAAAGCTGATAGCCCTGATAAACGAGAAATAATGTTTATTTTATTTTTATAATGTTTATTTTAAATGTTTATTTAAAGTATTTATTTTTGTTTACATTATGTGTTTTGTTTTTGTTTTTTTGTTTTTTTTGGTTTTCTATCCTTGCTTTTGAGCCCGGTGGTGGCCCGGGCAAAGAACTTGAAGCCTTGCGGGTGCATGCCTATTTATCATTGTTGTGTTGTCGTTTTGGCCCCACAACATGAGAGAGCAGAAGTGGTAACGTCATCTTTGTCATGCATTCTGAGTTGAAATCAAGGGTAAATTTGGTTAAAGAAGCCTAATAAGGCTGAAACAGCTGTACCAGATTCCCGACATCTTAGCTATTCCCGACCTTTGTTATTTCTGTGGATTTTTAATTTTTTCACCAAGCTATCTGCAAGCACCTTAATTTATTGTCTTTACGTAATATTTAATTTCATTCTTGCAAAATACTTCAAATCATTGACAGAAAAAGAAAAGAATCAAATATCTTCTTAATATATAAAAACGAATGTTTCTTTGTTTGTTTGTCCCGTATGCGTTCCTATAACATATCATCAGATTGCGATGAAACTTTGGTGAGTTATTGTGCGCACGCCCGCGAAGGTTTCTGAATTAGTGGAACCATTTTACAATATCTGGTGCGCGATTCGTTTGAACAAATGAGTATATTTCCGGTTTCAAGTTTGCAGTGTCCGGTGCGACTCGCATTTGCAATGACCATCAACAAAGCACAGGGACAATGGCTACAAGTGTGTGGACTAAATTTGGACCATGTGCTTCACACATGGACAGCTGTATGTAGCCTGCTCACGCGTCGGAAATCCTTCTGATTTATTCGTGTATGCACCAGACGGAAAAACAAAAAAATATTGTTTATCCAAAAGCACTTCAATAAACAGAATTAAAACACAAACACTTTCGTTCTTTGAGTGGCCCTGCAACGCATGCGGGGTATAGCTAGTCTTTAATAAAAAATGTCATTATATAGATAATTTATCTAAGATTTCCTAAGTAATTTTCTTCCAGTTTTTTAGTTACAGGACTGTAACAAAATAGTGAATAATTAACAATGTGCCAAGATGAACAGTTTAAAGATTTTCGACAATCACACAATTAAACAGTTAAAGGTTATAAATATAATTAAAAATGATTAAGTTCAATTCAATAATTGAAAATTTCTTACAAACAACATTTTAGTTACAGTTTTATAATCGATTAAAAATTGTGGTTTACTTTAATCGCAATTTGGAAACAATTAGGTTTTCATAAGTTGTATTATCTACGACAAAAATTCCGGTTACAACATTGTTCCTGTGATCAATAATTATACAATTGCAATTGTATTATTAACTTTACCTTTTATCTATTGCTCTAAAATTTGAAATCTGAAAGCGAAGTGGCTTCCGATTCACGAATCAAAAGCAAATTGCGAAATATTCACTTATCCATTACTTCTGGTGTGAGTTGTAGCAAGCCTAACAAAGTAAGCCAGTTAAAAATGAATGTTAACTTTAAGAAAACAAAACATTCAATACAAGGTAAGAAAATTAATTTATACATGGTAGATAATGATAAATAGAAGCTAATTGAGTTGAAAAGAGTCTAGAAAAAAAAATAACAAGTATTCGGAAATAAACAAGCTAGTAATATTTACAAATAAAAGTATTCTCTGTGGCACGTGCTCTACGCGGACGCTGAGGCTGAGGAGAATGGGAGCCATGGCCGGGAGACTACTGGAACTGCCGATATAAACTTGCTGTATGCTTCAGAATAATTTCCTCGGTGAGAGACAACGCATTTCAAGGACGTATCTATTCAGAAGAAAGCGGCCGAAGCCCTCCTGAAATAAGCCTAGGTCACCCCTGGAAGTTAAGGGTAGCGCCGCGCCTCCATTGGTTCGGTGCACACCCAACACCTACCACGATTTTGCTTGGACTGAGCTTTCAAAAGACTGCATCTCAATAAAGAAGCTTATGGAATTTAATTCAATAATCAATTGGTCCACGCTGACAGCTGATTTGCGTCATAGGGTCACGTGTGTCTTGTTCTCCTCGTGGCTTGGAAGGAATACATTTTTTTTTTTTTTTTGTCACCAATCCAACACACTCAGCAGCGTCAGAGAGTTAGACTTAAAAAAATGAATCTGTGGTCGTTCACTTCAGCGAAGCGCTGCAAATACTGTCATGAAATTACAAGCAATCGATATCTGATCTTAAAATTTTCCATTTCATTGTCGTCGCTAACATTGCAGTTTAATATTAAAGAGTATGTTTTTATTCAGCTTCGATACGTAGAAAATTAGGAAAAGGTTTTAAGTAGTAATTTGTAAATTAATAATACTTAAGAACAGGGAGAGAGATATATTCCTATTCTATTCATTAAAGGAAAGGAGTATATTCCAAACAGAATGAACATTAAACGAAACAGAGATATACAGGGACAATACGGAATTGTACATATAAATTCCTGATTACATTATTTTAGGCTTAGTTTGTTAAGTACAGCTAAATGTAAATATTATTTAGTACAGTAAATTCAAGTTATAATTTTATTGCGTGCAAAATACGGTAGATAATACTCTATATCTGGGATGAGGTCTTTGATCCAGGAGCCTCCTTTCGCCTTCGCTTTGTTGTAGCAAATCTAATGTTGGCAGTCTTTGGTGAGCGCTCTATCACGCCGCAATTCTTGTAAGAGGAAAGCTTATCAAGTCTCGGCTGCTTTCTGGGCTAAATTACTTTCTTCAAACTGACATTGTCTTTGAATAAATAAAGCATGTCTTTGAAATAAAAATTGCTTTGAAACAACAGAATTTAATATCTCATTGAAATTTAGAACTAACTTATGTTGATTGATCAAGAGAGTTAGGGTCGAAAATCTTTGTACGGTGCTAAGTTATCTCTGATATAAGAAAAAGCTTATATTAAATTCAATAGAAGAGATGAAACAAACACAGAAGTTGCTGACAGATAACCAGTCAGGATTGAGTTATAACGAAACATTTATTTGTTTATTTATTTATTATTTACTTTTTTAATACAGGTACATCTTTAATTTTTGAAGTATTATATATCGAAAAGTTTTGAACCAGTGAAGACATTTTCTTGGAACTTGAGGTTCTGTAATTATAGGCAAGAGACGATGTCTTTAAAATTTTCGCTATGGATCACTGTCGAGAAATTTGCGAATAAAGATAATAAAACGCCAACACAAAAGCATTACAAGTGAAGCAATGAATTTGTATCATCTAATAACAATGCATATGACTCAGTTTACTAATCCATTGTCTTTAAAAATTTATAACACACTATAAAATACATTTGGAGCATAATCGTTTTCGTCTTACACGGAGTTTTACTATTGACTTGATCACTCGTCAAATTCTGGGTAGGACGAAACCGGTTGTGCTCCAAATGTGTTTTTGTTTAATATGTTATAAAATTTCTAAACTAGTTGTGTGTGTTAGCCGTCATTTTTAGTCTTACGATCAAGATCTGAAGACTTATATTCCCGTTTTGTCTGGGGACAAGTATCATTAAAATCTCATTAGCAACAATAACAACAATCGCAACAATTATTATGAGCAACAATGGCAACAATCGCAACAACAACCGCAACAACAATCGCAACAATTGCGTCTTTCGCAACAATCACATTTATAATAATAAGGAAATTAAAGCAAAATCAATTGTATTGTTTTATACGTATCAGAAAACGTTGCGAAGCATTGTGATTGGTTTACTAATCGCTATCCCTACCTTGTTTATCATAAACTATGTGCACATGTTAAATTACTTGTAATTTATTTTATATAGGTCTATGCTACGAATTTGAATCAAGAGTCTTAGCTCTCGCAACAATTAGATGCCTTTAGTAAAATACTTTAACACAATTGAAGAAAAATGAAGAATATGGAAATCAAAAGGATAGGATAGTTTTTGTAGCTGTGCTCTGTTGCTGTTTCCGCTGTCAGATTCATTGAATCACGTCTCCTTTTCCCAGAGGAAGTCAAGGTTGTAATATCAGAATAAAACAATGCTAAAACTGACACCTTTCCTATCAACTGCCAACTTTTCCACAGCTCAGAATTTATCAACTTAAATGGTCCTAAATAACCTGCCTTTAAAATTAATGAGGAGTAGTTTAATGTTTGACTTATTTCAAAAACAAGATGTTTCTAAACTAACTTAATGCCTATTTTCTTTAAAATTTTGCTGGTTTGTTTTGTTTTTCGTTTTTTATTTTTTTTTTCTCTATTTTCTAAAGTCATATAAATAACATATAGAAAAATTCTCCGTGTAAAATAAAAAACGTACAAATATAAACAGTATCTTCAAATTTTCTATTTGCTTAAGATTAATTAAACTAACACGTAATTCTTGAGATGCTACATCCTATTGTTATTACTAACTTATTATTAACTTATTAATTTTATCAAACAAAAATCACGGATTATTAATCATACTAATTTCTATCATTGTAAAACATTGTCGAAATTGATGCTTATCTATGGGAATTTTTGTAACCATTATAAGACTTTTCTATGGGGATTTTTCTTATTTTCTAAAGCTTTTTTATAAGTATTTTTATAACCTTCTAAGGTTTTCCTATAGGAATTCTTGTTACCATCTAATGCTCTTTCATGTGAAATTTTCACACCTTCCAGCACAGATTCCTCGTCAGGTACCAACATGAAAAAGTTTTATTATTAAAAAGTTAGACCATTTTCGTCCTTTAATATTGCATACTTAGTTTCAACATGATCCGTTCAATGAGTCAAAAGTTATGTGGCATCAAACTGAATTTATGAAGTTAAATTTTTTTTTTTTGAGGAAGACTAAATAAAAATTTCTGAAAGCACTCGAAACCTGTTTTTCAAAACATGTTGAGTTTTCTTAAAATAGTTCTCTTTAATACAAAAACTACAAATTTTACTTTTTCTGAAAGAAAAAAAAAAAAACAAAAAAAAACAAAACAATATATATATATCTTATTTATTTAAGATGTATAAATCCATTTTATATGAATCAAATTAAAGCTCACGCATACATTAAGAGAATTAATAATCAGATAAGTTTTACTAAGGCTTGATAGAACTTCATTGTTTCGGATCTAATACTTTTCTATGGGACTTTTTGTCACCTTCTTACTATTTTCTACAAAAACCAACGGAAAACTTTCAAAATCAAAATTTAGATTATCTCTCTCCATAAATATGTATGACAAGTTTCAAAAAGATCCGAAAAGCTATTCAAGTTACTAGGGGACGATATCTAATTATGTGGCCTTAATTTCTATAGGAAATAAGCTAGAAAAAAATACAAAACCTTCATTACTGCATTCTGGGATTTAATGTCATTTATTCTTTCAGAAAATAGAACTGGAATATAAACAACGTAGGGAAAAATACATCACTTCATTATTATAAGTTATAATGGATGCATATCATGATTGACAAAACTATTACATAAAAGTTAATGTTTGTCAGTTTTGTAGTTTTTTAGTCTTCTGATAAGATCAGCAGACTAATATTCCCGTCTTGTCTGTCGTGTGGACCAGTATTATTAAAATTTCATTAAAATCTCGTTAAGTTATCATTAAGCACAACAATCGCAACAATTACGTTTTTTGCTTGCGCAACAATCACATATATAATGCAGTTCTACAACAATCACAATAATCGCAACTATTGCGTTTTTTGCATGCGCAACAATCACATTTATAATACAGTTCTACAGCTATCAAAATAATCGCAACAATTGCGTCTTTTGCATGCGCAACAATCACATTTATAATGCAGCTCTACAACAATCACAACAGTCTCAATAATCGCAACAATTGCGCCCATAAAAGTGATTTTATATGAGCCTGTTTTGAAATATTTATTGATAAATTAATTAAAATGAACTGATCCATTATTATGAAAATAAACTCCAACTTCTACTGATATCAATATTTCGTCTTTATTTCAAGACTTTATCAAGATAACTAATATAACTCTTATGGAAGAGAGAAACTCCTCTCCCTTTCCTAAAACTTAAAAACTCCATTTGAAATAACAATATAAAAACAAGAATACAAAGCCTTAATAATCTAACAATAAAAACGTGATTTCATTCACTCTTCAGTCCAATAAGTCCAAATAAAATCAATTTATATTACTTTTTTTAGTATTTATATTTTTCAGTCCAAATAAAACAATTCATATTCAAGTTACTAGGGGACGATATCTAATATTCTTGAGATATATTAGATTTATATATATCTAAATAAATAAATATATAAATAAATAAATTATTTTAAGTAAATTATAAATTATAAATAAATATATAAATAATATGTATAAATGTATTTGGACTGAAAAATAAAAATACTAAAAAATATAAATTGATTTTATTTGGACTTATTGGACTGAAGAGTGAATGAAACCACGTTTTTATTGTTAGATTATTAAGGTTTTGTATTCTTGTTTTTATATTGTTATTTAAAATAGAGTTTTTAAGTTTTAGGAAAGGGAGAGGTGTTTCTCTCTTCCATAAGAGTTATGTTAGTTATCTTGATAAAGTCTTGAAATAAAGACGAAATATTGATGTCAGTAGAAGTTGGAGTTTATTTTCATAATAATGAATTAGTTTAAATACGACATTGAGTTTTGACGTTTTATAATTTAATGAATTTCAATAATCATAGACAAATAGTAATAAAGAATTATAATCAAATATATTTAACGTTTTCAAATTTAAAATTCCGAATCTTTTACCTTCATTAGTTAAAAAGATATGACGAACTGAAACGATCATGAGTCCTGTCTTACCTTAAGTTCTTTGAAGAACAAATTGTATTTCTTATGAATATTAATTTTCTTTAATTTGTCTTTTCTTAATTTCTGGCGATTTCAAGATAACATCTGATAATAAACATTTTTAAAACATGCAACGCCAACATAAACATTTAAGAAACTAAAAAGAAAGTTAAAAATTTTTTTATTAAATCTATATTAAAATTAAATCAATATTTTTTCTTGTCTGATAAGTAAAACAGGGATTTGTTTCCCGCTCGATAATTAATATTGATTATTGATTTACATTGCAATGATCTTGAATTTCTTTTACATTCGTATCCCACTTTCGCATCCTATGAAATGCATCTTTTTCTTGTGTGATATCTCTAAGTGACTTACCTGGACCAGAGGTGTCATCTTCTTCTGAAACTAGTAGAGCACTGCTTGTTATTCTAAGGCCATCGGCGAAGAATTTAAGGTTGTTCTGTATAATAAGCCCCAACGGAAGATTTCCTGAAAATTGTCAGACACCTGTCACATGTGGCTTCATGCTGTTGAACTCTTTTGTAATATGTATTTCCTCCAAAATGTATTTTCTGTCAAAGCAAACAAAAAAAAATAAATTAGCATTCTCAATGTTTAACAGAAACACAACAACGCGTAAATAATGATACTGACAACTGATTTTTATGATTGTCGGAATCGCAGTGGTGCCTCAAAAGCAAAAATAACAACAAAAAAAACTCACTAATGAAATATGTGAGAAATTCATATGCCTGCAGTCCGCTGGCCTCAATGAATTTTTTTAAAGCCAAAAAAATTCAATCTGCGCATGGAATTATTAATAAACAATAATGGGTGAACCAAATTGTTTACCAAGGGACATCCTGGAATAGCTGTATCAAGCTCTTTGGCGATCATCAGTCAAAGTACTGAGACCTCGTTATTTACAGGCATATATATCGAATTGCTGGCATATGAATTTTCTCACTAATATTTCATTAGTGAGGTTGTTATTGTTTATTTATTCTTTTGAGGCACCACTGTGATTCCAACGATTTTTTTCTATTAGTCTCAGCATCGAGACCTCGTTGTTTACTGGTGACTGCTCCTGACTGATGATCGCCAAAAAGCGTGAAACAGCTGTTCCAGACGTCACTTGGTAAACAATTTGGTCTCATCCACTGTTGTTGATTGTTAAAGATTTTTCAGTTAGCATTTCGAAAGATTTTCGCCAAATAAATTTAATCAAAATAATAAAATAAATAAATAAATAAATACTTGTTAAGTTTACAGTCTTCTTATGAAAAATTATTAACGAAAATTTTAAAGGATAAAAATTGCAACATTACACTTTCCTTAACCTTAATTCAAATACAGACCATTCCGAGATGAACCAATCGGCGACTGCAGTGCGATTATGAGCCATTAGAAACTTTTAAAGAAGTTGTAAATACTGGGAATGACTGTCTTTGCCGCGTTCTTTCTTTTCTTTATTTATTTTTCTGTTCTAATGAATGTCATAAGATTTATTTAGTAACACAACAATTCATGGAAACAAATTGACAAAGTACTAACAATAAAACATTAAAACAAAAATTGTTTCTGAATAATGAAAAATTATAAAAAAGTTGTCGGTCTTGCAAATTTTCCTGTTCTCAGGAGCTTAATCGCCATTTTTTTTTAAATAGTTTAATTTAATTTCTTATAATGCTTTATTAAATCAGCTTAATAAAATAAAATAAAAACTCGAAATAAATAAATAAATTTATAAAGGTTATTGTTGTTGGGTCATGTAAGTGAAATGCCAAGCGGGCGTAATAATTTATTGAGGGTATGAAACATTTCTTGGTGAAAAGGAATAGATACATATTTATATTTGTTTTTGTTCATATTGTTATCATTATTGTAACGAATATTATTAATTTCTTTGTTAAGAGTCTTAAATTTTCCTAGCTAATGATTATCCTATAAATTTTATTAATAAATATATTGCCAACGCTATGAGAGCCTATTATAATAATGATAACAATATTAACAAAAACAATATAAATATGTATCTATTCTTTTTCACCAAGAAATGTTTCATACCCTCAATAAATTATTACGCATTGGCACTTCACTTACATCACCCAACAACAATAACCTTTATAAATTGTTCAATTATTAGAAAGATTTAAAAAAGAAAAAAGACCCCTCATCTTAAATAAATAAATATTAAAAAAATTGCTAAAACATTAAACAATTTGTTTTTGAGGCTTGTTTATGTGTGTCATTCAATTTATGAGAATTAAATGATTAAAATTACATAAATTATTATTTAAAAATACATACACATGGAACCGGCTTCAAGCCATGTAAAATGGCTTTTCATCAGCCTGGATCTATATTTTAAATAATAATTTATGGATTTTAATTGTGCGTTATGTCGTTCTCTATATAAGGCTTGGCAATTAGCAATGGATTAATCGTTCCAGGAGTCTTTGCGAAAAATTTGTTGCTGAAAACCTGAACTGTTGGATACTGCTGGAGAATGAATGTAAAAACAATGCGATATTATTGCAATTCTTTGTAATATATCGATATTATTATTGTAAATTCAAGTATTTTTAAGTGTAAATTTCATTTTTTAATTGATTCTGTTTTTTTATTGATTAATTTTTCTTTTTTTCATTAAAAATTAATACGTTTGATTAATTGCTGTCATAAAATGAATTTCCAGGCATGATTAAGTGTTAAAATGCGTTATGTAGCGACATTCCTTGGTAACAGCAACTGTTAATTATAATTGAGAAGTTTTCTTTAAATATAAACTTCTTTCAAATCTAAATTCCCTTATTTATAGATAAGGCATTTAGGCATTTATTTTAATTGTTTGTTTTCCTTCCACAGGAATTTTCATGACACGTGTATATTAATGATACGACACATTTCAAAGCCTATCATGTCTATTCTAAATTGCAATTATTAAAGATAATAAAAAAGAATTATTTGAAAAATAAAAATAAAAACTGTTTTGTCACATTGAAATTCTCATTGAAATAATGAATAAGTCAACAAAAATATAGAAATAAAATTGGAGACAAATAAATAAATAAATAAATAAATAAAATTTCTTAATTACAAATAATTAATCGATCGTAACTATTTTGAATATCAAAATACTTTCTGATATTAATATTATATATTCTATTTTATTATTATAATAATACTTGTAATAATTAGTATTGAAATAAAGAGCAAACATTTCGAATTCTCAATTTAAAAATACTTTTTTAATTAAAAGTAATTAAAAACCACTTGAAAAATTGGATTGAAATGCAATGTTTACATTTCCTTTGCTAAATCTAATTTAAAGAATAAGACATTAAAATAAAAGATAAATTTAGTAGCAAATAAATAAAAAAAAATTAAAAAATCAATATATTTCTGTAGTTTATTAAACTTTCTTTTTAGATGTTAAAAAATGTTGTTTTTTGCCCTCAGATTGATTGTATTTTACTTTATTGATTAGTTTCTTTTCAATTTAAAACAGAAATACTGCTTGGGTTTTTCATTAATAATAATAATTTTTAATAATAATAATAATAATTTCTTCATTCTCTTGAAAGAAATTCATTCTTTTAGGAGATTAGTAAAAAAAAAAAAAAATTAATAATTTAAGTATTTTTTAAAATGCATGTGAATTAATGCAATTTTTTTAAAATTAGAAATTTGATAAAAATTCTAATTAAAAAATTAGGTTTTCATAATCTTATTGTATAAGACGACCCCAAACAAAGTTATTTTCCCTTTGTATTGTCTGCTGACAAGTGCGCTCTTACCTCTGATTTTTTGAATAATGCCAACACGGAATTCTGGGAAAAACTTTTTCCAACTCATATCGTCGTATTTCTTTGCTTCCTATCACATGTCAATGTAATATTAACCGATGATCGGACTGAAATAAGAACAGATGAATAGTATCAGGGTTGAAAGCTCTTAATATAGCCACAACAGTTAAAAACCCAACAGTTGAGATGATGAGACGTACCCATAGATGCAAACATCCCATCCTCTTGCTCTCTTTTTTTCAATAGGCCACTTTTTCTTTTTTTTTTCTTTCTCTGTCACTCGAAAATAAACCCTCCTCACGGTGCACATACATGGCGTTGGTCGAACTGAAATTTCAGTCTGTGCTTCTGCAACTCGAAACATATTAGTCATTTCAGTCTAGCTGTATTCTGTTTCACTTATAGTTCTTCAATGTTGTCGGTATTTATAAAAACAAGTATTTAGCAGATAACGTTAGAATTAAAAAAGTCGTAATTGTTCTTAAATCATTTTATAAATGAGAAAAAAAAAATAAACTTTTCCATTCATTACCAAAAATTATTTTCAATTATAATGCATACTGTAATAACAGTGCTTTAATTATTTAACCATTTTGCATAAAACTAATGGTTAAATTTATAACAATAAAACAATATATAACTGCTTGAAAATTTACTATTTTAAGTAAATAGGCCTAGATTTGAATTTTCAGATCTCTAGGATATTAAGTTTTCTATTTAATTAGGACATTAACTCTGGATTCATGATATTAATTTTATTTAATATATTATTTTTTTTAAGAAATGAAAAATATTTAAGCTATGGATTTAGAATATTAATTATTAGTGATATTTTATTGGTATATTCACATAATTCATAAATAGACTTATTGTTGTGTCTTACAAAATATTTTTAAAAATATTGTCATGCATTTTCAAGCATATCTTGCTCAAGTATCTTTGGAGCTATTAAAAAATAAAAACATGTTTATACGAACGCAGGATAAAAGAAAACCTTCAAAGTGTTTATTATCAAAAAAAAAAATAATAAATAAATAAATAAAAGATAATAAATAATAAAAAAATCGATAAAAATAAAAAATAAAACAACCGTCTAAATATTTTATTTTAATCAAAAACTAGTGATAATATATACGCCCCGTCAACAATGACGAGATAACAATGTGACGACTTTTAGTTGAGATAGAGTATTTACGCTCGTCATTTGTAATTTCTTCATTCATATCGAGATATGTCTCTAATGACTCTTCAGGTGGTCGCTGAAAAAAAATGAACATTGAAATTTTAATCTAGTAGGTTAAAAATAATGAGTTTTTATTATTTCCTTTTTTTCTCTGGCTCTTCTCTCATTGCGCCACACACACACACACACACACAGAAAGGGAGTGATAAGAAACAACAATTTGAATGTAGTCCCCGTGGCCTAATGGATAAGATGTCTGACTTCGGATCAAAAGGTTGCAAGTTCGTAAACGTTTCATTGTAGTAATTTTTTCACAGGAAATTAAGAATTGCGCCGGACAGACCGACAGAAAAATAAAAGATTTTATAATATAGATTGGGAGATTGGAATTAAATTATCCTGAGTGAGAATCCCAAAAGTAATAAAATTGAATCAAATTGATAATGTAATTTTTCATCATGCATGAAAAAGGTTAAAACAGAATGTTTCAGCCCAGCTTGAGGTTATTTTCAACTGTGAAATTGGTAATAGTGAGATGGGTTTAAATAACTTTTTATAATGTTATTGGATAGATCATTATTGATGATAGGGGAGTTCTGGTCTATTATTTCAATTTGATTGAAATTGGGGATGTGGCTAGTGTTCTTATTAAGCAAGTATAAGATAGATTTAAATTCATCCTTATTTCTGCATGACGTCCTTATTTAATGCATGATGAGAAATTACATTTGTCATTTGATTCAATTTTATTACTTTTGGGGTTCTCACTCAGGATAATTTTAATGATAAAAATAATGTAGTTTGTACAATTTTTAAATGCCAAAGTAGGAGAAAAAAAAATTCAGTAAAATAAAATATAAAAAAAAGAAAATACAAAATGTTTAAAGTAAAATAAATTACTATAAAATATCTTTTTATTCACAACAAATATGGAAAGAAAAAGGAAAAACAAATGTGGAAGAAGTCTTTCAGTTATTGGATAAATTTCAACAAAAAAATTATATGAAATTGAAATTGTAGTGAACTTCGTCGTTTCGATTTACGTTGCTTCGGACTGACGTCCGTTTCAATCATGACACCATCCCCGGGCGTGCTTCTATTTGTTTTGGATTTCAAGTTCGATTAACGTTTACTTGTAACGCCATTTTGTTTTTCGCCAGCCACTTCATCAGCTCAAGTAAGAAAAGAAGGTCAAGATTTTTCTACTCTTTTCATCACCTGTTCACAGGACAGTTCTATAGAATAAAAGAACTGCGAAACGCTCTCCTAATGAGTCCTAAAAGCCAACACCTGGGCAGGACTTAGAAATTCATTATTGTAGTTGCTTTATGTTATGTTATTTTATGGGGTGACTAGCAGAGAAGTCGAGCACCGCGACCTGAAAGATCTACTGTGCTATCCCACGGAAATAAGGACAGACGGAGAGAAAGACTGAGAAAGGATGCGTGAGAAATGCAGGGGAAACGGGAGAACCCCGGGAAAACCTGCCCAGCGCGGATCGCCACCATCAACGAAACCCACGTGAGAACCGAACCTCGGTATTCAGAGTGAGAGGCCAGTGTCTTAGCGACAACGCCAACCGCGCGGTCCAGTAGTTGCTTTAGTTCAATATGCATTACATGTATTTTTATTTCTTGTTTATTTATTAACCCAAATAAAACATTTTAACGTGCTGTGAATATAGCAATATGCTGTTCTTTTCTTTTCTTGTTTTGATTTTATTGTTTATTTATTACTGTACAGTGTTTATTTTAGTTATAAATGTGTTACATACGTAAGTAGGCTAATGCAAGTACATGATGATTGCAGTGTAGTACACAAATCGATAAGTGAATAATAAGCTAATGTTTAACTTAAGTCAAGTTTCCAATTTACGAGAGACACAGGTGATATAAGTACTGGGTGTGACTGTACATCTATTGAAGAAATGATAGAAAAAAAGTTTGGATAAAATAGCCTATTTAAAAAAGAAAATCAGTTCGATTAATCTACCATTAACTGTAATAATGTAAATTATTTGTTATTGTTTGTTAAAATTGCATATTATATTTTTCTCCCAGTTCTTTGTTTACTCGAATTTTTCTGACCCTTGTCAATTATTTTTAATACATATGTGAATTTGAAGTTTAAAGAGAAAAGTACTTGATAATATTTTACTCTTGAAGAAAAAAATTTAAATCAGCATATTTTTAATTAATAGAATATATGTCAACTATAAAACAGATTTACATCATCCACAATCTCGTTGGAATATTATAATGAAGAGATCACACTAGAAAACCTTCTATCAATCATCATTCAGTTATGAAGAGTAACTTCATGATGTGTTACTCTTCATTGTACAGTCGCTTATTTTTAAACAAATCCCACATATTTGGATACAAGCATGAAATTCTATGAAGATAGTTTTCTCTATTTAGATTAAAAGTAGATTAAAAGAAAATGTTTATTTGCATTTCCGGAGTTTATCATGATAGCCGCCATCTTGGAAAAATGACATAAAAAATTCAGTTTTTTCGCAATAACTCAACTATTTGAAGTCTGACAAAGAAAATGCTTCAGTACAAAATTGAAGAGTATAAAATTTGCTACAAAATCTTATATGAGTTTTGCCTTTATAAATTTTCCCTTCTTGGGATCAACCGTTTTCGAGATATTAAGGCTTTGTTTCTAACCAAGGCTATGAGAGATCAATTTAAAGCAGTTTCTCACTATTTATTTCACCTTTGTTCTACAAACATAAAACTTGTTGAAGTCGTATTTTACGCTTTTCTGAATAAGAATAAATGCAAGGCATTTATGTTTTTTGGAGGGGAGGGAGAGACAGAAAGTTAGCAAGAAATAATGAGAATATGAAGTATAGGCTTTTTTTTTTAGAACTTTATCTAAATGAGCAGTAGGATTGGCATTCGTAATTTCAGATTACGTTTTGTTTTGTTTCTGATTAAATAATAGTAAAGAACTTTTCACTACGGAAAAGGGATTTTGTTTTATTGCGAAAGGCAGGTCGGTCCAACAAGCCCATTAAAATCAAGAGGATTAAATTGCATAGTTTGGTCATGAAAATAGTTTCGAAGATCTGTGTCCTGATAATTACAAAAGAAAACTTAAAGGTTTTGGATATAGAACAATTGTCTCAGAAATTGATTTCATTTGATGAACTATAATCATTACCAAGTAAGTTTACGCTAATATTAAAATCTGGAGAAGGATTAAAAGCTACAATCAAAATCAAAAAAAAATAAATCTTTCCAAATAAAATATAATTTGAAAGAACTGAAAATTGCAATTAAAGTTAAGAGTGTGTTGGCAGTAGAGGTGGATGGGATCTAACTGCAGTTTTCAATGCTTATAGAGGGAGCCACCCGTCTCCGGAGTCGTCGTTATTTTTGTCCTATGTTAAAAACAACAACTTCTCGATGCAATTTTATCTTTATTACTCAAATATCATCAATAAATAAAATATAAGCCTTTATTCTATAAACATGCTGTCTACTTTAACGATTTTTTTTTCCTTTTCATCAAAGAAATAGTTTATCAAAATAAACAATTTATTTTTAGATACGATCCTGCTTTATGTCAATTAGATGAAACAGTAATTAATTAACAACAATAAAATCTAAACAATATTTGTTTTTGTAATCCTTATTTATGAAGCAGGACTCTAAAAGTAATCTCTCATTTTCACCCTGAGATTCATACAGAATTTCAATTATAGGGTCCGGATTGTGATTCAAGTCGAGACAGTGATCAGTCCAATCAGCAATTCCTTTCTTATTCTTTCATTATTTAGTTTGTGAATGTTATTTTATTGTTGATTGTTGTTGTTTTAGAAAAAGAAAAATAGTTTCTTTTCTAAGTCCATTAGAAAGATGGTTTTCTTTCTTTTGATATATTTTCCTTGATAAAGATTCTTGATAAAAGAATTGAAATATTGGAGATATAATGGTTTGGTGTTTTTTGTAGTTTATATTGAAGATTATATGAAGTTTTGGAAGAAATTTATGAAATTTATTGTACTTTTATTTTTCTGATGTGCATATTGGTTGCTATTTAAAAGTTTTCATTGTGATTTCCTCCCTTATAAACTGGAATCGTGTAATTAAATTTTCCTTGAATTGGGATATATACCTGTATAATAAATTTTTTGAAACAATTCTACCAAAAAATAGAAAGGTTTCTTTTATATTTTTAATGTCAATCATATTTATAAAATCTGGTCGAAAGGAATATTTTGTCTTTTGATTTTCTATTATATCTATTATGTCATTTTTATTAGGAAATGCTAATACCATGGAATTCAGTTCAGATATCTGTTTTTCATCATTCATTATTATTCTATTCTTACTTTTTGTTTTTGTATCATTTTCATCCTGAGTAAAATTTTTACTGAGTTCATAAAACAATATTTTAATACGGTATTATAATTTTCAAATAAGTTTGAATAATCGGAAACCTTATTTGTATTACGCTTTCCAATTATATTTTTATTTTAAATTTTCCAAACATTTGAGTTAGCATTTGAATCATCTTTTATAATTTTCCTAAAATTTTAATTCTTTTGTTTATTAATTTGATTTTTCGATTAGTTTCTATTTGTTTTATATTCTTTTTCCAGCTTTGCATTTGTTTTGTTTTTATATATATTTTTTATATAAAATATTTTTTTCTTCAATATGTTTCAATACTTGAGAATTCATCCAATCTTTTTATAATTTTGGTTTTGTTCCCCATTTAGGTCTCTTTTACTTGTTTCTTTAATTCTTTTATTTTTCAGGTTTTTGTTTTGCTTTTTCTATTAATTTATTTAATTTATTTATAATTTGGATCTTCTTCATTATTCCTTTTTTTTTTATTTATTTCCTTAAAATGATTGCAATTTCAGTCCTGTTAGGAATCATTAGTTCTATCAAAAGTGCTGTTTTATTTACAGTCACATTAACTGAATAATTTGTTTTACTTAAATGATTTTTCTTGTATTTCTTATGTGCCAATTGGTGTTGACTTTTTAGTTTGTTTTTTTTTTCCTTTTTTTTTTTGTCCTGTTAACCTTTGTTGATTGATACTATGAATTTTTACATGTACTTGAATTCTAATTTATAAATGATTGTAAGTCAAATACAAGAAACTACAAACTACATATAACTATACAAATGAGATAAGCAGAAAAAATATATAAACATAAAAATATAGATACATATCTACATTCACATAACCTATTACAGACATTTTGCTGTTATACATTTATTTATAAATAAAAATCCATTTATTCGATATACGTAGAACTAAAAAAGAAAATATATTCTTTTAAGATGGCTCATTTGAGTCCAAAAGCAACGAGGAAATTAACAAACATCCAATTATTTAAATGATAAAATAAATCTTTCATCTAAGACACATCCTCTTCCTATCAACGCTATATTTCGCAGTTTATTACTTTTAACTGCTTCATCAGGCATAATATACATGGAAAAAAAAACTCTTCGTAAAATGTAATAAAGAATTTGGTAATAATATCAGAAAACTCTTGGGAATATATACAACTTATATACTGTTAACAACATTGTAATATTATCAGAAAACTCTTGGGAAACTCCCCGTGTTTCCAAAATAGACCCCATCACAGATCCTACACTTTAGCTTATATATAACCACTGCAGTATCCATTAATTTATCTATTTCCTCTTCTTTTTTACATATTAAAGATCTGAAACTCTTATTTGCCATCCTCACAATCGAAATCTCGTTTGATTTACAAATCATATTTATCCGTTTAGAAATTTTGACGTTACATGGTACCCGGATGATGTTTTTGATTTCTTTTTTTGGACAGGGAGAGGAAATTGAGTGAGCGGGTGAAGGAACACGTGGGTGCTTTCCGCAATGACCACCCGGAAGTTTCCGATTGGGCCTATCACTATATAAAGTTAAATCATAACCCTGATCCGATTGTACAGATAATATATAAAAATGTTTATGACAAGGAAACCATGTTTATTTTGGAGGCATGTGTTGTAAACAGTTTTAAATGTTTTAGCAAACAGAAAGGAGTAGAAATTAGCCAAGCACTATTAGATAAATTTAAAGTCAATTGTAAAAATTTGGAAAAATTTCAATTATTTCAATAATGAAAATAGTTTGTAAGCAAAATCTATTGTAGTAATATGGAAGTTTTAAAAAGTTTTACATTATTTTAATTAATTAAAATTATATTAATTATTATAAACAATGTTGTTAACAGTATATAAATTGTATATATTCCCAAGAGTTTTCTGATAATATTACAATATTGTTAACAGTATGTAAGTTGTATATATTCCGAAGAGTTTTCTAATATTATCACCAAATTCTTTATTACATTTTACGAAGAGTTTTTTTTTCCCATGTATATTATGCCTGATGAAGCAGTTAAAAGTAGTAAACTGCGAAATATAGCGTTGATATGAAGAGGATGTGTCTTATATCATTATTAGTAATTAATTGCATATTATGTTTGAATATTAGAGCATCAAATCTTTCATCTGTTAATAATATTAATCCTTCATTTAAGAAATCAATCTCCATTTTAAAATTTTGTTTCTCATAATTAATATTTTCCTTTTCACGTGTTTGAAATCTCATCTTTTCAATTCCCAACAAAATGCTGAAATGATCTGAGATATCCTATTGTATAATGTTAGCAATAATAGCAAAAGATTCTGTGTTTGAAAAACAATGATCTATAAAGGTTTTAGTTTCGGAAATTGTTGTTGTATAAATATGATTTAGAAAACCAAGGTTATAGAACATATTTATATTTCAAACTTGTTTTGTTAAAAAAAAAGTTAATAGTATTTCCAATACAAATTAAAATTATTTTTTTACTTTTTTTCTGTAATTTAACTATGTTGTTTCTTAATCTTAATATACAAAAATGTTTACACAGTGAATTATAGCGAAAAATGCCTTAAAAAAGGGCTGTTAACTAAAGAAATTCGCAAAGTCAACGAAAATTCGAGCACAACCTGGCTATATCATTGGAAGAAAAACTCAATAAAATCTCATATATTAATTCAGCACAAACACTCTACACACACTAAAGCTCAGACTGGCCTAGGGTTTTGGTCATGTGATGCGCTGCAGTCTACTGCAAACCTTTCTTGAAGTTATATTACATGTGTCATCTCTCCCCATGTGTCATCTCTCCCAGCTTTACCTTATAAGTAATAAATAAAATGATAAATTCATCCAATGTAGATGCAATGGAACACCTATATTAAAGTACTACCAAAATGTGTAATTCGTTTTTGTTTTTGTTTTTTTTTTGTTTTTTATAAACTGCTCATAAAGGCAAAAAGAAATACACGTTTTTTTCTTTACTACTTATTTTTTTTTCTTATTTTAATTTCGTTCGCAATATTTTAGTGTTAAATTGTTTAAGAAGTGATTACGTTTTTCTTTGCTTTTGTTTTTTAGATTCTCGTGAAGAGAAGTTCGAGAACTTTCTGTACGTTGAAAATACTGTAATATCATAACACTATTTTTTTCTGGATCCTTATTTTTTTCAGCTTTGTTCTGTTTGAAGTTTCATCAATAGTTCCTTTTCATAAATAAATTTCGTAACCAAGTAACTTTAATAAATTGGTTTGAGTATAAAATCAGTTATTATAAACAGAGAGTAAAATGATAATAAAAACTTTTTCGCGCTATTTTTGTCTGTTGTAAAAAGACAGCTTATTTTGCTAATGAAAAAGTTTATTTTGCTAATAAAAATAGTTAGATAAAATCCATCCAGTCGTGCTGGAATAGTCTTTCAGTGCCCAATCAGGAATAACATTGTATTTATTGTAAGCTTTTTGGAGCAATTTTACTCCCATAGTCGTAGTCTACCCAGAAATTCCACTAAATATTTTCACTATACACTATTACATTTAGACTAAAATCAATCAGTTTGGACTGAACTGATGGCTATAGACTTGTTTGATCGAGTTTAATTCCTGGATTGTGTTTCCTGAGATTTACCCATCACTCTTTTAAGTTGGGATTGGCTTACCAGTCCCAATTTAAAGATATACCATCCCATGCAATTTAGGCAGCATTTCACTGAATGATTGATTTTAGTCTAATGTAACATTGTGGAACTATTTCAATGGAATTTGTGCATAGACTATGACTACATAGTAAAGTTGCTCCAAAATGTTTACAAAGTATTGATGTACACACAAACAGCACTTCTTTCAGCTTTGTGTAATAACAACACGATTAGACTTCAGGAACTGGGCATTGCTTCAGAGACATAGGCAAACAGTATTGGTGATATCTGATCTCTTAACGACTTCCTTGTGGTGATTCAGCAAAAAATAAAAAAGAATTCAATGATCCTTCAACAACAGGCTTACAATTATGACAGAGACAAACTGCATTCGAATACAACGTACAAAGACATTGCGGATTTATTTAACTGACCACATTCTGTGTTATGGAATTTATGTTCCAAAATAAGCGAAATCTACAAATAATCTTTAGCTGCCAACTGTCCAATAAGAATTATAGGTTAACAAATCAGTTCTTCTGTGGTGCGTTCTCTCTCATACAATAACTTTTGAACCGTTGGATGTATCTTCTTGAAACTTGGTTTGCATATTCGAAGATTAGCTACGATCTAACTGTTGTATTTGAATCTTTTCGAAATGGGTCCTTGTCGAGAAATTAGCATGAAAAGGCGCCAAAATTATTGAAAAGCATTGGAATCTAAACAACATAGTTCTATTAATATCTCATTGTCTTAAACAATCAATATTAAATCCTTAAACCAATGCCCGATTAAATTTAATCCGATTTAAACTATTAAATAAATAATTTGGATTTAATTCATTTTCTCTTTTTTTTTTTTTTAGAAAGTGGAAAATTAGTATTGTTTGTATTCAGTAGATATAGAAATTGAAAAGAAATTTAGGGTAACCCGTAATAATAAAAAAATTTAAAAATAATAATAAAAAAAGGAAGTATATTAATGAAAGGAAAAATAAAAAAACGTTAGGAAAATAAGAAAAAAAAAATCCACGCGGACATTGAGAAAAAACAACACAGTAGGTATTCAGATTCGAACCTACAATCTTTAGCATATAAGTAAGAAACCTTAAGCTTCAAGCTATAGCTGACAACTCAGATGTTCAATTCAGATGATTGCATTTTTGACTTTAGGCTAATAGCGGAAATCCAATGAAAACAATGCCAAATACCTCGAACATAGGGGGGGGGGGCGTTGGTCCCTGGAAGTACCTCATTCCTACGGTGTTTGGGCCCCTGACCTCCATGGTGAAATCCTTTTGTCGATCCGATCTTCCGTTAGGGAGTTGTTAGGGGTGGACAGACTCGGACGGACGGACAGGATAAACGCAATAGCTAACTTGTTTCAGTAGCAAACACAATAGCTCCCAAATGGGTCGCTAAAAATGTATTAATAAAAGCAAATTCTAAGCTGAAATGGATTTTTATTGTCCTTCTGTGATCATCATAAACTATTTGTCCTGGGAAGCAGAAATTTAAAAGGGAGATCCCATTTATCTTTGATACTTACAAGTATCAGTGGACTTGCACAAAAGTGGATATTGTTAGTGGACTTGCACAAAACAAGAAATATATTTTCATTGCATTTGCAATAACCTCGAAAAATAAAAATACTACTTATTGGGAGCTGAATAACTGTAAATATATGTTGAATACAAACTAAACCCAAAGATCAGAGATTCAAATTTGAAAAATTAAGAATTTTCTTTTCAGCTCAGTACAGAAGCAGAAACTACTAGAAGAGATGAAATTAGGTTGTCACTATCTTCAGAATCTTATTAGTGATTTCAGAAAGTTGTTACACTAAATTATATATATTTTAATAGCAGACCATTTTTCCCAATAACAAAAATCTATATCTTTACATTCAGTTTCCTATTTGTATTGTCTGACGTCATCAACTTTTTTTTTTATTTTTTTTACTTAAGTTCAGTCACCTTTCATTGTTTAATTCCAAGTTTTCAGTAATAAAAATATAAAAGTGTGAATATCCTTTGCTATTACACACTATTTAAAGTTGTTCCGAACTTCTGGAATTCGTTTTACTTCCTGTATGATTTGCTACAGATGGTCGAACAATAAATTATCACTTAAGCCATAGAATTCTGAATTCTGCGATTTCCAATTCTTCTTTCTTTTTAAAATTATGAAGTGGGGGTTTTTCCATCGTGTAAACGTTATGAAATAAAAAAACCGGAAGTATTTACAAATATTCTATTATTTGGAGGATGTTGAACTTAAACTGGGTATTTATTCTAGACTTAAGAATTCGGGAAAGTGAATTTGTTGTTATAGAAATTAAGCATATTCTGCATAGCAGTAATACTAATCTTTCATTTTATTCATATTTAGTTAAAAAATATGAATTGAAATTAATCTGTAGAAACGTTGCTTTTAAGAAAATTAAGCAAGTAATTTTTACCCAATGTCGTTACCATAGTAATACCATTCGTAGTATTCTCAATTGCAATATGTTATAGTCCAACAGACGGATCTTGACGATCTCGTATTTTCGTGATTTCACGTAATTTACGCGAGAATAGCCTCTATCCATGTCTTCTCACAAAATGTCGAAGTAAATTGAAATATTTAAATGAAATATAATACGGGGAAATGCATGAGACTTTTACTACATTTTAATATAGTTTTCATAAATTGAAAACAGTCAATAAACAAACAATAAATTCATTAGGTAGCATTTTCCTAGTGACAGACATTCAAAATACTAAATTCCTTGAGACCTACTGAAGAGGCTAATGGCCAGATCTCGTGTTTTCCGTAATTCCCACGCAAACGAGATCGTCAACATCCATCTGTTAGACTGTAGCAGGAGTTTTATAATTTCGTCCTATTGCTTTCTTGGGAGAGAAGAAGAGTACTTTTGTGATCAGTTGCATGTTATGATAAGGCGTTTTCAATTGCATTTCTATTTATCAACATACGTTGCACACTTATAATCTGATAAAGATTTATTCTTTGAATATGACTTTTATTAAAAGTTAGCTTTGATAATAATTTATTGTGGTAAATTTCTATAGTATCATTGGCATCTTTATTTTATTTTTATTTCATTAATCAAGATATAACGGGAGGATGGCAAGTTAAAAGTTAGGTCCTGCCTTAGCCCATTTGGACTGATTTCACTCAATTGTGCCCCTTCTTGAAACCCTGATCAGGGGCGGATCCAGGATTTTTCAAAGAGGGGGGGAGCTAACTATAGGGCTGACTATACCTATGAAACCATCATATCGAGCTAATAATAAAGTGGTTTTATTTTTAGATATTTCTTCTTAAGATATTAATGTCTATCAGGCTGTAGCCTTTGGAAATCCCTTTTTATCCAATGTATATTCATAGCTGAACGGGAGGGCTATAGCCCCTAATAGCACCTCCCGTCTGGAATTTCCTATGACCCTGATTGCTTCTCAAGGTCGATTAAAATTGGAAAATTATTAAAAAATGGCATGGCTTAAATTTACCACATACATAAAACGTTGTTCCACAAGACTGCGAAGTAACCCCAGGTCTAGGAAACCGATTCTTTCTGATTCGCGCTGTGAAGAGCCTTTAAAAGTCTACATTTTCTTGAGAAGAACGAAAGATATACTGCGTTTTCGAATTTTTTCATGTATTTTCATATATAATTGACGATCCAAGTTGCAACAGGAAACAGTTTTTCTAGACTGAAATTCATAAAATCGTATTTGTGGTGAATAATGATTCAAGACAGATTTAATTCTTTGGCAAAATTATGAATTGAGAGGGAAGAAGCAAAGCATCGACATTTCCAAGGGGATTTTAGAAGAATTCGCGGAAGAAAAACCTCACAAGATTTAATTAGACAGTCAAGAAGTAGGGAGTTTGAAATGAACTGAATGCATTCATTGATTAATGAAGAATTTTTAAATAATAAATTATATCTTAATGCTCCACTCTCATTTAATATATACAGTTAGTTTTGTTTATATTCCCATCTTAACGAACAAAAAAAAAAGACGCACTTGGAAAAATAGTGTAATCGTGATGAAACAGAACATGTGCAAAGAGGGGATGGAAAGAAAATGACGCCAGAAAACTAGTGACTGGCTGTCACATGCAATGGCTCCTCAACGAGGACGCTAAGCAATACGGCCGTTGATGCTCCAAAGTTAGGTGAGGTGAAGCGCGCTAGCCTGGTCTCCTCCACACACGTATTCTGCGGTCGTCGGCTCCAAGTGAGAGCCTAGATTCATCACTAAACACTATATGGTCTCAATCAGTTACATTCCACGCTCCTCTGGCGCGACATCACTGCTGGGGATGATAGAGATACTGCGTGGTCAATGGTAGTCTTCGTAATGGACGCCGGCATCGCAAATCAACCTCTGCCAGCCTTCGTGACACAACAGGCTGCGGAGATTATATTGACTCTTCTCGAATGGCATTTCGGGAAACTGTTGGTGAATTAAGGATCTCCAGATTCTATGATCCTGTCTGGTAGTGGTTATTCTCGACAATCACTGTCCTCCTCACGGGTATGTGTGTCCTGCTGGAGTCAGTGCTGTCAACAATGTCTTATTGTTGCATCACCTGGACCCAAATGGCTGGGAGTAGAACGATGTGTCCAACATGACTCTCTCAAGCCCACCTTACGCCCTCTGTCAAATTCACTCAGTTTGTTTATACAATTGTCGGTGGTGTGTCGTGGCATCCACTCTGGCTGTAGATCCCCATACAACCACAAAAACCGTCGGAATTGCAGTGCTGAAAGTTTATTTCAAAGCTTTCGGAAATGATGGAGACCTGAATAATTATACGTTTATTGCAAATTGGATCATAAATCAAAATTGTATCAACTTTAAAGAAATTCGTCCACTCGCTTAAGTAAGGGATTACGAGGGTAAGTTGATGCTTGAGAAAGGTGATGATCAAAACAAATTGGCTGGTGTTTCAAGTGGGCTAATGATAACCTACTTTCCAAATGTGATGGAAATCCGTCAAACCGTTGTAACGTGATACGCGTACAAACAGACAAGAGGATAAAAAAATGTTCCGAACGGAATAGTATGACTTGACTTTAATAGCAGTAGCTTTACAAAGAAAAACTTTGAATTTAAATGTTTGTTGTTTGTTTTTTATTTAAAAATTATTAACATTACACAATGGATTAATTTTCTCTTAATTCTGTTTAGATTCTTTTTTTGTTAAGGACAAATCATGACCTTTTATTCAATTGTTTTTTATCTTTTTAAAAATCTGAAATTCGAACGTCATCAAGGGGCTAAGGGACGTGACTGTAATGCAGGGAATTCTGTATTCTCTCCATTCTTTCTTCGAAGATCAATACAAGACTTTGAAGACCAGTTAGAAGTAGGATGGTGGCTCCAAGGATCGAAATCAGGCATGAATTCTTTGGAGAAAAACTAACCCTTTCCAATTACGACACTAATACCCTTCTAAATCTATACTTTAAAAATTAAAATAATATAGATAATGTATAGGCTACAATTATTGCTATGAAAACCTATTATTAACGAGTGTAGTTTGCAATACAAGCAATTATAACCCAAAAAAATATTTCTCAAAATGTAATGGATTCCATCAATAAAATTTCCACCTTTCTATATCTTTAGAACTGAAGTAGAGTGATATTTTTTTATAAATAATTTGTTACAATCTTTCAAATGTAGTATGTGCTTTTTAATTATCTTAACTCAGTGTACAGCATTACGTACGTACACTAAAAACTCATTTATCCGAATCGCGTTTATCCGGAAATCTCGTTTATTCGAAACGAGTTTTAGCGTATTTTAAAAATACACAAAAGCATTTTCCTGTCGCTATTATCAATATTTAATAGAGTACACAAGCGATTTTGTACTTCTAACTGTAACTCTATTAATAACATTATTCAATACAATGTATCGATATTGAAAAGGGTTCAAAACTTGTTATATCGTGACAACTGTACTGTAATTACACTTCAACTAGGAGAATAGCTTTACAGTAGTTCACTGTAATGTTTTAATGTATACGTACATGTTTAGTATAATATATTCCGGATTATCGGAAATTTCGTTTATCCGAATCGGATGCGGTTCCATCAAATTCGGATAAACGTTTCTTTAGTGTTGAAATACTTGAATTTGTATGAAAACTGAAATGATTGGCAGAATCTTCGGGAATATTACCTGAATTTACAAGGTAAATTTTCATTAAATTACGTTTTATGCCAAACTAAACGGTAGCCATTAAAGGTCTATAGGAACCGGTTCGATCGACACATCCCTCTGAAGAAAGGATACCCGGTTTCTTTCCAGGTGGGTAGATATCGTTTCGGATCTAAAAAATATAATCTATTATAATATATAATATATAAATATTTTGAAGTTAATTGTAAATTAAATGAACAAAAATAAATAGCCACTATTTATTCACAAGATATCAAACTAATATAGTTTTTATTCTGTCTGTATTTTGAATTTAGCTCTTTTTCGATGCTACACACATTTTGTTGCAACGATAGAAAAAATACGATACAAAAGTGTAACAAACTACTATACCATATATAATCAAAATATTAGACTAATGATTTATAATGTTATATTGATTAAATCAATTAAAAAGATTCATTCATGTAAAGCCTGTTTTACATTTACCATTTCACGCGCCATCACCTAGACATCACAGATGTCCAGTAAATGGAGAGCTTAGAGCCTGGGCTATTTCGAAGAAATGTCTAGACATCTGATGGCTGGACATTTCAAATAGCGCTCTTGGTGACGAATTGTAGAACTTGGAAGTCCAATCGATTTGTATCTATTTATTCGAAATTACCGATTACAAAAATGATTTTCACGATCGGAGGGCATCTTTTCCTTATGTTTTCGTGGATGCTTTCATAAAATGTTACATTATTAATCAAAATCATTTCAGAATTTCGGCTTGAAAATTCGAATCAAGACGAGCGATCGACATCTCGAAAAGATATCGCGATTTGATCGAGATTTAACGAGACTGCGTTATTTATCGAAACTGATTTATCGAAACTGAAAACAAAGAAACACAAAGCGATGAAAAAAAACATGAATATTTCCTATTTTAATTAATTAAAGACATTCTTTCACCTATCCGATGCATTGACTAAATGGTTTTTATATAAATCATTTTTATCGTAAATAAAACGTAGGCATGATGACAATTGAGAAGTGTAAATGTTCCGTGTGATGGAAGGCGTTATGGTAAGTGTAAAGCGGTACACTAATCGCTCGCAATCTACCCTGACATGGCCTGCGTTATGGCTTGGAAAATGGCGAGTGAAATAGTAAATGTAAAACGGCCTTAAGTACTAATTCACGTTACTTTTAGAAATGTAATCCTTATTGAGTTTATATTAAGAGTTTTCAACTCTTTCAATTCCGTAGTTCCATGTCTTTGAACATCATAAACAAATGCTTACAAATTGGAAAAAGCTAAAATACCAAAAAAAAAAAACAAAAAACAAAACAAAACAAACGTGTATCGTTTTCAACAACAACAAAAAAATTATGAGAAAGAGATTGGCAAAGAATTACTTTCTCAAATTTTAGATTCCAGAGCTCTAAAATTCTAGAGTTTAGGACCTCAAAAAAAATAAATGAAAATTTAAAATTGAACCTGTTACTTTTTACTTCATGTTCAATTATTCCAATATTAATAAACAAATGTTTTACAAGTAGTTCTAGTCTTCTGATACAAGTATCAGAAGACTTATATTTCTAATTTGTCTGGGAGCAAGTATCATTAAAATATCATTAGCAACAATGACAACAATCGCAACAATTGTTATTCGCAACAATCACATTTATAATAAGGAAATTAAGGCAATATCAATTATATTTTCATAGACTTATCAGAAGACGTTGCGAAGCATTGTGATTGGTTTACTAATCGCTACCCCTTGCTTGTTTTAACTTAATTATAACTTTGATCTTATTTGATGTAAGTATTGAAATATTGTGCATATCTTTTATTAATTCTCCAATATACTTTCACCTATTGCAGACACATTAATAATCTCATTGTTAACACATTTTTTTAATTACTATTTGAATTAATTAAACTCCATTTTTTTATACTTCAATCAATAATTTAATTTTATTTACTATTAATAAACTGTCATAAGCGGATTTAACAAAATGTAAACTTACTAAATAATAAGTTTGAGCTAAAATATAATGACGTTAAAATCTATATTCTTCTTTATTCGTTTCAGGCCAACTAAGGACCACATTAAGATAACTATTTTCTTCTCTCCTCCTTCCTCTTTCTCCAAAACTCCTTCATCCTTTCAGAATGGACTCTTTTCCTTTCATCCGATCATTGGGCTCCAGTTGTTTTCCTTTTCCCTATGTCTTCCTGAAAACCTTTAAACTTCTTCTCAGTTTGTCCGGCGCAGTGCAACGATGGAAAACGGTTGTTCCTGTTACATTGTTGCGAGAAGTCGACAAATGGCGCAATTGTTGTGATTTCTAATATTCACAATGTTAGTGCAACACTGGAAAACGGTTTTTCATTGTTCAGAGGAAGTCGACAGATTGAGCATTGTTGAACTTCAAATTTTTCTATTTTGAAACGTTCGCGACGGGAATCGAACCTGCAACCTTTTGATCCGAAGTTAGACGTCTTATCCATTAGGCCACGGGAACTACATTCAAAATATTGTTTCTTAGTACTCCCTTTGTGTGTGAGTATGTGTGGTGCAATGAGAGAAGAGCCACAGAAAAAAGAAAATAACTAATTAATTTTATCCTACTAGATTAAAATGTAAATTTCAATGTTCATTTTTTTATCTTCTCTCCGTCAACAATGGCGCGCTATCAATATCAATAATATCAAATAATATCACTTTTTGCCATAACCGCTTGGAATCGATTCTTCTTGGATTAGCTCATACTTACCAGGGGGAGACAGGGGGGTTGCCTAGTAACATATTAAAAATAATATAATAAGGAAATATAACTAAAGTTTTTACATGTGCTGAATATAATGGATAAAAGTACAGCCTGCACATAAGCATAAAACAAACACTAAAAAGCCCACAGGATATCCACCGAAGAAGCCCCATCACATTTGGGGCGAAAGCTCTGGGCTTTTTAGTGTTTGTTTTATGCTTATGTGCAGACTGAACTTTTATTTATTATCTAAGGAAATACTAATTTCAATCTTTTATTTTCTTTAACAATAAAATTGCTATTTAGGTTTGATAGTCTAATTGCTGAGTTTCAGACTTACGAGTATTCTAAAAAAAACTTCTACACTCTTTCACTTTAGGAATTGATTAGGAATTTCATTATCCTTCTAATTCAGGTATGCGTAGCTATTTCTTTTTATATCTCACTGTTATGGCGTAAATAAAGGGTTGGCATAAAAGAATGGTGGAGTTTCATGTATTTTCTGAATTCATTAACATAAACAGTCGTGACATCTCTCAATTGGAAATGGAACTGTCCAAGTTTGATGTGCATCACTCGAGACGTATCTAAGCGTAGTTTAATTCCCGCCAGACTCGATATCAGTATGGGGGTACGTGAAAGACAACGTGTACGTATCCCCATTGCCCAGATCCATCAGTGACATCAAGGAAAGGATCACACATGCTATGGTGGCCATCACACCGGATATGCTTCATAGAGTCTGGCAGGAATTTGACTACCCTTTCGATGTGTGCCGGATGACGAAAGGTACACATATTGAGGGACATTCAATGACGCACAACAAACTTGGACAGTTGCACTTCCAATATACTGATGTTTTGACTGTATACGTTAAGCTATGCAGAAAATATATGTCTTTGAAACCTCACCGTTCTTTTCTGTCCATCCAATGTAATAATCAATTTTTTGTAAATGCATTCTTTTTTTTTTAATCTTGCTGTAATAAACATGTTAATTATCATTACGTCTGCAATGTAATTCCTAATGCCTCAACGTAATTTTGAATATTTATAGCACTTCATTCCAAGAAAAATAAAAAGCATAGAAAATGTTATTAACCTTAAAGATTATATGAAGGAAATCGTTCGCTTAAGTATAGATATTATTTAGAATAATTCATAATCTTTTTATCTTCTTGGATAAAAGTTAGAATAATTCAACAAGTCTATTTATCTTCGTAGAAATAATTTAGAACAATTCAACAGATCTATAATTTTTTATTTTCGTGGAAAAAATTAGAATAATTCAACAGATTTATAATTTTTATCTTCGTGGAAAAAATTTAGAATAATTCAACATATCTATAATTTGTTATCTTCGTGGAAATAATTTAGAATAATTCAACATATCTATAATTTTTTATCTTTGTGATAATAATTAGAATAATTCAACAGGTCCATAATTTTTATCTTCGTGGAAATAATTTAGAATAATTCAACATATCTATAATTTTTTATCTTCGTGGAAATAATTTAGAATAATTCAGCAGATCCACAAACTTTCTATCTTCGTTGAAATAATTTAGAATAATTCAGCAGTCCATAATTTTTATCTTCGTGGAAAAAATTTAGAATAATTCAGCTGGTCCATGAACTTTTTATCTTCGTTGAAATAATTTGATGCCTCTAATAAGAAAAATTAGTGAAATATTGTTTAAAGGCAATGTAAATAATTCAGCTCTACACTCATGTGAATAACTATAAATTTATAAGAAAACTCTAAATTTTTATGAATGAATATCAAGTGAATAATATATCTTCTCATGTTATTATGAAAAAATGCAAATCAGATGAATTAAAATCGTATTGTATCCTTAACATTGTTTCATCGTTTTTAACCTCGGATAATTTGCAATCATCGTAAATATATCAGGAAACATACATCGAAGTATAATGTATACTTATATTTGTAGCTAGATATAATGTACAATTATATTACACTTGTAGCTAGATATAATATATAATTATATTATATTGCTTATATTGATATAATTTGTTAACAATGATAAATGAATACCATAATGAGAGATTATTGAGGCTATTTTGCATGTAGATCTATCGCTACATGTAAGACGAGGAATATATGCATGTAGATCATTATAGTCTTTTATTAACATTCTAGTAACTATGCTTCATTAAGGATTTCATTGTCCAAACTTTTTTCTCAATTATTATTATACATCAACGATATATCACAGAGCTAACTATTTTAATATCCAGAGCTATTAAAAATAAACCAAAGAATATATTCATTACGAACCGAATAATATTATTTCATGTTATGATAGTATTTGATATCTTGTCACAGAAATAATAGATTTTTTTTTCAAAGTATTATAATTTTTGTTGTAATAAAAATTATAATAGTAGGTCCAGTTGTATGCATACAGATTCAAAAGACACCTGAACATCCTTTAATGGCCCAGAACACTTTGTAAATATTTAGTTTCAAAATACATTAGTGCAATAAAACTTGCAATTAACAATAAATAAATAAATAAATAACAATAAATGAAAAAGAATGGTATGATAATCATAAAACTATTAAAATATTTCATGTTTTTGTTAAATTCTAACTGCTTTCTTCGTGAATTGTGTAATGTAAACATAGGGGAAATCTTACAGAAAATTGGAATTCAAGAAACGTTTATGAAATGAATCTATTTCTTTGCTGATTTGTATCTTATGCTACAGAAATAAAAGAAAATTAATGAAAGATTGCTTGCAAAACCAGATTCCCGCCAAGTAATAGTTCAATGGTATTCACAAGATGCATTAATCTCCAATTAGTCTCGAATAGGACGATTTCATGGATATCATTATACTGTATAGTGGTATATGTAAAAATAATTAGCATTGGGAATCCAAAAAAACAAAGAAAGATTAGAAGGGGAAGTCCAGCTTTCTGATCCTCTTGGCCATATCAGGAATTGCTTGGCCCTATCAGAAATGCAGTTCTTAACTAATACAGTCTGCGATTTGTTCGGTTCTTCAAATCAAAGTTCGTACATCAAAGGTTCTTAATCTGAGGTTTCATGAATCTCATGAGGCTGGAACCTCCAAACAGCAGTTTGTATGTGTTTTTGTAGCTATCATAATGTCTTGAAAGGGTTCATGAGCTCCAAAGATTAAAGACCTCTGGTCTAATGATTATAGGGTATTTTAACTACGCATTAATTTCTGTTTTTGAACTATGGCTCATTAAATTTATAATCGCTTTACTAAATGGTACTAAAACTGAAAATAGGATATTTTATAATAGAAGTGGAACTCTAGGTATTAGAGTTTTTATGCGACTTTTGGCGGTAATATTTAGTCTTTTTTCTATGGATAGTCTTTGGTTATCATTTTTGCTACGCAGAATTTAGTCTTGCTTGGTTTTCATTTGCTGTTCTCTACCAATAACGCTATAATTTCGAACAAAGTGAGTAAGAAAAGCTATTATGAAAGTCACAAAGGCAATAGATAAGCCACAACTCCAAGGCGCAGACAGAGACCAGCCGTTTCCCATAATAATTTCTCTTCGTTGATTCAAATCTAAGAGGACGGCATTTGTATAAAAGAAATTAGCCAGGAATGAAGCAATATGCATTAACTGGTGACTGTTTCCCAAGTAGTTGAAGCGACCTGGTTTTAATTTTTCTGGAAAGTGTAACCCTGCAAACAAAATACTTAGCAGTCCCATCAGCACTCCTAGAGCATGATGTACAAGAGAGGACGAAACGTCACGGCCAAAATTTCTGAAAACTACTGGAATTCCACCACTGGCGAATGAAATCCCGAAAGAAGCCGGACGCGTGACTAGTTTAAACAGGTTTTGTTCTCCAAGGCGGGAATAGCAATTCCATATATAACAGCCTATACCACAAACAAAGCAAAAGCCAATGATGAAGTTGCTGTAACTGGAAGCTAAGAGTTCTTCTGGGTAGCAGTAAGCTCGATACACGATGGCAGTTGCAAATGCATTGCAGCATATAGTCGTATAATCTAAAAGAAACAGAAAGTCATGAGCCATCCGCGATAGCCCACTAAACATATGTGCCCCAGCACTGACGGCGTAAACAGCAAAAGCAGTTACAACATAGAACACTAACGGATACAGGTAGGCATCGTGCACGAAGTCCATAGTGCACGATAGTTTAACTGCAAGCCACACGTAGTACCACATTACAGTGAAGTGGCTCCAAAAATTGACAGTCTCCGTGTTGAGATGAAACGCACTCGCAACACATTGAAGAACCGTGTTGTCCACCGGTCTGTAGCCATGCGATATTCCGATTTTTTTCATTTCCTCCGGCATTTCTTCCACGCTAAGAAGTGGTCTCTTTTCCGTGCAAATGTGGTGAATAAGCGACCACATTTTGCCGGAAAGTTTCCCAATGAGCATTGGCTGTAAAGAAATAAAAAAAAAATCATAATTAGAAATTGATGTTTACAAAAAAAAAATAAAAAAAATAAATTTGAAATTTAAATAAAAAAAATTAATAAATAATAACAAATTTAAATGTACTTAAGTAATAATATTTATTTAATAATAAAGTGAGATAATTGATAGCATAAAAAAATATAATAATATAATAATAATAATAATAATAATAATAATAATAATTTATTTGCCTTACAAAAGTTTGATAATACGTAATAGATATGAGTGTGGCTTCCCTGTGCCTTAAGGGTAGTCCCGTCGAGAAGGCAGGCAGGGAGTCCATTACAGGCAAGAAAAATAAATAAAAAAATAAAATACAAAGAGCATTACTGGTTACATATAATGGAGAAAACAAAACAGAGCATAATACAAAAACGTTGAAACTAATAAAATATAATGGGAATAAAAAGGAACAGTTAATTTGTAAAAAAAAATGCGAAAAAGAATTACACAATAGTTTAGATCTGGTGATATACACATTCTTCGTAAAATAACTAAGAGAGTGAAATATATAATTAAAAAATTTCATATAATTCGTGAACAGAAATTTTCGAATAAGAGGTTAAGCCTAGCTCAAATAGATGGAAAGTAAAGAGAATACCAAGAGAAATAGCGAAATAAGGGAGAGAAGAGGAAAGGTTGGAAGATATCTGATGAGAGTAGACGTTTGCGACTTGACAACGGAAAGATAAGGAATTAACTTATGAATTGGAGAGAAAAGGAGGTAAGAATGATAATTGTAAAATTGTGGAAGGTTGTGCCAGTGCAGGCAGGTGATGTTTTAGTTTTATTTTGAACTGCTTTAAATTGGGACTTTCACGAATATTGTGGGGAATTTTATTCCATAGAGAAGGAACAGAATAGCTAACAGCTCTTTTTTGATAATTTGATGCGATTCTTGGAGTGAATAGAGTTGAGGAGGTTCTTGTATTGTAAAGATACGACTGTGGCTTAGTAGTTAGTGTGAGAGAAGAAGAGATATTTTTATTAAGTAATTTATAGTAAAGAGAGCTAACTGTAAGTTATAGAGGTCATGGAAGGAGATAACTTTATATTTATGCCACAGAGATTTCGTCGAGTATTGCATTGGCTTTCCGTCCAAAAATCTCAGGAAGTGTTTTTGTACCTTAAGAATCATGTTTTGATAAAATTTAGAGGCGGTGTCCCATATTGCAATACGAAGATAGATTTGAGTGGATTAAAGACCAATATAGATTTAGAAGTATTTGAGTAGGTAGGAAGTTTAGTTTTTTAATAATGCCCAAGTTCTTAGAAATAAGAAATAAAAATTAGAAATAAGTTCTTTTATAAGAAATTTGTTGAGTACGTAGATTCCATGAAAGATTCCTAAATATTTGAAGGAATCCATCTCCTGAAGGGCAGCGTTTTTATAAGTGACAGAAAAATTCTCTTTGCTAAGGATTTTTTTTTTTTTTGATGAAAAACATATATACTGTTTTCGATGCATTTAATTTCAGATCATTTAAAGACAACCAAGATTCAAGGTGATGGAGTGTTTGTTGAATATTTTCCTTGAGATCCTTTATACTTTTATTAGCAAAGAGAAGAGTTCCATCATCCGCATAGAAGATGCATTTGTTAGCAGGAGAAGTGAGGAGGAGATCGTTAATAAATAGACTGAAGAGAAGGGGAGACAGAATGGAACCTTGTGGTAAGCCTTTGGATGTAGAAAACCAGGAGGAGGAGTATCCATTTAGAGTTAATTGATATTGGCGATTAGTTAGATAAGAAGCTAGCCATGACAATGGAGGACCTCTAATACCGAAATGCTATAATTTAGTAAGTAAGATGTCAATATTAATTAAGTCAAATGCTTTCTTGAGATCAAGAAATAAACCTAAAACAATTTGCTTTGAGGCCATTTGATTTGTGATGAATTCAGTTAAATCTATTAGAGCTGTTTCAGTATTTCTTCGATGTGTGAAACCGTGTTGTTGTTGAGCAAGTAGTTTTTTCTGAGATAAGAATGTAGATAACTTATTAAGAAAAAGCTTTTCAAAGACTTTTGAGAACGTGTTAATTACAGATACAGGTCGATAGTTGGCTAAATCGTTCACGTCACCTGATTTCCATAGTGGAATAATTTTAGCCTCTTTGAAGGAGAAAGGGAAGATGCCTTCTATGGCTGACATATTGAATATGTGAGCTAGAGAAATCATCTACGATGTTTTTAAGAAGATTAGGGGAGACCTCATAAGGTCCAGAAGAACTTTTATTACTTAACGATTAAATTGTATATTCCACTTCAAGAGGGAAAGTTGGTGATAGATAAAAGGAAGAAGGAACTGGGTTGTGAGGTATAGAGATGTTACTTTCATCAAGAGAAGAAGAGGATGAGTGTGGAAGTAGCTTATTCAGAAAATGATTTAAATTTTGAGTGGTATCAGTGGGATTATTCTCGATGATAAGATGAGATGGAAGCTTTTCTTTAATTGAGGTTGTTAACAGTTTATTAATATTCTTCCATTTCTCTTTAATAGATAGGCTATCCTTAAATGCATTTTCATAGTAACTGATTTTGGCCGATCTAATTTTTGAATTTTAAGTTATTTTGAAGAGTTTTGAGACGCTGAAGTTTGTCAGGGGTGGGATTTTTTTTGCAGGCTTTATAAAACTTATTTTTTTGGCGAATCTCTTGAAGTAGCATGCCAATTTTCGAAAGAGCATAGAAAGAGATTCGTTTACTTATGTTGGCGGTTTTTGGGACGTACCTTCTTACCTACAGTCCCGATTTTTACCAAAATTAATAGGGTTCTTTCTTGTAATATCTTACATCTACATTCAAAATTTTATCATTCTAGGATGCCTACTTTATGAGTTTTCGTGATCACAACTGACAGACTGGCAGATGGACGGACATGTTTATTTCAATGATATATATATATAAAGCTGGACATTGATGTGAAAATTGAAAAATGCCAATACAAAAATCATATCACAGTTTTCGTGAAGATACGGCCAATTTATCCTCTCGTCATCTGCAGCGTAAGTGGCAAAAGTAGAAATTAAAATTTAGGAAAATTTAGAAGAACAAAAACGCAATATTCTTATATTCTATTCTTTCTAATTTTTCTAAATTCTAAATGATTGATTGAAATCTTTGCTTTGCGAAACTCAAAGGACAGGCTTTGAGTTTTGCCCGTTCGATATATATGTGTAATATATATGTATATTAAATGATAATATTAATATTAATATCATATTCAATGCATATTAATGATATTCCAAGAGATGAACACCCTGACAACTAACATAAGAGTATAAATAATTTACATTTCAATTATAACTTATTTGAACAGAAAGTTAAAAAAGAACAAATTGGCACAACAATTTTCAAATTCTTATACGGCCCATACTCAATTAAAAAAATTAAAAAAAACAAAAAAACTTTATTTAATAATGGTTTAAGTTTACATCGCATATAAGAATGCCTTGTTGAAACATAAGTTTTCAAGCCCTTCATTCTTAAACATCATTCTCTTCAATATTCCAAAAAAAAAAAAGAAATGCCCTTTCCACCAAATCTAATGTGAACTGCACGTTATATTTATCATATGTAAAAGTGAAAGTTAATTAAAAGAAAGAAAAAAAATACCATAAAAGCAAAATAAAGGTCAAAATATTTTTATAGAATACATATTTCACGTAATAGAAAAATAACTTAAATTTAAATTACTCTTTATGAATGAAAAATATAAGATAAGAATATATAAGTTAAAAACTGTTCATTAGAGATAAGTTAATAATTATTCGCGAAATAATTAAAATATGAACGAAATAAATTAATAATTCATTGTTTTATTCGGTAAATAATAGTTATAATGATTATTCCCCATTTTAACAAAAAATTATTAATTTATTGTTAAAAAAAAAGGTTTCTTTATACGAAAGTTTTTCTTAAATCATTTGTGTCTCTCCTGCCTCCCACCCCCAACAATAGGCGCGCGCTTCGTAATTTGATTACTACTCAATTAAAACAGTAATACTGTAACTTAAAAAATATTATCTTCAATAAACAAGAAGTTATTTTCATATCAGAGTACTCACTGAACTGCAACAAGCGACACAGGCGTTTGACAGCTTCTTCCTTCTTTAAATAATTGACAATAATTTGATAAGATAAAAAATAAACCCTCGAAAAACATTAACACCATCTTGAGAGATGCGGTGATGGTTGGAAAGTCTGCCCCAACGCAGACAACGGCATTGCCTCTACTGCAGAACTTTAGACTCTGATAGGTCAGTAGAATTGCGGCACGAGCAGACAATGGGCCAAGTGCCAAATTTTGACGAAATGGGGGAGTTAGATGGTGAAGTCTCGAACAAATTTTCCCGCGAATTTAAAACCAGTTCTGCGTAAGTAGACTGCATCTCTATCGCTATATTGATCTTTTAATAAAGATAGATAGTGTTATTGGTATTATCAATAAATTCACATAAATCAATAATTGCCAAAGGCAGTGACTGATTTTGTTTATTATTTGAACACTTTAACACTTAAGTAAAGTATGCTACATAACGTTTGTTGTTTCCTTTAAATAATTAATTTTTATTCACATTTCTGCAAAAAAAGGGTATCCTTAATTCGATTTTTTTAAAAGCAAAATTTTTGGAATATGATAAATTTAGTAAACATACGAAATCATGGTAACGATTTCTGTATATAGATTGATGAAATCTGATCGAGACCATGAAGCTTTTTCGTTAAAATGATATTGAAATTGTAATTCGATTTTTTTTTTCTGTAATATATTATTTTTTTCCTTTATAAATAGGCAAAAAAAAAAAATATTTTCTATTAATTTCCATCGTTTTCATAAAATTAAAAAAAAGATATCGGACCACATTAGGAAAAAAAAATTAAATTTTAATTTATCGAATTAAATTTCTAGTTACATCAGTCATTAAGAGACCAGAAAAAAAAGTCCCTTTTTCTTTGGCCACTCCCACTTCTCTCAGAGCAGAAGTATTGATTATTTTCTCTATTTTTGCTAAGACCTCTCGCTAGCTTTTAAGTGCATTTGATACACGAATTTTATTTTCTTTATTCTCTCTTTCCGCTGTTTCCATAACTTCCAAAGTTTAAATAATTAAATTTTCTCTACTGCTTATTTTTATATTTTCTAACTTCTACTTTACATTTGTTACTTTAATTTCCGTTACCGCTGTGTTGTCATTCCTTTTATGTTTCGTTTTTGCACAAATTAAGTTAAATTTTTGGTTTCAGAGTAAACTTTGTTCTTATAATTGTCTGAGAAAATAATTATTGTATTTATAACTCTTTATAACTCTTAATATTAATTCAATTAATTTGTAAGTATGCGTAAAATAAAAACTGTTTTTTTATTATTATTATCGTTTTCGAAGATCGTACCAAGAATAAAACTTAACATATATTCTTTGGAAAATAAAAATGTTAAAAAATATATTGTAAATAGTAATACCCACTGTTACACTCGGTGACATAGAAATTGCCCATTTCGAAAGAATAAAATAAAAGTTTCTGAACTTCTACCAGATAGGGATTATCGGATAAAAATTACATGATTTCATTTACATCTCATATGTTATAAAGTTACTGCAGATTCTATTATTTTCGACAATATTTGGAGACTACAAATAATATCTTTAGTTATCTGGATATCTCACACATGTTATCAGTATAATGGCGAGCATCCAAATAAACAAAAAAACTCCTCAGGCCTACGAGGCCCTCTCGGAAGTAAAGCTCCCAGCGTTTCATGACCAAAGGGAGTATGTTAAGGCCGCCTTTAACCCCCGATACCTAATTGACACAAGATTGGATGAACTCTAGGACCAGTCTGGAGACTAAAGAACCGATGAAAAAAATCCAGACCTCGGCCGGGGATCGAACCGGCTCCTCCATTCTGCAATGAATTATCTACCACTAAAACTATTGTAACAAATATCAAACACTGTCTAGCGTGTATCGCCTTTGACTAAAACATTATTAGATATCATTAGATTTTCTCTAGAACTCACCTCTACTAATCCATTCTGTGAGTCCTCCATTATTCCCCTGTAGACGTCACTGTATTCATCCATCGTATCTTGAGAACCGCTATCTAAGCGAATGATTCTATTTGTTTCACGGAAGAGAGCACAATTCGAATCTAAACAAAGTCAGGGCTCGTCGCTAAACAGTACTTCCCTGGAGACCACATGATGACGAGCTTAGCTTCTAATGATTCGAGCCCAGTGATCTGTGTACGGCTATGATGTCAGTTTGCGTTATAAAAGAATGTAGAGTGGGTTAGGTGGGTCAGCTTGCCGAAGAATCCGCAACTTCACAATGTCAACTTCTTACTAAAGCTTCTTGAGATCAACGGCACCAAACTTCACATATCACCAGACATCGAGATCTGTATCTACTTCATATCTATATACGCAGATAATCCAAGCAGAGCCTATTCACACCACAACGATATAGACAGTGAACGAGCAGTTATGACATCTCCTTTTCCAACTATCCTAGTAATGATTTTTGTAACTTAAACAGAAACCTAGAAGTGACTTTGTAATCTTCGTTCTTTCAACTCTGTCAGATATCACGGAAGATCAAATCACGCGTCTGGTATCACGCTCAAGGCGCGTGTGCAAATCTATCATGTCTTCGGTCAAACGTGAAAAGAAGCCAAACGCATGTCATAACATCATGTATCTGATAAAAATCAGTGAATAGGTCCATTGAGAGGATTTTCGAAATTTAATATTATTAATAACTGATTACTAATTTACGATTTAATAAAATTTCAAACATAATTTTGAGGTAAATGGCCCAATTTTTTTCAGTCTAATGTTTTCATCTAATGTTTCAATTTTTTTTTATTTTTACAATAAGAAAATCACAAGTAATGGTTAAAGAGAATAACGTAACGTGAGAAATTTTATTGTGAAAATTAGAACTGATCTATTTGTTTACTAAAAAGATTTTAGTTAAAATAACAAAAAAAGTACATTAAATTACGGATTCTTATAGATTTCAATGAGAGATTGAGTAGCACATTTTAATTTATCTTGGTTCTTTGTCCTTGAGATGATCCTCATCCATTACTGAGACGCTCCACGAAAGGAAACAATAGAGCAATAATTTACTGTATTGAACATCATATTTAAATTCCCGACTAAATTATATAGACTATTAATGATAGAAGAACATAATATCAACAAAAACAACTGATTTTTTTTTTTAATTTTACTTAAAAAAAATAAAATGATTATACTGATTATTATAAATAGAAACATTTATATATTCACTGATAGTCAGGCAGCTCTTAAATGAACTCTCCCAATATTAGCTCTAAATAGTATGGGAATCTAAACAAACCCTTAATAGTCTTGCAGAACACAACTGGGTAAAACTAGTATGGGTACCAGAACACAAAGGGATTGATGGTAATGATCTAGCTGATAAACTAGAAAAAAAAAAGGAGTTGAAACCTTTTTTTTTTGGTCCAGAACCAGTTTGCGGAATCTCTGTTGAAACCACTAAAATTGCCATTCGCGACTGGTTAAGGAATCAGCAAAAGACCTACTGGAATAATCATCCAGGGCAGAAACACTCAAAGCTCTTCATTAATGAGCCTTTAAGAATAAGAGCCTTGGAACTTATTAATTTAAATAGGAATTAGACTAGACTAGACTAGACTAGGAAGTAGACTAGACTACTGACAGGACTGTTTACAGGCCACTGTCATTTAATGAAACACCTTTTTAACATTAAGATTGTTTCAAATCCTACTTGCAGAAGATGTGGACAAGCTGATGGAACAGCACTACACATCCTAAGTGAGTGCGAGGCGCTTGCAAGCATTAAACACAATATGCTAGGAACTGTATGCTAGGAATGGGTTTTCCCAGTCCTTCAAGCTACTTGTCACTACCCTGCATAAAATATACAGATAAGTAAAATCTTAGGACTTACGAAGAATTAAATGACAATTGGGATACACATTAGGCCTTTTGAGGCCCCAGTGTAAGGGACTGCTGAAGTACCTCCCATATCATGTTAAGTTACATTGATTATTAAAATATCATTTACCTCGTCTTCCGTGATGTAATTGTGATAAGAATATGAAAGAAGGAACTAAGAACACTTTTGTAATTTCTTAGTTAATTATTTATATATGTTATTTCAAAGTGTGCTTAATCCCTTCTTTCATATTACCTCGTCTTATTTGCATTGGTAAGGAAATTATTTCGACGTCAAATACGATGAAATAAGATGCTAATTACGTTTATACACTATTGATAATGTATTTTTAATTGTAAATATATTTTTACATTTAAGGAATAAAACATAACACAAATTTATTTGGGAATTAACACATTGTTTGCAAATAAGTTATCCTTAATAAATTCTAAAAAATACTGTATATTTATATATATAGGTTGACTGGTAAGTCGACATATTCCTTTCAGGGTATGGTAGTAGAGTTCATTTGCAATTGATTTAACCAATAATATTCAATACTCAAAACTCAATAGTTTTTGAGATATGTTAATTTTTGTGGGTTTTTTTTTTCTTTTTAGAAATGTACTCCCAAGTAGTAGCAAAATTATATTTGCTATTTCGCATTATTTATGAAAGTAAAATATATTTCTTAAACCTTTACACCTCATTCGATAGGTAATAAAACAGGGAAGGTTTTAAAATTATTTGGACGCTTATTGTTTTATCAAATTTTAGAAATAAATCCACTTGAATGTACTGTACAATTGGGTTGAAGGTTTTTACAAGTGTAGGTTTTAGCTTTTGTATTTTTATCGTATTGAAACTATTAACATACTGTTTGCTACATTAACTGTATTACTGTGTAAACTAACACGGGAAACGGAAAGGTTTGATTCTATTTTTACTTTTGCTATTATACTATTTGAGAATATATTTCTAAAAAAATTACACAAAAATTAATATATCTGAAAAACTATTGAGTTGTGCATAATGAATATTTGGTTAAATCAATTGCAAATGCGCTCTACTATCACGCCCTGAAAGGAATACGTCCACTTACAAGTCAAACCGTGTATTTTTAGCCTAATTTCTTAGAAAAGCAAGATTCATCCTCCTCTTATGTGTCCACATGACCACCACCTGCAATAACCTTTGAACTGCTGGACAGAACTTCTTGAAATTTAGTATGTGTATTGAAAAACTAGGGACGACCTAACTTTCATATTCGAAATCTTTTCAAAGTGAGTCCTTGTTGAGACATACCGTGAACTAACGGTATATTGCTGACCTGCAAATCCAAGGTTCCCGAGTTCGAATCCGCTGCAGGATGGGAGAAAAGATCACAAAATTCCCGTAGAAATCATTAGAACCTAAAAAGCGGATCTCTATCGATATCTTAAACAATGGGTATTAATCCATTAAGCTAATCCATTAACATTCTTGCGTGTTAACATGATTAAATATAATCCTAATTAATCCCCTTAAGTAATTAGGACTTGGTTAATTTTCTTTTTATTTAGAAAATAAAAATTTTGTTCAATTTGTATTCGGTAGAAATTTGGAAATAAATGGAGGCTTTTCGTTTTTCACGACTTAAAAACAAAAGTTAATCTTAATAATATCATTTTAAGGAAGCAGGCTTAAGTTCTTTCTACAACTTGTCGTTTCATTTAATTTTTAATTTAATTTTATTCTTTCATTTTATTTCTACTTCCGCTGATTTCAACATAATGTCGTTTAAAAGTCTTTGGGATTTTTATTTTTTTTCTTCACCGGACTCTAGTACAGTCGTTCGTGATCTGAATTCAAAGATTCCCCATCACACACCGGACAGTCGATCGCTTGCAAATTTATTATCGACCCATTGGGCTTCACGCGGCGAACTTTATGGCCAGTCCGCAGCATGCCATCAAATTATTTCCTCCGAATTCGAGAAAAGTCATCATTTGAAAACTGTACCTTGCAGTTCAAAGAGAAACGACATATTTGCAGTGACATCTATCGTTACAACTGTGTACTGAAATTTTTTTTCTTTGTTTTCTGTCTTTACAAATTCCATTCATTAGGTTTTTACGCCATCTGTATCTTTAAATCTCTATAACGAGTAAGTTCACAATGTAATTTATATTTCTCAAACCTGTTAAACGTTCGGTAAATTCTATTTTAAATGCTTACAAAAGCACGTCTGTTTTTTCCTGTCTACCATATGTTTGGAAGTATATGGTCAGCTCTTGATTTGTCGGATACAGATGTAACACTAAATGCTGCACTATTTCTTCATTATTTATTAGTTGATAAAATCTCTTTAATAAAACACTTTTCCTGCTGTTGTAATAAAGTCAATAACAATAAATATACAGCTTCTATAATCTACTTCCTTGATATAAAGAGAGATTATCCAGCCAAATGGTTTTGTATAGCTGTATAAACATAACATCTGAGGAATCCGTAAGATCATCGCGATAATAAAGTTAAAAATAACATTAAGATATTGATCAGCTTCGTAAATATACAAATAACAAAATAAACCTCAAACGTGTATTCATTATTTCAAGCATCTGTGCGAGCTCTCAATAACTCTTTGTCTGCTTTTGTTAATTCCAGAACTTTGACAATTATGAGAACGAACAACACGAAAAAGAGTATTGAGGAAACTAAGGTTTTCCTCATAAGTAGGAATTAAATATCAAAAATTCACAATGCTTTTTTAAACTTAAATTCCTTATTGTGAATTGCTCGATATGTTTAAATTATCTTAATTGACTGAATACCCAATGTTGCACTTGAACATTTATGTTCCGTTTCTTCATTTATCTGTTCACTCTAAAACGGCAGGACGGATTTCCATGACATTTACCTTTCCTTATTTAAACCCACTCTGAATTATCTTAATTACTTTATTTAAGGACCAAGTTTAAAGAAAGGCCAACTTATTTTGGTTTCACGCCTCATAAGTGACCCTCAAATCTCTCCCTGAAACGGTTAAATGAATTTCATCAAAATCTGGTTCATTTATCTTCAAACTTAAAATGCGAGAACTTCAATATGAAAAAATAAGAAAAATCCAATTTAAAATATGAAAATAATAAATATAACATTATTTTGGTCTCCATTTTTCATTCCCCAGCCCGTAAAACTGAGGGCCCAGCGCCCTAAAATTTGATGGAAAGCTGAGGCTGTAATTAGTAAATACATAAACAAAATCATTAAGTAGGCCTATATGTAATTGTTCCATACCTTTTTTTGTAGGTCCTTTCTCCTACAATATTTTATTATAATAAAAGATCTTCAACATCTCACAATTAAACGTAATATTTTACATTTATTATTAAAAAGCAAATTTTCGAGGCGAATATACGTTCCCTCTTTCTCAAGCCTATTTACAACAATAAGTTAGCGAAATTTTTTGAATAACCAAATTATTACATGCTACCAGTATTCACATTTTGTTATATATCCTATATACATTTTCTTAATAAATAATAATAACACAACTTTCTATTATTGTCAATTTTCCTGAAACAGAAAACTATACTTGTCGATGCTATAATATGTTAAGTTAACGGTAGTTACAACAAATAACCTCGATTTGAAAACTTTCTATTGGTTAATTATTCCTATCATTAATTGTCAATAATAGAAAATTGGGTTATTATTATTTATTATTAATAAAATGTATATATACGATATACAACAGAATGTGAATACTGGTAGCATGTAATAATTTGGTTGTTCAAAAAATTTCGCTAACTTATTATTGTAAATAGTCTTGAGAAAGAGGGAACGCATATTCGCCTCGAAAATTTGCTTTTAATAATAAATGTAAAATATTTCGTTTAATTGTGAGATGCTGAAGATCTTTTATTAAGTATATGTATTTACTAGGCATACATGATATAATTTTTTTTTATCATTATTCCAATTGAGTGAAGAAACAAACTGTAACACGTTACAACTGCAACAAACAAGATACCAATATTATTCGCCAATATTGCTAATTCTATATATTGATAGAATTGGATTATGTTAAAAAAAAGATTACATATAAATTTTCTTGGTCTGTATCTTTGTATTACTGATGTTTTCCGTTATCAAATGCTAAATTACACTTGTGAAATACTCTAATTACTGCGTGCTTTCTAACTCATTAGAATTCAAAGAACTGCTGCAGACTCTTACACGCAAATGTCTTAAATACTCTCAGTCACGATATAATCCAATCATTTATAAATGACATATACGCAATGTTCATGCAGTTTCTCGTGTAAGAGATCCAAGGTCTTTTTTTTTATTATTTTTAAACTAGATTATTAAAGTTAACCAACTTCTAATATTTATTTCGTATTATTATATCATTAGGCTTATAACTATATACCTGTTATTCTAAAAACCATCAACCTAAATAAAGAACTCCTTTTTTGAATGTAAAATTTTTTTAAAACATGTTATACACTCTTATACTGTGCTGGGTATTATAAAGTGGCTACATTGCAAATTGTAGCATGGAAAAGTTTTCAAAGTTCAAAAGCATTTGTTTTTTAGAATTTTACATTTACCATTTATTTATAAATGAAAATGTACTCCAATCTAATACTTGTACAGAAATTATTAATACACATTGAATAATATGTACATAAGTAAATATACATATACTAGCACCAAAGCCTGTCGGACGACAGGCATAAAAAAAATCTGAAAAATATTTCATGATCAACTATTGACTATAAAGTAAATATCTCCTTATAAACTACATTTTTGTAAAAACAGCATCAGATCCTTCTATCAGATGTCCTTGATGTATTCGGTCAAGAATTTTGATTTTGACGTCGCAAGCACGACGTGCTCAAGAAATAGCAACATATAACTGTCCATGACTAAAAATAGGCTCTGGTAAATAAACACCAACCGTATCTAAAGTTTGTCCATGTAAATAAATTTTACTAAAAGTAAGAATGGGTTAATTATTATTTTTGACCCATATCGCCGAAAATCATTTAAAACTCACCTTTGTAATCTAAATACTGCGTTAACTTCTACGGCAAAAAATGGTTTTGAGTTTCGAAATCAGTGTAAAAAACTGAGTAAGTATGCCAAATTTCATTAAAATTGGTGCAGTGAGAACAAAATTATTTGGTTTTGAACGTATGTTTTGTTAGAATTTCAGTTATCTAGGTAAGTTCCCAAGGATAAAATTTCATGGAAACAACATGGAATGACAAAATGAACTAATATTTCATCCAATTTGAGTACCCTTGATTCAATGGTATCATTGAGAACTTTGGATCTATCTTAATAGCTTAATTATATCGAGTTACAGACAGACAGATAGACGAACTTAGGCAATTATATAAGTTGATGATATTTTATTTGATTGATGATTTGATTTGAAATAAATACCAACCATATCTAAAGTTTGTCCTTGTAAATAAATAAATTTTACTAAAAGTAAGAATAGAATAATTATTATTTTTGACCCATAACGCCGAAAGGCATTTAAAACTCACCTTTGTAATCTAAATACTGCGCTAACTTGTGAACGAAGCTTCTATGGCAAAAATGGTTTTACGTTTCAGAATCAGCGTAAAAAACTGAGTAAGTATGTCAAATTTCATTAAAATGGGTGCAGTGGTAACAAAATTATTTGGTTTTGAACGTATGTTTTGTTAGAATTTCAGTTATCTAGGTTAGTTCCCAAGGATAAAATTTCATGGAAACAACATGGAATGACAAAATGAACTAATATTTCATCCAATTAGAGTACCCTTGATTCAATGGTACCATTGAGAACTTTGGATCTATCTTAATTAATTAATTATATCGAGTTACAGACAGACAGACAGACGAACTTAGCCAATTACATAATTGATGATAATTATTAATAATTTCAATTACTATTACGTAAAAGATTCAAACCCTGAATTTCCCCAGCAAAGTTAACATGGCGGGTCAAGGACCAAAGTACATATTGCCAAGTGTAAAAAAGTGTGCAAGAATAATTAGGGAATGATTAGGTGGTTGTGTCCATAAATTTTCTAACTATGCGTGTTGTGTTGTGTACCACAGCCTTCTGGAGTTGTACATGAAGTGTTTTTGTGAAGTCCTAGTGTGCTAAGGCTGTGGTGGAATGTGTGAGGCACCAGACAGTGGTGGACAGGACGATTGGTACAACACGTCATTATTATTATTATTATGTAAAAGATTCAAACCTTGGGTTTCCCCAGATTATTATTATGTTTCAATTCTTGGGTTCCCCAATAAAGACAATATGGCGGGTCAAAGACCAAAGCAGATGTTGCTAAGTGTAAAAAAGTGTGCAAGGGATGTTATGGATGTGTGGTTGTATTAAGTAACACTTCCTAACTATGCGTGTTGTGTTAAGTAACATAACCTTCTGCAGGTGTGCATAAGTGTTTCTGTGAAGTCCTAGAGTGCTGAGACTTTGGTGAATGTTTGAGATACCAGACCATGGCGGACAGCACGATGGGTACAACATGTACTCGGTCCTGCCTCCACTGCTTCTGGAGCTCGTATGCTAGGTCGGTGTATTTACTGATCTTATCTGCGTGAGTTTTCTGCATGTTCTTGCTGATAGGCACTACAATATCAATGAGATAGGTCTGTTTGTTGCCCTTATCAACAAGTGCGATGTCAGATCTGTTGTGATGTATGGTTTTGTGTGTGCGAATGGGGCGGTTGCAGTACAGCTTATGTGTGGGTGACTATTATGCGTTGTGGTGTGTATTTGTTGTAGGGGACCGTGTTCTTAATAAGTGAGATTCTTAATAAGTGAGTGTTTGAGTGCTAGCTGTTGATGAACGATCGATGCTACATGATTGTGTCGGTGGAGATAGTCTGTTTGGGAGAGAAGGGGACAACCTGATATTTTTATTATCAATATTATTAAAAAAAACTTTAGGTGTGTGCGCGTGCGTACGTCCACCAAGAATGGAATTGCGCAACGGCGTTACCAGGCAACAAATTACCTAACGTCACAAATGGATTTCAGTATTCTATTGCATGTATTTTTTTTTAAATAAAATTTAAAATTCTAAAACAAATTCTTAAAACTAAAAATAAAGTTTAAATTCCGTTTTAAGTTTTAGGTTTTAATGTACTTGATGGTAATTCATTTTTGTGAATAAATAAAATGTTTGTTGCTTTTTTTCTGTTGCACACGCGAGGCTTCCGGAGCAAATCTTATAATATGAATAAACTTCAGAATGTTGCAGATTTGCTAAGTATTATCCAATTTTATTACTCTGATATTAATTCTTATATGTTAAGGATTACTTGATACATTTGATGTACTCGAGCATAGAAATGCATAGTTTGTGGTTTTCTGACATTGTTTGTCCCGCGATCGATTCTCTTGGGAAATAGTCACAGTGCTCTATTGATCGCCTCCATTTATGTATCGATTGATTAAAAATTGCTTTCGGAACATCAGCGTTTTTCTTCCATTTAAGGGGAGGAGTTGCTGACCCTGTCCAACTCTAATCGTTTAATAGAACAGCTAATTAAGGTAAAATAACTGCATAAAGAAATGATACAAGTTTATGTCATTAAATTAAAATTTTTATTTTGTTTATTTATTTATTTAGTTATTTATGTTTTGATATATGCAAATGGGTATTTTAGAACTTTTAAGGGAAAGTTTTAGTGCCTACTTGAGGAGTTTTTCAGTGCATTTAAATCTCTATTTATCAAGATAACTTTGTCATATATATAGAAAGATTTTTTTTTTAATCGTTAAATGTTTGTATCATCTTTGGAATCTAATTGAGAGACATAAAAATAGAAACAAAAACTTCCAAAAGTTAGAATTCTCATTTGTTGCTGTTTCAATAAGTTTATTTTAAGATTTAAAATTTCAGTCAGAACTAACTCGCAAAGGTTATAGGTCAAGTTCATTCAAAAGAAAATGAGGAAACATAGAATGTAAATTCGTAAAAACTCACGATCGTAACTTACGACATTGAGAATTATGCAACGATGCCTTAAAAGCGTTTAAGAATAAAAGTCATGTACAGGATCATGACTGCGTAGTATTATGTCTTTGTTTGCCATTGGAAAATCCTAGCATTTGTGCTTGCAACATCTAGTTAGAATGATCGGGGAAGTTGTCCACGATAGATGTACGTTTCTGCTTTGAATTGTAAATTTCATTATAAAATTCCTAAGTAGAGCTTCTTTTCTTGTAAGATTTTTTTTTTTTTTAAATCATCAGCTAGAGCTACTAAAAGTGTAATAGTTCAGTCATGAAAATAGAATGCTATCTACAAAAGTTAGCCAAGAAATAATAAATTTACTTTGAAAATTATTTAATAGTCAGATGTTAGGGTGTCCTGGTTAAGAAAAAGAGTTCTCTAAAAACCTCCGTAAGTCCCACAAACTTCGCTCGTTGACCTGTTATAGCCAGTCCGCCTGTTATATTACCAAATATATCGTTAATACTTGGTTTAGTATTTAAATTGGTTTAATTATAATTAAGTATCAGATCCTTTGCACATGCATAGATATCATTTATAGCTATTCAATTGGTGATAAAGTAAATATTATAAATATTATTGGTAAAGAAATAAAAAAAGAATATTATAAATAATTTTAAATGCCAGATTCGTTTTCAAAATTGGCATTAAATGAATTACTTCAGGTGCATTAAAAAAAGAAAAAAAAATCCTCTACAGATTTATTGACCATCGGCATAAAACAATTTAATATCCTAAAAATTAACAGATTATTATCTTTATTACTGCAATTAGATAGAAATTTAAGAGAGAAATCTGATTGTTCTCATGCTCAGGTAACCTCGCATTTATAAACTGTGCCAAAATTGCCTAATTTAGATATTTTGTACAAATTTATCTGTCTATCCGTGCGCACAAAACAATTCGATGTTCAGGAATTTATAGAGAAATAAATAAATAAATAAACCACTTACATAATAGTGGTTTATAGAGAAATCAATGATTGATTTTTTTTTCCGAATTTCATTGAAAATACATGAAAATTAAGGCTAATTCGTTCAATTTTTATGTAGAAATATTATTATTATTATGATTATGGAAAGTCAATAAAAAGGTTGAACAAAATGTTGAAATCAAAATATTTTTTTTAAATATATAATAAAAAAAATCAAATTACAACAACGTTTCGGCCCTGTTCAGCGAGCATTATAAAAATAACAAAAGATGAGAGGAGATTATATGCAGAAGCTGTAACCAATGACCTCGCCGAAACGTTGGTGTAATTTGATTTTTTAATTTTATACTTTTTTAAAAAAAATATTTTTTATGGGTTGGACTTTTTATTGGCTTTTAAAACTAATAACTACACACGTTAAAAGTGCTTCAAATTATTATTATTAGTTTCTTTAACTGCTATAATAACGTAGAACACATCTCCGTATTTTGCTTGCTTTCGAAAATTTTTGTTTTCTTTTACTGATGATGATAACGCCTCGGCTAACTAATAAATGCATCACAAAGTATCTGATAAATGCCACGGTTTACAATGCATGTTCTTCTTGAACTCGTAGCAAATTGTTTTAAAAAGATTAAACTATCGTATTTTAACGGAATTAATTCATTGAAATCTACTTTTTTAATTATTATTCTTTTTAACTGATTTATACCGATAGGAAAACTATTGGATATCACAGTAATTTTCCTGATCTTACTTATCACAAGAATGGCCTCCAGCATCAGCGCCCATTCCTGTAACGTTGGGGGCGGGTGGACAAACAAATGTACGGTGAATCTCTGTTCTACAGCGTTTATACATTCTGAGTTAATGACTGGAATTCCGGAAGGTCTAATAGTCCGATTATTGAGTGTGCAATCATCTCTTTCGCTATCTCCTCCCCTACCATTAGCAAATGCACACCACCCACTTTTCCGCATAAAGTTTTACATAACTTTATGTGAATACTCGGCTGTATTTTAATGAATTCGTTTTGACATGTCTATTAACTAACTCTTTGAACGTCAACAGTGGCTTATCCACAAAAAGATTAATAATTTTTCTATTTAGCATTTCGTTCCTTTTTTCGACGGGTATAAACCACTCTGAACCCCTTAAAACATTTCTACCTTTACAACCACAATATAAGTAAGAAAAGTCCTTTTTCCACTGTATAAACAAAGATTATATTGTGATCTTTATTTTTAATTATATAGTGATATTATCAAGACATTGTTCTTTTGACTTAGAAGGATCGAGACCCTTTCGGAATTACTACGAAACCCCTCGATTCCTTATCAATACAAAGCGGGGAAATTATGCTTTTTCAAAGTCCAACTCAAATTATGCTTTTTCTTATATGTTTTTTCTTATACTGTAATATATGACGTGACAATAAATTGGCCGTATCTTCACAGAAACAGTGATATGGTCTTTGTATTGGCGTTTTTCAAATTCAACATCACTGTCTGGCTTTAATTTCTAATTATATATTTCTATCTTTTTTGATTAGATAAATAAAAGTAGGTTTACAATGTTTTTATATTTATGAAACTGGTAACGCCGTAATGGTAACACCGGATTGTAAGACTGTACACTAAATACTCGTTATCCGAATCGCATTTATCCAAAACGATTTTTGGAACATTTTAAAATACACAAAACATTTTTTTTTTCCGTCGCTGTAATCAATATTGTGGTGAACGTTTGCGGACCCTACTTCGTTAAAATTAGACTGAAATCGACTAGTAGTAAGATCTGACAAGAATTCCTTTATTTACATGATGGAGGAGTTTAAATAGGCTATTTACAGGACTGGGATTGGTTGTCGTGTTTTACAAATGATTGGGGGATTTAAATATACAGGGGATTTAACTGATTTTTAGCTGTCTTTTTAAATAAGAACGAATCAGGGATAAGTAGCACGGTCAACGGAAAATTTGAATAAAATAATGGAATTAAAACAGTAAAAATTAGAATACTCAATCAATAATAAAGTAAGTGCTGATAAGGATTATTACAATTATAAACAGTAAGATAACTTTAGAATATACAATGAATAAATAGCACTATTTCAAACAGATAAATTAGAATATGTAGTTAATAAAAATCATTACAATATTAAAGAGCGTACACAAGGGATTATACAACTGTGACTCTATTAATAAAATTAATGTACAGTAATTAATGTAATTAATATTAATAACTGTATATGTTTAAAATAATACATTCCGGGTTATCCGAAATTTCGTTCATCCGAAACGGGCGCGGTTCATCAAATTCGGAGAAACATTCTTAGTGTAATAACTTAGGCATGTAGTTGAGTCTCAAATCTATACCCAAATCTTCACAGGATACTTCAAAATCTACATTAATGTAAGAGCAAAAGAATTGAGTAATTCAAAATAAAATAAGCTTTTTTAAAATCTACTCTTTCAAAATAAGAGTAAGGAAACATAAATTAAATTAAAATTAATTAATTAAATTATCTTAACTAACTTCGATAAATTATTTTATTTTAAACACACTATTTCTATTCTATTATTTTAAAAAAACTCATTAATCAATTTCATTATTTTATACCTCTAATAGTATTATTTTTTGTAGGACATGAATCCACTTTAGGCGGTCACCGAATACTTTGTTTAAAGAATGTGTTTCCTTATAAAAATTATATTTTTGTGATAAAATACTTTTAACTGCCTTGAATGAATAATAAAATTTTTTAATTCAATTCATCCTTTATCGTTTCATATATTGTTATACAGAAAACTATCCTTTTTATACTTAATTACTACTTTTTTATTGCTAAACTTTCTTGTAAGTTTCTTATAAATGACACGTGTCTGTTTATGTGTATAACAGCCATAATCAAGCATACGACTTTATTCCGAGGGTATAGAGGTATTAAATTGAGAGATCTGCCATCCAACCAAAAAAAAAAAATCTTATTCAAAACAGAAGAGACCCAAATCCTTCCAGTCGATCATCTAAAAGAAAAGGTACTATTAGGGTAATTCCCAGAATTTAAATTTTGGAGGTGAAAGAAAGAACGAAGAGGCCACTAAATACGCCGATGATAAATACTAGAGTCTAGAATACATTACATTTAAGGGATATTCGCCATGTTTTCATAGATATCAAAGGCAGATGGAGGGTGATACTGAAAACTTTGAGAACCTCTGACCTATATAACATCTTAATATTTTAAATTATGGTAAATTTAATTAAACAATTTAAAAAAAAATATAAGTGAATTATAAATATTTTTCGGAGCATCCTTGAAGATTTATTTTTTATAATTTAAAACTGATATTTGGAAATTTTCAAAAAGGCTTTCACAATTCCGAGTAATCTGTTAATGTGTGGATTGCATGCAATATGATTACACACACGATCTCATTCGCACATGGTTACTGTAGCATAACGATGTAATATTATTGGAGATTTTGTACTTACAATTGCACGTTGTTTTCCTGTTAGCGCCATTGTACTTACAACGTAGACCATCGTCGTAATTTCGCGCGCAAATGAGATCACATTGATTACAAGAAAAATCAGGATTCTCCGTCTCATTTCACAGATTCATTTTTTGTTGCTCGCCCTCTTGCTTCTCTCCGCAACGTGCTTTTCACACTGCGCATGCTCCCATTCTTCATTGTTTTTCTCGGCGTAATGCAATCAGAAAAAAAACTTCGTAGCACGAACTTTATCGGCGTGGATGTCAGCGTGTTGTGAATAGACCTAGTTTTATATTTAGGAAGGATTTTTAAGTTTGGTATGTCTGCCGTCTCGTGCGATAGTGTCTATTTAAGAGGACTATCGATTAAAGTGTCCGATTGTTTTGTAATACCGAGTTCCGGGCGTCATTCGCTAGCAAAGAAAAAAAAAAGAACATCGTGTGCCTTTTCAGCTCATTCAGACACAGTGTTAAGTATTTGCATTAAAGACATGAGATTATTTATTTATTTATTTGTTTTGAAATAAAATAAAAGAACAGAAAAATACGTAAAATTATAGTGACATGCCATCTTCTGAACATATACAAAAAAAACTTTGATGTAAATGTCATTTTTTTTTTAACTTTGTGATCTTCACATTCGGGTCCAAATTATACAAAATAAATTAGGAGCTAATATTACCCTAAGTATGTATCAGTTAGAAGGCTGTCCTTGCATAAAATACAAAACTTGTGGGTGTAAGTAGATCTTGGATTTTCATATTTTTTTTTTCATAAATAACAAAAAAGAAAAGAAAAAGTCCGAACAAAAACATATAAGGGGCCGTTCAAGTATTACGTAAACATACTTTTAGTCATTTTAAACCCCCTTTGTAAGCAAAAATAAGCAGATGTCCGCCCCCCCCCTCCCTTGTGCTTACGTAAGAATTTCCAAATCATTGACATAAATACCACTTAACAATAAATTAAAACAGTCAAAATTACATGATATTCACTCGTGAATTAAAATGTAACAAATTAAATATAAAAGTATACTTGAAAATATTGAGGAAAAAGTATACCTCGCGTGCATGTTTGTCTGTCTTACGTAAGCATTGCTCTGATTTCCCCTCCCCCTCTCCTTTAATGCTTACATAATACTTGAACAGCCTCTAAATGTATGTGTGTGTGTGTGTGTGTGTTTCAAAAAAAAATTTTTGTTTAAAATATACCGTTTTTTGACATTTAAAAAGAAGAAAAAAAAAAAAAAAACAAAAAAAAAAACAACATTTTAGTAAAAGAGTACCGTATATGCTCCAATAGACGCCCCCGGCGTTTATTTGCAAAACTAGCCTCGGATCCCGGAGCTTAATAGAGACCGGCTGCTATTAGAGGCCGGCCATTATTAACAAACACCTTCAGAACGCAATATTTTTACATATTAATACCGGCTACTAATATTACAAACAGCTACTTTTATTTGAATCTCACAAGCTACATAAGACTGTTCAAGATAAATGGCAATGTCTTTCTGTACCTTTCGCTGCTATTCGTCGTCCGAATCCGCAATGATGGGCGGCCGCCTCACCGGAAGTTTCTTTCGCGTATTCCACCGCGCGAATCTTTAAGGCAATGTCAAATGACCGTTTCGGCGGCATTTTGTAAGGCAATGTACCGTAAAGTATTACGCACTACTATAAAGATACGGACGCTTATACTAGTACCAGTAGGCAAATATCAAAGACCCGGCTACTGTTAAGAGACCGGCTACTATTTGCCGTATTCCCTCTGCAGCCCGGCGCTTATTAGAGACCGGCGACAATAAGAGACTCGGCGTTTATTGGAGCATATACGGTAGTTTTCATGAATTTTTGATTTAAAGGTCAACGATTGTAAACAAGAAAGAAAACAACAACTATTTAATTTACTAACTTATGGATTAAGTTAAAGGAGCACCACTTAATTCTAAAACTAATTTACAGGATGGCCCAAAAATAAGTTAACACTTTTCTGTAAATGTGTAAATCTACTTTTGGGCCACCCTGTATATTTAAAAATTTAAGATTATTTAACGTGCCAGTATATTAAATATTATATATGCCTACTATATTGGCACTGGTCAAGTAAAAGGTATGTAAAATGAATTACCTACATAATACAGTATACGACGTTTCGGAGCTTCTTTACAGGTTCCCTTTTCCAGGTTGGGTCCCCCTTATATATAAAGTCTTTCTTTTGGATGAAACACACACAGCCGCCATGTTTCATCCAAAAGAAAGACTTTAAATATAAGGGGGACCCAAACTGGAAAAGGGAACCTGTCAAGAAGTTCCGAAACGTCGTATATTATGTAGGTAATTAATCTTACATACCTTTTTCTTGACCAGTGCCAATATAGTAGGCATATATAATATTTAAAAATTGTTTACTGAAAACGTAATCATAATCCTACGGCAAAATTGAACAAAAAAAATGTAAAGTTTACCTTTGCCGTTTGAAATATTATTTTTTTTAATAAAAAAATGATGTTGGAAAAGATATTATTTTAAAAAATGGAGCCTGAAAGCCTCATGAGAAATTATAACTGAGAAAAGAAAAAGAAAATGGGAAAAGTACGATCTTTATCAAGTGAAAGAGTGTTGCAAATAAGAGAAAGGAATAAAAAGAAGAACCAGAAAGGGCGATTTTTATCTACAATACTTTCTAATATGCGGAGAGCAGAAGAATTAGCCAAAGGTTCATTGTCTTTCAGCAAAGAAACGCATTTTAGAAATTGGTTGAAGATGTGAAGGAATTTTTCAGTAATGTTTAAAATATAACTGGATTGGTTAGTGTTTGTTTCATGTTAGGGATGGTATAATAACTAGCGCATTTCATCTCATAGTGAGGACTGCATGGAGGTCGGGAGGCCCATTGGAGCACTGAGACCAAAACACTCTTGCGCGTATTTTATTAGACCATAAATAAACATTTTGCCAAATTTCAAAAAATCCGTCTAGGTGTTTTATAACAGGAATTTTTGAGAGGTCTGGGAGGGAAACACAAAAGCCTACCCAGAAATTTGGAATGGGAAGGGCTGTCATGATTCAACCAAAAAACAAAAATGTGTCCTTTTCCGTATGGGTTTACAAAGAAAATGATTGCTTTCCAACCAATAAAAAAAAAATAACAGGATCTAAAATGGTAGATTTCTCACATTTTTGGAATCAAAGGGTGGGATTTACAATCCCTTTCAACTATTCCCTCGGTATTCCAATAGATGTAAGTTCAAAACAAATGGATCTGTGTGTTTTAAATTGGATTATAAATAAGTTACATATAAAATTTGATGGAAATCGTCCAGCCGTTTTAACGTGATGCCCATACAAACAACAAATTGACAAATAGAGTAAAACATTTCATCTTCTTATAAATACCGGTACCGTAAAATTAATAAATATCTTCTTAAATAACCACAAACTTTAATCATCTTTCCGGCAATATTTCGTCCTGTATTTCCAAGGACTTTGTCTAGCCAAGTACAAAAACCTTAAGGAAAAGAGAATGACATCTCTCCTTCCTAAATTCTACATAATACAACAATCCAAGAATTTAAAAATTACAACAAAAGAAACGTGAATTCAAACACGTTCAATTAATAAAATCAAATACTATTGTTTGAAATTCAAGATTTTAATTTTAATATTTTTAATTTAACTTAAACTTCCCAATGTCTTTAATTGAAATTTCCAGTCTTTATTTTTGAAAAGTCTTATTAATAAAATCGTCAAAATTTAACCAGGTTTTTGTACTTGGCTAGACAAAGTCCTTGGAAAAACAGGACGAAACATTGCTGGAAAGATGATTAAAGTTTGTGGTATTTAAGAAGATATTTATTAAGAGTACAAACATATTCAAGTGCAATATTAAGACAATCCGTAAGGAATCACTTACTTAAATGTAACATTTTTCTTACATGTTTCAAATACCAATACGTACAATATTCACAGATTTCAAAAATTAAAAAAAAAAAATTGTCTTTAAAATTGTTTGTAATCTATTAACATTACATCTTCAATTACGACATACAGAAATTAATAAATTAGCATATAATATCTAGGGATTGACTATATTTTAACAATAGGTTATACAGCGTCAATATTTTATTCTGACAGCAACTGGCAGCTAATAAAAACCACTTAAGCCGAGTTTTGAATAACTGCAGGAAATCATCGCCCGTTTCCAGATTGATGTATGTAATAAAGTGGTCACCGAGTGTACATGCACGTGCAGTGGCTCATTATTTCGAAAAACAACCAAAGCAGAAAAACATCCGGAAAGAAAAAAGATTTTTTTTTTTTTGTTTGTTTTTGAGTTCATGGCCCTTTGTAACAGAGATGAAAGTAACGGAGATATGAATGAAGAAGGGATGAAAACACAGCTATGATTATAGGAAATCAGACAAGTGACAGGAATAACAGACAAACAGGATGTACGAAAAGGAAAGTCTGCTTCAATAGCAAACTGTTGCGTAAGTTGTCTGATTTTTTTTTTATTATTATTATTTTATTTTATTATTGTACACAGCTTAAAATGACATAAATAGAATGAAAAGAATTTTGACATCGAAAATGCCAAAATGTAGCTTTTCGGTTGTTTCTTTGTAGTTTGTTTTATTTTACTTTTAACGGTAAAGTTACAATTTCAACGGAGATCAAAGAATGTACTGGAAGCGAAGTGCCTGATAGAGCTTAACGCCTACTTTCCTTAAACGTTGTTCGTTAGTTTTACTATTATTATTATTATTATTATGATTACTCCTTTTTTTTTATTTTAGCGACCTCCCCTTAGGTCGTACGTGCGAGTGTGTGTAAGGCCTCCACAACCCAAACCTAGAGTCGGAACCCCGTGAGTTATATCTCTTTGGACTTTGCAAGCCCTGGAGTTATGGAGAAAAATCAGCCTTCCGATCCAAGTCATTTCAGGTGGCCATTGGCCGGTTCATGTTAAAGCAGTGTTTCCCAACCTTTTTTGTGCTGCGCCCCACCCAAAGTATCTAAAGTATGCTACGCCCCACTATTATTAATAAATTAAAAAAAAAATATATATAAAAAAAAACCAACAATATTTTTTTTACTTTCACAACCAAAAAAAAACAAAGATATTATCAGCATTTTTTACTTTCACAACCAAAAAAAAAACATTTCTCCATTTCCGAATTGCCCCCCTAAACAATCAAAGTGACCCCCTGTGGGGCTTGCGCCCCACGTTGGGAAACAGGGTGTTAAAGTATCCCACAGTGGGTCTATGCAGGTCTCTGGGATCACAGGAGGCGTTTTGCGACCAACGGGACTAAGTTAAGGTCGGGTGGTCAGTCCGACGCTCGCCCGCCTTTAATCCACTGAAAAGAAACCCGAGGAATAGGTGATCTCTAAGACCCGTCTGGAGGAGATTTCAAAATGCAAAAATTTCCGACATCACAATATGTTTGACATCTATTCCACTGGCAATGTTTGGGCGGCAGTAATTCTCCTGCAATTCTCGCTCATTTGTATGCCCATGGCGAGGAGGTCGGGTACGTAAGCCTTGCATTACAATTACGTAATTCAAGGTTTTTACAAATAATAGCAGTGTCACTGTAAACAAAGCAAGCGTTTGATAGATTGTAAAGGGGTCCTTTGGTTTTATTTAATATACAACTGCGAATTTATTTTTTATTATTATTATCATTAAATTTTATGAAAACGACAAAAAAATGGAAAAACGACGTTTTACTTTTAAATTTTAATTTCTGCTAAAATAAAACATTAAAAATATTTTATTTCCTGAAAAAGTTTTACATAAGATGATTAAAACCGATTAATTTGAAGCGTGCGGAAATCCTTTTACGATATAAACAGATTAAAATTCATTGTTAAATATCATCATTATTTCGTTGTGTATTTAAAATATTTATTATTAGTGCAAAAGTTAATTTTTTAAAAAATAATTTAATCTCACATAATTTAAAAAAAAAAACAATTTTTATTTTTTTAAAAATTAATTGTTGTACTAATAATAAATATTTTAAATACAAAACATTATTTTCCAAATATTTTATCATTTCAGGTTTTCATCAAATTTTTTTGAGTTGTCAATACTGAGTAATACCTCAAAAACACCCCAAACATTGACTGTTTTTGAATTTTAATTTAATTAATTGTAGAATAGTTTGAAAATTAAAACAAGAAAATAGAAATCCCAGATGCTTCACAAGTTCATTTTTAAATTTTCAGAATTTTAGATGCATTGGAAAAAGAAATATATAAAAGAAATAAAAGGTTTGAAGTCACCTGCAGTTGCTTGAGTCGGAATCTTAAGACGAGAAAAATTAGAAAAGTATTAAAAGTAATGAATTTCTTCGACGTCTAAAAATGAATTTTAATCAGTTTATTAATTCTCGTGCTGATTCAAATTAATTTGATTTGAGCAACTTAAATAAGTAATGAGATTTTTTTGTTTTGTTTTTTTCTTTGTTTTTCAGAAAGAAAATTTGTAATGAAATAAAATGCCTTTTTAGTTTATGAGGGAGCATTGAGAATTCCAACTCCAGAAAATTTCTAATGTTTACTTTTTTCTAATTTTTAAATTATAATAATTATCAAAGAGAAAAAAAATAGTAGGCTAACATTTTAAGAAAAGGGGATTAAAAGTTCTTTCTGAACTTCTCGTTATTGTTGAGAGTAAGGAAGGAGTAAGGAAGAAGCGCACTTAAAATAAGAATCACTGTTTTAACGTAAATTAGGAGTTTTAATTCTATGTAAAACCAATTTTAGAGAAAGATGTGGGATATGTTATCCGAATAACAGTGGCATCCTAGAACGGCTGTTTCACGCTAATCATCAGCTAGAATCAGTCACCAGTAAACAACGAGGTCTCGATACACAGGCCAATGGGAAATATCGTCGGAATCAATGTGGTGCCTGCAAAGCATAAATAAACAATAAAAAAAATCACCAAGAAGAAATTGATGAGAAAATTCATGTCCAGCGTTTCCCGGTCTCAATGAAATTTTTTAGCGCATAATGCCCTTTTTTAGTCTTTTATGCGCTAAAAAAATTCATCGAGGCCGCGAAACACTGGCACATGAATTTTCTCGCCAATTTCTTTTTGGTGAGTTTTTTATTGTTTACTTATACTCCACATTGATTCCGACGATATCACTTTGACGAAATGTAGCCTAAACAAAGAATTTTTTGTTATAATACATTTACTGTACCGGTATAGAAAATTCATATTTATAAAATTCAATATCGATGATTATTAACTTCATTTATATGAATTAATTAACGTAATATGTGTTTATTTTATTTAATAATCAGTTAAAAAAAATTACTCTACTTAAAAAAAAAACCCAACAACCTGATAGCAGTCTAATTATCGTATTAAACGATGACAGAAAAGCAGAGAAAAAAAAAATCCTTAGCTGATTCCATTCATTAACAGAAAGTGACGGAAGATTAAATAGATAATGAGAATTACGAGTGGACTTTGTAGTTTGAAAGGAAATATATCCTTTCTTTTTTATTATTATTATTATTGAGAAGTTTATTAGCAATTGCGCTTTAAAATAAGAACTTACAAAATTTTAAATTTTACTTTATTGTTCAAGCAAGAATTAAAATTAATTTTTTTTTAATGATTAACTTTTTTAAAAATCAATTACTTTTTTGTTAATTGAGTTTTGTTAATTGGTTTAAAGTGTATTTAAGTATTCAATATTAATATTAAAAGACTTAACAAAAATAGCTAATAATGCATTATGGTAAAATATGTTTATTTATTTATTTATTTATTTATTTATTTATTTATTTATTTACGTATAGATATTAAGGTAACCTCAAAGGAAGAAAATTGTGTTTTATGTATATTATTATACATTATACTTATTGTGATGGCTTCATAAAAAAAGGAAAAGCTTTTTGGATTTTTAAGCGTATATTGCTTTAGAAAGTGTGAGATTTCAACTATAAACATTAAAATGAAGATTGCTTTAAGAAGTTAATGCCTAGTTTCTTATTTTTTGATATTAAAATACTTTTTTGAAATATTCTTTTATTAAGTACTTTTTATATTGTAATACCTGCAAAATTCCCAACCATTCTAGAAGATTGAAGTTCTGTGTATAGTAATAATAATAATAAGTAAATCCTCCAGTTTACTTGTTTTAAGTTATCTTAATATAATTAATTTTGTGCCCAAATAAAGAGGAAAACCTGCGCGGAAAAAAATTCAAACACAAAACTTAATTGTCATGTCGTTAATATGTTTGACATATTTCAATAACATCTGTTTATCGATTCAAAATTGACAAGGTGATGGGCCCATACCAACAACAACATTTTATGAGCTTCATTTTGTTTAGGGAAGTGGGATAAACTAATTTACAACTGACAAAGTATTATTCTGTAGTCAATCTTTTCGATTAGAAAACACTTTTTTATTTAACTTAAATCAAAAATAGGATATAATAACAAAGTTAGCAGCAAGATATTTACTATATTTTAATGTTTTATATTTGCTATAAGGATACATTAAGTATTAATATAATACATTAATATATGTATTACGTATATTACATTCATAATACATGCACCTTTTTAAGTAATGTTATAAAAATTTTATTTTTTTAATAAAATTTTGTAACTATTTTATATTAATAGAAACTTTATTACATAATTTTAAATAGTTTTCGTAAATTGTTTGTAAATTTTGTTGTTCATAATTAAGTAAATAAGAATTCGTGAAACGTTTGCCTGTAGACAAAATAATATATTAAATTAAGAATTTTACAACAATAGTATTAATTATGGTTCGGACTTCAAACTTAATATTTTTTTTTTCCCTTTTAGCTTCTTACATTTGGCTTAAGAGATCTAATAAATAGATAGACATAGCCTATTTATTTTATTTATTTAGTAGTTTTTTTTAATCGTTATTAATGATAATATGAAGTAAGTTGTCTATATATATAGCAGAAAGTAAAAATTAAAAAAAAAAAATACCAAAAAAATATCTCAAGGTTTTTTGTGCTACCTTAACCTACATTCGTCTAGGCTAGGGGAAGGGTTAAAGAAGGCAGCTGATAAATTTCGAAGACTAGGACACTCTAAACTTCCTTATTTTTGAAATTTCTTGAATAATACCTCGTTTATTTATGTCTTTAATCTTTATTAGAAATTTTGCTAGCTAATCGTTTTCCATACTTTTCTGCTGTTGTGATCAATTAAATGTTCCCAATTGATTTTCATTAACGACTTTATTAATGCTGAATATACATTACTCAGCGTTTTCTGCACATTACAACACTATTGTTACATTTTACGGAAAGTCTTATTATGGTGTTATGACAATTATTACGTAACCACAATACACCGAAATCTGCACAATAAAACATATATACTGTGAAAGAATTCAATTATTTATTCACTGCATTTGAAATCTCAGTATTTTTTTTTATTTTTTTTCTAAAATAAGCGTTTTTAATATTTTTTCAGCAGCTTTAATTTTTTTTTTTAAATTATAAACGTGAGTTACCATCTCGTATTTCATTGCCGCCTTGATCGTACGATTGTCTATTTTGCAAGACAGAAGACATTTTATTTTTCGAAAATCAGATTACATCAAAACCTGATCTTTTGAAGGCTCGCTGTTACAACAGGAAATTATAAAATATATAAAAAAAATTCCATTCATATCATTCTTTCCCTTTCTTGAGTTTTTAAAACTTATTTATTTACTTTTTTTTTATTTTTTAATTCAAAATCATTATTTTTTGATGTTCAAGTGTTCCAAATTTAAAAATATTTTTATTGGTGTTTCTCCATTTTAATTGTATAAATAAAAAAAATTGAAAATTGATTTTTTTTATATATATATTAAAATAGGGCTAGAAAAAAAGTTGACCAATGAACTTTGGAATGGACTTAATAAAGTTTAATGAACTTTATTATATTTCACGAATCTTTACTAATTAAATTTAAATATATTGTCATTTTATAATCTAATTTACATAATGTATTTCAATTTAGAGATAGTTTATTTACGTTATTTGAGTATTTCAATGGTTTTGTACATCGACATTTTTTTATAGTTTACATTAAAACCTAATTAATTTAAATTAAAATTTTTTGTTGTATAAAACTCCTTGTAAATATATTATATAATTGTAACTTTAGTATAATAAAATGTTTTAGAAGAAATAATTGTTTTAGATGTTATGATTTTATAAATGACAAAAATATAGGAGCACACTATAACAAAAGTAGGTCACGTGAAAAATAACCGGGTCACTGAATTTGGGGAGCAAAAAGCCCAACCTTTCTGAAAAATCAACTTTTCAAAAATAAAAAAATAAAAAAAATATAATTGTTAATTTTTTTATATAATTAATTTTTAATTAATGAAACAATTGTTAGAGTGATTATTTAATGTAATTCTTACTTTATTAGTTAATAAGATATTTATTGGTAATTAATAAGTTTAGTAATGCTATTGACAATTACCTAATTAATTTTGTCTTCCTTAGTAGTTCATTAATTTAGTCTATTTATTAATTAATTAATTAATTAAATTAAAGTTTTTAAACATAAATAATATTAGCAAATTTTTTTCTTAATAATAACTTTATAATACAAAATCAATAAAAAAATTTTGCTTAGCGAAATATTAACACAAAAGTCTTATAATGAAACAGAATTAAGAAAATATCTGAAAAAGAATTTTAAAATTAAATCTCGAAAAACGGCAAAAAAAGTAGGGACTGGGATGAAAGTCAATTCAATTTCGATGACCTCGGCGATGTTTTCATGGACATTTAAAAAGCTTTTGAAAATATAACGTCCTAAAACATAAACAATTGAGTATTAATATTATTTATAAAGAAAAAAAAACACTTACTAGTATTAGGAACTTCATTTTGTGGCCGCGTGTAGTCATGATGGTATCAACTCAGACTGTATTGTTCAACTTTAGCGATTGCTGTGCACGTTACTGCTGACGTGCGAATGCAGCCGCTGCCATTCATAATACTTTTGTCATATTTCCTCGTCGCTCAAGTAGAATCCCTAATTATTGTGCAAAGAGGGAAAGAAGCTATTATTATTATTTTTTTTTTAATTCTACGTCATTCCTGAAGGGTTTTATGACCGCAGACATAATAAAGAGTTCAAATAATAATAAAAAAAATAATTAGAATATTTAATTACAGATTTTTTTTTTTTTAAATTTCGGAAACGAGCCAACATAACATATATATTATTAAAAAAAATAATAATTAGGATATTTAATTATAGATTTTTTTTTAAATTTCGAAACGAGCTAACATAACATATATATTATTATTTTATTATTTTTTATGTAGCAAGCCTTTTTCCTAAAAAAATTTAAAATTTTCATTATTTTTTTTTTTTTAATTTTTACCAACTTTTTTCTTACTAAGCTTTTTTTAAATTGTTTAAAATACAGTTAATAATAAAAAAGAAGAATATATATATTTATATATATGCTTTCTTTTATTATTATTATTAATATTATTAATTTTTACTTAATATAGATATATTTTTTAAATTAATGAGACTTTAAACAAAATTTATACTAATCATTTATATTTTTTGGAAATATTTATTATTATTACAATTAAGCTGCTGATAATGATCCCACATTAGGGGATCAAAACTGTCAGTAAATCTTTTTGATCTAAAGGGAAGAGTCATTTTTTTGTACTTCTCATAGCTATAGTATATACTTCTCATGGTATAGTAATAGTTCATCACAAATTAAAAGCCTGTGATGAGCTATTACTGTAATGATAAACTACCTAATTAGAATTAAATAGCTAAACTAGTTAACTATTAAAACAATAATTTTCCAATCGTCCATTTTTCTCTAATACTTCTAGTTATGTAACAGGCAGTTATTAATTTTATCTAAATGAAAACAATAAAAGTAAATGTAATTTAGATAAAAAAAAATGATTAAATAATGTAATTAAATATGTAAAAATAGTAATTTTATAAAACTTTTTTAACCTTTGTTTATTTTTCATTCAATTTTTTTTTTTTTTTTTTTTTTTACTTTCTTTTTATTCCACACATAGTTAATATATATTCGATGAAATAAAAGTAAAAAAAACAAAACAAAACCGGGTATTTCAATTCTATTACGAAAAGTTTATTAACTGATTAATTAATATTAACGAGATTTCAGTTCATGAGGAGTTTCTTTATCCAAAAGATGAAATAAATATAAACAATAAAATTAAATAGTTACTTAATAACAGCTTCAATTATTATTATTTTTCAATTATTTTTTTTGAATTTTGAAAAATTCAAATATTAATTGTAATAAAAAACAACGGAGTCATTAACTATTAGTTAACTAACATAAATATTAATTTAATCATAAAGCCATTTCCAATAAAAAATAATATAAAATTAATAACATATTATTAAATGCTATTACATTACAAAGTAAGCCTGATAGCTGAACATAATAAAGTTGTCTATGGACTGGAGGTTCAATCCCCGTTGAAGGTATTGAATTTCTCCCTGGTAGTTACTTCTCCAGATAGGCCAAGATACACCGTTCTCTCGGATTTCCTGATGTAAAGAGGGACACACAAACTTCAACTCTGTCTCGTTCTGCTGATGATCTCAGGAGCCTTACTCTTCAGCTACTCATTCATTGAAGAGGATAAAAATTGACATTACTGAAACAGAAAAAAGAAAATGGGTACTAAATATTTTTGTAGGAATTTTAGTAGTTTTAATTTAATATTTATTTCTTTTTGGTAAGTTTATTGTTATTGTTGTTTTTTTATGTTATTTTATTTTTACTTTTTAAAATTTTTAATTTAGAACAACTGCTTCATTTATATTTGAAACATTGATTTATTGAAATGGTTAGTCTACGAAATAAAAAATGCTTATATTATTCTTAGCACGCAAGCGCAAGGACAGGGATCTGAGACGCTACAAGGGATGTTTCGGCTTCAAATGTAAAAGTACTTTAGGTTTACAGTCTTTTATTTCATTTTATAACATTTAGAAAATTATAAGAATTTCCTGAAAGACCTAAAAGCCCACTTTCTTTATAGTGTTTTCCTTAAAATTTATTTAGTTGTTTTTTGTTTTTTTTAATAAATTTATTTATTTTGAAATTGTAACTTAATGCAAACGGTATCAAATTGCCCTTTCTGAAAAATAAATTAAATACGCCTTATTTACTTCAGTTGCCAAATTCTAATACTAAGATTCGAAATTTCATAACGAATCGCGCGCAAATTAATGGATGACTTAATAATGATCAAACATGCATTATTAAATATCATTTTTTTAAATTTCGTTTCTAATATTATGGATTTCGTCACCTTCTCGTGGTAATTTCTCTATTTATTTATTTATTTACTTCTCTTTTATAATTTCACTAAATCCATTATAACTTTTAATCCATTATAAAAGTTAGATGATCTGTTATCCTTAAATATGCACGCTATGTATCAAGAAGATTCATTCGCACGTTGAAAAGCTATTAAGGAACACACACACACACTGACTGACTGATTTAATGAGTCTACTTTTCGAAAAATAAGCTTAAATGATTAAGTGCTGTATATTGTTTACTTAAAATAAATTATTAAGAAATAAATAAAAAGTAAATATTAAGGACAATTTCAATTTCTCTCTTCATTCACAGTACTTTTCAGACGAGAACGTCGCAAGACTGTGTAGTTTTAACATTTTTATTATTCCACTATTTCTGACATTAATAAAAAAATATTGTTTTACTATACACAAACAACCCATATTTCTTCCTAAATCTTCTCTTTTATAATATATATTATTAAAGAATCTCGCTTATTATTCTTATAATGTAAAATTTTTGGCTTGAGAAAGAGGAGACGGAAGGTATATCTCCTTGAAAATTGGTTTTTCTGGTAATAAATGTAGTATTGTGACATTTCCTTCTTTTATTTATTTTTTTTTTCTTTATTTATTTACTTATTTTTGCAATTTAGAATTCACCTTTTTCGTGTTTAAATATATTTCTAATTTCAAATATTCATTTCACGTCTATCGCAGCACTCATTGTGAAATGAATTACAGGAAGGCTGTAATATGTTTACAGCTTTTTCAAGAGACAAGATTCAGTGAAAAAGAATCAACCACTACAAGACTGGAGACAGGGCCGGATTTAAAAAGCCAGGGCCCCTAGGTACTTGATATTTGCGCCCCCCCCCCTCATCCCGAAAATCTACAACCAAAAAAAAAAAAAGGAATCTCCAATTCAACAAACAAACAAAAAAAAAAGGACAACAATCCTATTTTAACAATCAAACAAAAAAAAAAAACAATCCAATAAGGCGGGCCCCTCGGCTGGCTGGGGCCCTAGGCCTAGGCGGAAATTCGGGTCTGACTGGAGGATATAGTGGTCTGAAAGAACTCTATGAACTTTTATTTGAAAAAGAATATCTAACCACTACTAGACTGTAAGGATATTATGACCTGCACAGCCACACGCCATATTTCAATATGACGTAATAAAGAAGCGTGCGACACGAAAACAATTAATTTCAGAATTGTTTTGATTTCGCTGCCAAATTTTAGACCTTGAAATAAATTATGGGAAAAATATCATAAATTAAAATCTCATGAAAAACAAAAGGGATGTATACATAAATATGGCTTTTGTTTTTTATGTGACTATATTCGGTGATATCCTTTTCAAAGATCCTTTTTTCATAATTGCAAATTTTTTTATTATACTATTTAGATTATAAATTAAAAAAAAAAAAATGACTTGTTTTAAAAACTTCTAATTTGACTGAATAGGCGAAGTCTCATTTTTCTACTTGAACATTTTTCTTCTGTTTTTCCATTTGCTATTTGTATACAATATCACGCTAAGATGGGTTGGGCGGTTTTCTATAAAATACCGTACATAGCTAATTTAGAATCCAGCTTCATAAATAGGCCTATTTCTAATCCTTCCATCTCTCAAAAATGATCCATGAAATCCCTCATTAAAAGTAGCTGAATTTATATTTTTTAAATTTGGGTATGATTAAGTGATGATGATAATGATAGAAGTACAAGAACTTTAAATTTTTCTAATGGACTTTAAATTTTTAAGAGTATAACACAGTATCACCTTGCAATTGTAAGAAATATTGTTACATGATTTAAAATAAAGTTGGACATAGATAGGTTAACAGGTAACTACTAACTTTATTTACAACAATAGAAGTATTTATACAAGAGCTTTGGATTCGCAGCCAAAAAAACCTATCTCTCCTCGGTCCTCCTGTCCTGAGGGCCAATCAGGTGAGACCTCCATTCCAGGGTCAGTCTTAATCCCCCACGATGCTACATAATCCCTTAATCTCTTGACCTTGTAAACCACGCATCAATATAATTGATACAGATCTGCCTCTGCTATACAGTGAGTTTTAAGTTACAGATTTCTGTGCCTCATCATCTACTAAGGGGGCGTCCTTAACTATGTGAGCTCAAAATGGGGAGCGGGCGTCCGTCAAAACCTCACCAAATCACATTTAAAGGGAAGGTGAGGGGATCAATGAAAATCTCACGTCAACTTAATTCAGAGAATATTATAACATATTATAACATTTTGTAATATTGTCTGTGCCTGGGATTCCCCGATTTGAAACCCGACCCTTGCAAGTGTCAGATTTATGTGTGGTCATCCGTCGGGCTGATGACTGCTGTGCGCTGTGCCTATCGCTGGAGTGGCTGCACGAGGGGATATAGTTACGTCTAATGACTGTCTTCCTGCACTACCAAAAGACATGGACGTCATGTGTCCAATTATTACAGTATAGGAAGCACAAGAATGCCCATGGAGTGATAAAGATTTTAGGGAAGGTGGTGTCGCAGCCTATTTTTTTACTTTTATTAAATTTAATTAAATTCGTTATACTGCACCTTAAACGTAGTTTCATTTTTCTCCTCTTCTTTCACAGAAATAATGTATTTCATAGAAGGCATCAGTAACGCTTTAGGTATTTAGTGGTATGAAGCAAAATAATTTAATTATTTAAAAATTATAGGGGAAATCTCAAGTAAAGGGGGAGAGGGGGGCCCCATCAGATCTAACCAAATCTCACCAATTGAAAGGGGGGGGGGGGGGGTTCAAATTTTTTAAAAAGCACCTCACATAACTAATGGACTCCCCCTAATAATAATTTTGAATTTTCTATCTATTCATTGAAAATATGTAGTACAAAAAAAGTGAATGTACTTAGTCGAATGTAAAGAAGTAATACAAAACTTTATACTTATAACATAAATTTAGCAAAACTAGAAACAATATTAAGAAAAAAAATAATCTTATCATTATTTTATTTTAAGATGAGCATTTAGTTTTCCAAGCAAGTATCACAAATAAATTTCAGTCGACTTTGGCGTCGGAGCATCTTTCATGAAACCATGTGAAACATTTTGTGCATCGCATCCATTTTTCGCCATATCTATCAGCGGAATATTTTTTGTCACAGATTGGTCATTCGGCATCATCATCCTCACTGTTGCTTTCATCAATTGAGTCGTCATAATGAATGTCGTCACTGTAGCTGGTCGTTTCTGCATTGGTTTTTCTGGAGAATGGTTTCCTTTTGTTTGGAACTCTTCGGTAGCACGAGCTTTTTCTTAGGCGGGGCCGTTTTCTTTGCAGAGGCCTCTTAAGTTTTTCTTTTGTGGCGAGAGCTTGTGACGTCGGATGCTAAACCCTCTTCGAGCAGATGTTGATGGCTGCATCACTGGAACTTGTCTGATGTCTTTAGGACTGACTGTGGGCTGGTGGTCCTCGGACTGTTTGTTGACGGATGGTCAGCAGGACAGATAAACGTTATGGTTCCTCTTGTTGCTTCCTGATGATTAGTTAGAGACTGAAAGTCCCCCCAAAAAAATCATCAGCACCAAAATCATTGGGATTGAAAGGAATGATACCTCTTATCCGAAATCCATTGACAGCAGCTTTCATGACGTTCATACGTCATGAAACGTATGATACGTTTATCATACGTCAGCTTTTCATGCTTCACTGAACAACCCAGATAATTGGAGATTGTTAACAATGCGACCAGCAAAGTTATTCAACCAATTTTCAATGGCTTGAGCAGAAGAACTCTTGAAAGGAAACCCCATCTGAAAAAAAAAAAGAAAAAAAAAAGAAAAGCAAACGAAAAGCGTGAGTTCCCATTTTCGTTCCCCGGACGAAATTAGGAACAATCCTTAAACTCACATGGCGCCTCCTGCAAGTGAACATGTCGGCGCACGACTGACACACCCTTCTATTGACAACGTACCTAAGCCAGTGCCACGCAGAGAATACAAAAACAATGCTTACACTAGGCGCAAATGACTACTAAAAAGGACGTTGCAAGAACTCGCCTTATCAAGAAAACGAAAATTTTTTCATAAAACCAGAACAGAAGCTTTCTGGATCACTAATTTCACAACTGGCTCTGTTTGCTTTCTCCTACATGTTCCTGCTGGTCTCAATAGCTCTCCTAGCGACAGCACCGAGAAACTGAAGGGGTGAAATTAGGCGTGGGGACGAAATTCGGGTCCCCTACCTTATTTTTCAGTAATAAATTATTTATTTCAATATTTTTATTATCTTTTTTATGATCATCTCTTTTAATTAATTTTCACATATTCTTATTAAAAACAATATTATTATTAAAAATTTATTTAAGTATTGTTTTTTAATTTTGTTAATATAATTTTTTAACCAATTTGTTTTGTTTTTATAATTATTCTCATATGTTTTATTCTATAATTACAATTATTCTTATGTTTGAAAAAAAAAAAAAATCTTTTTCTTTTATGTGCTTCATTATGTCATCATTCATCCATGACTGTTTAAATATGTGTGTTTTCATTATTATTTTTATATTCAATTTTTATTTAATCAGATTTATTCTTAGTTGTTATTATTGATTTATCAGTAATTCTCTTTAATTTATTTATATATTTATTAGGATCTTTATTAGAGTCTTTTTTAATTTCCAGGGTGAGATCTATTACTTTAGTATTAAGATAATTTTCAATGACAGTGTATTTGGTACTTTTGGTACTTTTGAAATAAATAATATTCTTTATTATTCAACCTACTATCCTGGCACTCGTCAATAGCTAAAAATATTAATAAAAAGACAACGTACGTTTCGGAATCTCAAATCAGAATTCCTTTTTTCAAGCGAAAAACCCCTACCTTTTAAAAACCCTATAGATTTTTAGGGTAATGACTCCCGATAAGGGACGATAGAGTTTTTAAAAGGTAGGGGTTTTTCGCTTGAAAAAAGGAATTCTGATTTGAGATTCCGAAACGTACGTTGCGTTTTTATTAATATTTTTAGCTATTGACGAGTGCCAGGATAGTAGGCTGAATAATATTGTATTCAATGCATATTAAACTTTTTTATTACATAATATTCTTCTTAACTTTTTTTTTAATTAAATGTTCTTAATTTAAGAACAACGAAAATCCGGATTCGGACTAATGAATGTAAACAGGGGTGGCGGGGGCAAACTTTTCCCTTCCTCCCCCGTAGGCATATCTCTCAAACCGCTTTAGTTGGAAACACGAAATTTCACAGAAATGTTCTTTGTTAGTATCGAAAAGAGACGTATTCGACTAATTTTCTATTTTTGGGTCCTGAAAGGTTTAAACGGGAGGGTGGGGGGATAGCAAACTTTACTCTAGGGTACTTTACGGGGTTTTCAGGTTATAAAATCAGAATATAACATTACTTTGTAATCATCACGTGCTTTTTTACGTTTGAAGTGATAGGGATGTGGTGAAGGGCAGAAAGGGGTGGGAAGTGTTACATTCTGCGATCTCGATATTAATTTCATATCCCGGGCTTAACGAGTTACAAAATAGGAATATAACATTAATTTAACTACCATGTGACTTTTTATCATCTGGAAAAGTTTCAAAGTCATCTCAAAATTACAATTTCTTCGTCATCAACATCACAACAAACCTTTTTTGTAAACTCGAGGTAAGCATGGGTATTTCTGCTAATATATATATATAGTATATATTTTCAATTAAATTCTCTATCTCAAGTAGACTCTTTTAACTCTTCATCACCTTATCTCTTGGTAATATATTTACACATTTATATATAACTGTAAACTACTAATTTTACTACTAAAATTGTTTAGAAATATGATTAAGCTTCATTGACAAAGAAATCGTATCAAAAAAACCTCCATTGTTCAATTTCATTTTAAATTTAAATTGGATTAGAATTCATTATTTCTTTAAAAATAATAAACTAACGACTTAATTAAGTCACTGAAAATTATGAAACATTAAGTTTTAATATTACAATTCTTAAATGTAATTAAATATAATTTAATAATAATAAAATCAATCAAATTATTATCGAGTTCAATTAACTTGATTGGATTTATTAAATAGTTAATTAATTTAAAATTAAAAATATCTAGGAGAAATTAAAATTAAAAAAAACATAATAATTGAACAAAAAAAAGCAATTACAGAGAGGTTAAATATTCGGGTTCTCCATAGCGAATATTCCCGCGTCTTTTTCATCTGACACTAAATTACAGGTTTAATGACTTCTTAACAAAGTTTGCCGTCAGTGTACTTCAGAGCTGACTGCCCATGTAATCTATCCAAGGTTGTCAGTTTTGATAATACCTTTCTGATATAACGGAAAGAGAACGCAGATAAGTTATATAATTAATATAGGAAATGTGTTATATAATAACTATAATTAACGAAAAATAAAGGTAGTTTGTTCCATTGAATGGATTGATATTAGGCCTTGTTCTAATGTTTTGTTAAAGAAGTCTCATTTTCGAGTTCCCGTTAGAGAATCAATATGGAAATTAAGATTGTATTTTTGGAAGCATATTATAAGACACGGCAATAAACTTGTCCATTAAGAAAATTAAACAATCTGCGGTACTTACTGTTCATCTAAATTAGTGAAATAAACGATATGTTGACGCTAAGGCATGGAGTTTAGAATTTCGAAATCGGGTATTTTTTTTTTAAGACATTAGCGAAATTAAGAAAAAAAAAACTAAAATAAAACAGTTTTCATCCTGACTTAAGATTAAAGTTAGAATGAAAACTGGCTTTTTTTTTTTCTTCTCCTTATTTTTCTTTTTTTCTTTTTTTTTTTTTTAAAGAAATAATAAAAAAAAAAATTGTGCCGAAGATTACAATGAAATAAATCTATATTATTAAAAGAAAAGTTAAATTGTTTTTTTCTGGTCCTCCGAAACCATAAATCACAGATATACTAATAAGTTGGCAAATATTAGATACAGTATTGAGGATGCCCACATTTTCATTTTTATCTCGTAGATCAACCGAGACTGTCTCCGAGGTGCTCACATCTTCATTGTTATCTACGTTGGTCACCGGAAGTCACGTGACTTACGATCAAATATGAGATCTCCGAGACGCGCTTGCGGGTTGTGTGAAAGCGATCGTGATCAAGGGTGGTGAGAAAATTACGTCAGAATCGAAGATCAGGTTATCACAGGCTGAAAGAAATCAACCATTTATCGAGGGATTTGGGGGATCATTTTAGAGGGATGGGAGGGAAGTAGGTTAAAATACACGTGCCTATGTTTTTATTTAAACCCTAAATAAACAATGTAACAAAATTTAAGTAAATCGGTCCAGCTGTTTTAGCGTGATGCGTGTACAAACAAAGAAGGAAAAAGGTCAAAATTCCCGTGTTCTGTCATTTTAAATTTTTGGTTATTTTATATCGTATTTTAAAATAAAAGAAATGATGTATATTTTCCTGTCAGTTTCGATATAAACTAGAAAGCGGTATGTCGTCATGAGCTATTGATAGAATATTTCGTAGCGTTAGATGTTGTAACAACAACATGTTGTCAGACTCGTTACTGTAACAGTTTGTTTTTACAAAATCAACTTTAGTCAATCCTATTGTAAATAAATTAAAGTTCGGAAGTGACGTAAAAGGGAAATTCCTGAAAGTTTACTTCCTTTAAAGTGTGTGGATTATTCATTTTTTATTCTCACTTTACAACAATCAAAATTCTGTCTATCTAACAGATCTAGGAGCTCAATTTTCATGAACAGAAATGAATGAAAGGCAAGAGTTTTGTCGAATCAAAGAAACAGGAAATACATCACAGTTCCGGGGTTGTGAAAAAAAAAAATGGAATTACCAGAATCTGTCCTTTGGATTTTCCTGCTTTTCTCTTTTCTTCTTCGTAATGATTCTCAGAAAAATACAAACGAATAAAAAGGAACAAACAAAGGGATAATGAACGAAGTAATCAATCTCAAAAGCAATGTAATAATAAATATTTATGAGGTACAAGTATATAACGTTAAAAAAAACAAAGTTTTGTAAATTTTTTCATTTGCTCATTTGATATCTGCTAAATGGTTATTTGTCAGGCATTAATATTGAAGCTCTCATATCCAGAAATATTTTATTGATAACCAGGTCACAAAAAAAGAAAATTAATGATGTAGTAAATGCAACCACACTGAAAGTAAAACTCTATTATTAAGAGACAGATGAATAATATTGTGGTGGTGTTTTTTGGTCACTGGTTCGTGGAATGAGAGATCAACTGGACTTGTTTATTCTGTGGAATCAGGGGTTTAAATAACCTTATGTACAGGGGCTGTGATTGCTTGGCTTGCTTTTACAATTGATTGGGGGATTTAAAACACACGTGGTCTTTAACTGACTTTTAACTGAAACTTTAAATTATAACGAATCGGAGGAAAAGCACACCAACGGGAAAATTTGAAAATAAAAAAACAGAATTAACGGTTAACAATAGAATTTGAATATATAATATAGAGTCGGACCTCTATTTAACGAAGTCGCTAAATCCCGAAAAAAAGTTCGTTATATGGAAAATTCGTTAAATAGAGATTCACCTTTTAAAATTACTTTAAACTAAATAAAACATTTAAAATCCATAAACAATAAATATTACTAAAAAAAGTAATAATTTTAATGACATAAAGCATACATTACCACATGCGTACTTACATTTTACTAATAAAAGTCTGTAATTTTGTCTGAGTTTTTTTTTTTTTTTTACTTTTTTGAAAAAGTGTTTTCGCTCATAGTACGTCTCGCATCTTTATAATGCACCAAAAACCCCTTCAGTATTTTCTTTAAATTGTAATCCGCGTCGGATTGTTTCAAATGATCATACGAAGTTTTTTGATTTCTGCATCATGATCATTTCCATTTTCATCATCTTCATCGCAATTCATAGCTGTATTGTTTTTATTTTTCACACTGTCCAAAATATCCGATTCAGTTAGTGTTTCCGAGGTCTCAACTTCAAAATCAAGTGAAAGATAATCATCAATCATCGTTAATTTCTTCTTTTTCCCTCAGCTGTATCCTCGAAAAAGTTCGTTAAATAGAAAATGCACTTCGGTATGTGGAGGTTATTTTACGAAGAAATTAGGAAAATGTTCTTGGTTCCAAAGAAAGTTCGCAAAATAGTGGTTCGTTAAATAGAGGTCCGACTGTATTACTAAAAATAAATAAGGATAAATAGTGTCACGGTTTTTTTTTTACCCCTGTATTTTTTTTTCTCCTTCCAAACCGTGCCACTTTCTTTTATTATTATTTTTTTTTCTTCTCTCTTTTCTTTTTATTCTTTCTCTCCTTTCCTTTTGTATTTTTCCTCCATCTTATATTTTCCTTTCTGTTTTTTTCACTCTCTAGAGATCTGTGATTTACCTTTATAATGTAAGATTTTTTATTATTGTTTTATTATTTTGTTTTATTTTCGTCTGCGTGAGAACGATTTCTCTTGGAATCTTAGTTAATTTGTATTTCCGCTTTATTTGTTTTTCTAGATAATTCATTTAGACATTCTGTCGCATGTAACCTGATTACAGCGTAACGTAATTGCGTCGAGGGTTTTCGCGCGCTAGAATATGATTGGCGCATTTGTTTTCGAGTTGGAGGAATTTGTGTAAAGAAAAGGAAGAGTCTCTGACGAGGTGTGACGAAAAGAGGAAGCAATGTATTTCCCTCCTGTGAATTCTTTTTTTTTTTTTGTGATCTCGCTGCTACGCCGGGTTCGGACGGGAACCTGTTATCTCCGAAAAGGCGATACTCTATCCCTGTGTGCGTGATCCGTCATGGTCGTATGCGCATGCAGTTATTCGTCCTACAGTCCTCGCGGCGAGAAATGATCCTCCCAGAATGCAACGCAGATGATAGATTTATCTTTCCTGGCCTGTCGGTCACATTCAAACGTAAAAGAAAATGGCGGTCGTTAGATTCACATTCAACATTTCGACGAGAAAAAGGTCTCAAAAAACAAGTAGGGAAATTATTCTTAACGTTGCTCGTCGATTTCAAGAAGATGTATGTTAGATTTTTGATATTTCCTATTTTTGATAATTGAGATTGATATTTTCTGCGGAGCTTACGGCATTGATACTGGAGAAATTAGTCAATGATAATGTGTTTGCGGGTTCAACTCTCACCGCGACGATAATAGGTCATCGAATTACGGGGCGAGCCGCTGACCTCGACTACTCACGGAGAGAGAAATACGGTGGTGTGGTATCCAATTGTGGCGACTACCGGACAAATCATCAGTAGGAAGGACTATCACCGCCCGACAGATCTTCAAGATGGAATCGCCGAGACATTCTGGAGGATCGTCGAGATATTCAACAGACTGTAAGCAACTCTATTTATGTGTTATCTCGCGTTGGAGCTCCTCAGAAGAACCTACCCAAACCAACCTGTGGCGAAATGAACTAGTATCGCAACTTCCTAAATTGCTGATAAACAGTTCCT
>JAFIDM010010028.1:18032493-18057551 GCA_023159025.1 Thereuonema tuberculata | reverse complement strand
CGAACTCACAACCTTTGGATCTGAAGTCAGCATTGCTATCCACTGAATCACCACAACATAAACAAATTCAAATTCTGTTTTATTCTATTTCAATCTGATTTCATAACTCTGTGAAATAAAGATTTTTCTTTTTCGCACTCTGTATAATATTCGAACTGACAACCTTTGGATCTGAAGTCGGCATTGCTATCCACTGAACCACAACAACGTATGCAAATTTAATTTCTGTTTTATTCAATTTCAATCTGATTTCATAACTCTGTGAAATAAAGATTTTTCTTTTTTCGCACTCTGTATCAGATTCGACCTCACAACCTTTGGATCTGAAGTGAGCATTGCTATCCATTGAACCACCACAACATAAACAAATTCAATTTCTGTTTTATTCTATTTCAATCTGATTTCATAACGCATCAAAAATATAAAAAATGTTCAAAAATTTATATCTCGGCAAATATTTAGCCAAAAAAATCTCATATATTTTTAAATCTTACATATTTCAGAATATGTAATCTTGTGATCCCTTTATACGCAAATAAATTTTCATAAAAATATGTGATGGTGTGGTGAACTCATCAGGTGATCTGACGTGGAATGACCCAATTGCGAGATCTCTGCTTTTAATTGTTATGATGACAGGCGTATTTCGACTTTAAATTTCTTTTTAAATAGTTTTTACTCCAATCTTCTTTTTTTTTCAGAATGAAAATTAGACTAACTAGTGCCCGTAGCTAACTATTATGTTGAAATATAAAAAATATATTTACAATCTTGTGCTAATTTTAAGCCTAATTAAACGCCTGTAAATAATTACAAATAACAACATATAATTCTCTAAAAACTAGGTAAGATTTCATTCCATTTTGAAATTTATAAAACCTTTATTAAAAACTATTAGAAAGAAGGAAGGGAAAAGAATGGGACCTCCAAATCTAAACTAAGAAACAAGAAATACACAATACAATTTACATTTTTATTGTGTATTTCTTGTTTTTTAGTTTAAATTTGGAGGTCCCATTCTTTTTCCTTCCTTTAATCATACTAACCTCCGTAATAAGGACCTATTATCAGTACGGCCAAAGATGAACCTCCCAGAATGCAACGCAGATGATAGATTTTCCTTTCCTGGCCTGTCGATCACATTCAAATGTAAGAGAAAATTGCGGTCGTTGATTCACATTCAACATTTCGACGAGGAAAAGGTCTCAAAAATCAAGTAGGGAAATTATTCTTAACGTTGCTCGTCGATTTCAAGATGTATGTGAGATTTTTGATATTTCCTATTTTTGATAATTGAGATTGATATTTTCTGCGAAGCTTACGGCATTGATACTGGAGAAATTAGTCAATGATAATGTGTTCGCCGCGACGATAATAGTGATTTACAGTGACTACTCTCAACTGAGGATCGGAAATACACCGCGAAACAGCTATTTTGAGATGTCACTTTTGCACTTATAAACACTAGGTCTAACTTTTAATGCTATTAGAAAGAACTTGGAAGGAACTGCGAAACATATTCACCTTCAGGCAAAAAAAAAAAAAAAGAATTTCTTTCCGTTTAGCTGCTTGCAAAAAAAAAATAACACTTAAAAAAATTCCCCTAAAAATTAACTCATTCGAGTGACTGCTCTATATTATCAAAAATTATTTTTATTTCTTTTAGTACTCTTTAAGTACTAAAGATAAATCAGTTAATTTTTTTTTTATTTCATTATTTTATTTTATACATTACCTATGTTATAAATTATATATAGAATTTTAATTAATTACATTACTAAATTGCTGTCAATGTAATCTATACTTACTATTATAAAGCAGAAGAGTTCGTGTGTTTGAACGCGCTAATCCCAGTAACTGCCAGTCCGATTTGAAAAATTCTTTTTGCGTTAGATAACCTGTTTATTGAGGAAGGTTATAGGCTATATAACATCATGCTATGACCAATAGGAGCGGAGCAGTAAACATAAACGTCAACTAATCTGAGATTCAAAAAAGAGGTAGAGTACATTATTAATGGGGGGAAGGGGAAGGAAACAGGAGTCAAAAAACAATATAAACTAAGTTACAATTATATGTATAATAACAAGGTATGATATAATGAAAGTAATACAATAAAATGGTCATTATAAATATAGATAATAAATTTAATTAAGTAATTAAAAATATTTAAATAAAGGTTTAAATTCACAAATAATAATAACATTGAGTGAGACCAAATTATTTACAAGTGACATCCTGGAACAGCTGTTTCCCGCTCGTTGGCGATCATCACCCAGGAGAAGTCACAATAAATAACAAGGTCTCCGTACTGAGGCTAGTATGAACAATACAACGGAAGCGCAGTGGTGCCTCAAAGAAAAAAATACACAATGAAAAACTCACCAATGGAAAATTAGTGAGAAAATTCATGTATCAGCAATGCGCAGGCCTCAATGAATTTTTTTAAAGCATCAAAATTCAAATTGCGCATTTAAATTATTAATAATAATAATGGGTGAGACCAAATTATTTACAAGTGACATCCTGGAACGTCTGTTTCACGCTCGTTGGCGATCATCAGCCTCAGTACGGAGACCTTGTTATTTACTGTAACATAACATCGAGTACATTGAAAATGGGATTAAAGAAACTATTTCATTAAAACAAAAACAAAACAAATTAAAAAAAAAAATCAATTTTGTAACTCATGTGATATTGTTTTTTGATTCATGTTTTCTTCCCCTTTCCTCCATCAATAATGAATGTATTGAGCTTCATTTTTGAATCTCAGATTGATGTTATGAATAGGTAACAATATATTATAGATACAATTAATTAAATATATTACTTTATTATATTTATAAAATTGTATCTATTAGTGTAGATACAATTAATTAAATTATGAAAACGTTTCTTCTTCTTTGATTGTTTTATTGGTACTTTTCCATAGTATTATAATGGATTCTGCCAATGTACGTAAACCCCAACGTTTAAGCTAATTCGATCGAATCCAAGATTATCTGTTGACAATTATTGCCGGAGATCATAGTGAAAAGTAAAATTACAATTAATTCGTCACAAAAAAACAACAAATAAAATAGCAATGGTCATTCTATTTTATTAAATAAGTAACAATCGGGGGCGGGTTGGCCACACGACGAGAACCGAACATTACCAAGAAGGGCCATGTATTTTAATTTCCAGATGGTATTTATAGTTAATGAGATGCACTTAGTTATGTACTCATAATGTGTATGAAACAGATTTGAATAATCACAATTTAATGCGGCTGAAACCGTGGGGCACAGCTAGTATGTATATAATTACATATTACAATTATAATTAAATTATTAAAATTATTAAATTCGATTAACGATAAAGTAATCAAAGTACTTAGGAATATAAATTATTTAATATTAATTAATTAGTAATTAATATTTATTATTGCTATAAGTTAATGGAATTCGTAATATATAATTACTAACGTGGAAAAGTAATTTTTTTTTTAATTTTCTTTGTTTTAGACAGATATATTTTCAAATACAGTATTAGAAATAAAAAAAAAAAAAAAAAAAAAAATGTTCGAAAATTAAAAAAAAAAAAATTTTTTTTTTCCTTAAGTTTTTTGCTTTTTTAAGTTCTTGTCTTTGTTTTTCACTTAAGCAAAAACTTTAGAAAAAAACCATTTCTAAATCTAAATAGTTCGATACTATATGTAAATTAATCAATATAAAAACAAAGGTTAGATAATTAAAATTGAATTTAAACTACAGGTCTACTTCCGTAGATTACCGTTTATACAATAAATTTTATATTACAAATTAACTTAAAGATAATAGCTTGAAAATTAAAAAAATAATCATAGATACTAATTAAATATTTTAATTTAAAGTTAAAATTATTAATTAACAAAAAATAAATTTATTCTTTCTTTTCGTATTTTACTGCAAGAGATGGTTTCAGTTTCATTGTATCTTAAGCCTAAGCGTCATTAAAATCTTAAAAGCGCTCCTCTATATGTGCCTATTATTGCTGTGATGGATTTAATAAACTTCTCAATAGTATTTTGAATGGCTTACAATTGAAGTTGTAAAGTTTTTCTTATACTGATTTAGAAAAACGATCTAAATTCATTGAATTAATTAAATAATATTAATTAAATTGTTGAATTTTTGAAAAGAATGCAAAGCTCTTCAGATACGATCGTTTTTCAACATTGCTGTTTTCTTTTTATTTGAAATTCTGATTTGTTTTTTATATTAAATAATTAACAGTTCATAATTATTTAATAGTTGAAAACCTTATTTGCTTACTGAAGTTAATCTTCGAATAAGAAAAAGTTTGGTGTATCGTGGGATATTAAGAACAACATTTCGTGTGCAATAGTTACATAGTACGAATGGTTGATATCTTTGGGACAACTTGGCTTGCTTTGTAAACTTGATACTTTCAGAGTTGATTCATAAGGATGGATGGACAGACACACCAGCAAAACAGAATAACTTTACTTTACAATTGTAGTTAATAAAAAAAAAAACAACGGAATAGCATCTTGCTAAACAATTTCTAATTATTTACTGAATTTTGGGTTGAACTGAAAGTTCGGTCCGTCTGCTCGTCTTCGACGGTAGATGGCATTACAGAGAATGGTGTGACAGCCTTTGCCGAAGGATTTGCTCTGCTATTGGTCAGCATACGATCACGTGACCACAAGTCGCCATTTTGGAGTCACTTTATTTTGGACACTATGTTGCGTGGACTTCTATCCTCTGTTTCTTCAACATTTGGAAAATTTAAAATGTCAGAACATTGCTTGCATCTAATTGTTTCAATTGTGCTTCGTCATCGATGGTGTTCTTTAGAATCTCACAAGGAATTTGCAACGAATTTCGAGAAGAAATTTCTCTCTTACACAAATAAAAATCGTTGTAGTTCTAGACGAAATGCAATCTTTATATTTATATTTTATATTATCGGAGTGGCTGTTTTGTAAATAAAGTATAAAAATTTGTAAAAATTTTAAGATTATTCTTAGACCACCATCAAACACAACAAGTGATGATTGTGTTTCTTTGCAACTTTTTACCAAAATGAAATCTTTGTAAGAAAATTCTAATAATCAGTAAATCAGTAGAGCCCCGATTATCCGCAGCAAGGGTTGCAAGGGCACCGCGGTTAGCGAAAATCGCGAATAACCCGAAAAAAAGACTAAAAATGAGGTGTAAAAACGAAAAAAATATTTCAGCCTAAAACTGTTTTATTGTAGAAAAAAAACATATGTAAAACTTTTAAAATATGTACAGTACAGCAGAAACCTCTGCTCTACGTCGAAATCACTAAAATAAAAAACAGAAAACAAAAAACAATACTGGCCTAACTGTTCGACCATCGCACTGTAGGGCCCTGTATTTTCCCTGTTGTTGGCTTGGATTAAAATTGGGTTTTTTGAGGTTCGAAATTAAAAAAATTTTCGCGGCACTCGCGGATCATTCGCTTGCGGATAATCGGGTCTTTACTGTTGTTTAATTTTTGCATCAAATAATTTGCTATGTAGAATAGAAGTACAGAATTGCTGCTCTAAAATAGTAATAGATAAACTTTCACTAATTTTTCGTTTGTTAAAAAAAATAATTTACCACAAAAAATAAATTTTTACCATAAAAAAAAAAAAAAAAAATTCTTATATTATTCCGTTTCCCGTAATTGGAGAACCACTGATTTAAAACTCAGAAATTCAGTTTGAATTTGGTAGTTGCATCATCGAAAAGTCATCAGATGAATCGGATCGTATGAGAATGGCGAATTCTATCGATTAAATTACACAAAAGAATTCGAATGAAATGTCAACTCTTGCGGTCAAATTCACATCACCATAGGTTACAAAGTTCTTTTGATAATTTTACAGTTAAAAAAAAAATGTGCTGAAATGTTTTAACTTTTTGCCTGTTTTGCATTTTCAATATCTAATTCATAGATAACAGCTATTTAGATTACTTATAATGAGTTGCTGAGTTAATAAATTGCTGAGAAGTAATTACGAAAGCATTATTATTATTTTTTCAATATTCACTCTGAAATAATCTATCATTTTAATAAACAATTATAATAAACAAGTGAAACAGAAACAATAGAAGCGTTTTAGCTTTAATAAGTAAAGACGCTTTTAAAAGATAGCTTTCAGTGTCGGTTTCAATTATTTTCAAAGACGAAACTTAACAAAAAAGAAATTATTTAAAAAATAAAATACAATAAAAATAAAAGTATATATTTGATTAGCAGGTATAAGTAGCAATTTTTTATTATATTTGATATTTGTTGGAAACCAGTTTCCTAAAAACAGAAAGAAAAAAAAATACCCCAATATACTATGTGTTTTGTTAAGCTGAAGCGTTTTTATATTGCATCAGAAACTAAAATTTTGTTATTATAAATTTTTCCTTAAATTTATTTATTTACTTTTTTCATAATATTAATTATTCACTTTTTTTCTATTATTATAATTTTACAGCCGGAACCTATCTTTTAGCAATAGGTATTTATTTAATTTATTTATTTATTTACTTATTTCATTTTACTCTCAAAACTTTCAAGAACATTTTTTGGATTACATAATTATGTTTTTCATACGTTTTTTCACGGCTGTAGGTATTAGGAAATTTCTGAAACCATTAGTAGAACGTAATTCTAAAAGCATTTTTGCCCTAAATTTCAATCTTAGTAATAAAATTGTTTGTTTTGTTAATATTACATATGTTACTAATTGTTACATATAATATTTATTTATTTATTTATTTTGGTTTGTTGGGTTCAGAGTAGTCTCTTAGATTTGTCCCATCTCCTTTAAAAGATTGGCCAGCCATATTATAAGGAGATTTAATGTAAAGTTTGTTTACTTACGACACTTTAACAGAAGTATACAGTGGCGTTGCTAGCTCTCAGCTATTTATCTACGGATCTAAACGGTTCCAAAATCCCAATAGACATTTTCCTCTTATAGCTTACCTCTACCACTGAAATTTTAGCTTCTTATAAATAAGTAGACTTGAGTTAGGTATGTCGACAATAAATGTGCGTAGAGAAAGGGGCAGGGTTTCAAATCGTGACTGTTTCTGAAATTTGCAGAAAATTAATCAAATGAGTTGTGACTCTTTGCAATTATAATAATACTTCAGGTTCTATCCAAAAACTAAGGAATTCTAGTGAGATATCTTCAAGACAATTTCTGAAGCTCCTAATAGTGAAGCTAATTGAAAATGTTCAACTGTTGTACGCGACTTCGGATATTATCCAAACTTTTCTTACCTACTTTGATGATCACACCAAATGCGCCAAATAAAACTAAGAATACCTTCTCATTTCTTTTGCCTCAATCTTATATGAGTTTCAAATTTCTTTACATTTTGTAGTCTTTCAAATTCCTTTTCTATTATTCTATCAAAACCAGAAAGAATTATTTTATTTTATTGTATTGCTATTACCCCAATATACGTGTATTTCTGTTTCATTAGTGGCATTCGAATGTGTGTGTGAAATAAGTAGAAATGGAATAAAAATAAAAAATATTTAGTTTCTTTTAATTCATTTGAAAAGTATAGAATGTTGGATTATTCGAAGCATTAGATTTTAATTACTGTGATAAAAAAAATGTACATAAATATCCAATAAATCTGCATTACTTTGCATTACCTCAAGTTGATATAGTACTTCAGACTCCCTAATTACTTCGCCACGGTTTTCCTCTTTGCTCATAACTTACATAATCGCTAAGGGACCTCTTCTGCTAGGTCTCCATACTTGTTATCCTAATACTCACAAATCTATCAATTCTAAATAATTTCTTTGTGTAACTGCTCTGTTAGCGTTAAGTCTGTGATGCGTGAAAATTACAGTACATTTGTATCTTCAGGAGGTTCTATATGAGGAGCAAAAATGGTATAAATCCAAAAAAAAAAAAAAAAAAAAAAAAAAAACTATATTGAGAAAATCAGAAATTTGTGAATATGAAAAATAAATAAGATAATTAATGCTTTTAGACAGTGTCAAAAGCAAAGCGGCCCCATAATATGCACAATTTTAAAAACGCCTTTAAAAGATAGAAAACGCCTTGGGGGAGGGGGTCAGGGAGTAGTCCTAGAATTCTGATTTTTTTGTACGTGGTCACCTACTTTTTGATGCTGAACACAATGGTGAAGGTTTGGCCGCTACAGTGTATGACATACACACAGGACAAAAGCAAGAGCGGTCCCCTAGCGGTTTTACAGGAAAGCTGTAACCTTCGGGCCGCTAAAAATGCACGTAACCTGACAATCAATGAACACAAGACACCTACACAATTAACCAGCACACGTATTAATGCAATAACGAATTACATATTAGTCATTAATTTAAGAAATATTACAATAAAATAGACTTACAGTGGTTCTGCGCTAAAAATGACCATTGTACACAAAACAAAACTTACATAATAAGTATGGACTTACTTATGTTCATCTCTGAAAAAAGATTACGTTATGTACTGACATGCAGATACCTCAAAAATACCAATTTTGGACTTATATCCGCGTAATAATTATACCAGTGTTTCTTGGAAATAGACGAATTTCGTTATTATGCCTCTTGTGTAACAATTTCTTAAGTTTCGTGCAGCTTTCAATGACAATCGAGTCGTCTATAAAGATCGTCCATCATTCTTAGATGATTCTCGATAGTTTATTGCAACAAATCTTGAATTACATCCACTAAATCTCCTTTCTTACCCAATAACTTTCCTGCTTCAAATTTAAATTCAAGATTGGCTTGCAACATAAAATCTGACTAAAGTATGACATGGTGAAATCTGTCTGTCATCAAGTTACTTCTGCATCCAAAGACTTAATCACATATGTAACTGTTTTGTTTTGCTGGATGGTGTGAAGTCTTAGTCATTTTATTCGTATGAGCTGGGAGACTGTTGATTGATGTTCAAAAACTAACATTTAGTCAATGTCACTGCAGTTCAGATCATGAAAGAAGAGCTTTTGATGACGTAATTTTCTTATAGATTGATGTTTCCATTACGAACAGCACCATCTATTGCTTAAATCCGTAACTGAATCTTATAAACATTACGAAAACATTCTGGTTTTTGTAGTTTCTACAGTTACGAATACATAATAATATTAAAAATTTAAATAATTAAAAACGTTCCACACTAGTTCCCTTGCTTGGCTATGCAAAATTTGTCCTTTCTTGGTCACGCTTATGCGATCACAAAACGACACCATCTTGGACTGACTGCTCGGAGTTCAAGTTGATAACGTCATGACTGGTGACGTTTGTTCCAGACAAAATCGATCGCTAGGTAATGACCATATAAGGCAAACCCTTCTTTTTTGAAAAAGACTAGTCAGTCGAGTAACTTAATGACAGCAATAAGCTAAAATTCGATGTCATACTCTTGTAGATAAATCAATACATATGAAAAAAACATCTTCAATAGACACCAATATTTCGTATTGATGGAGAAGAATCACTTTTTAAGGTTAATAAATTTAGTCATTAGAAATAGTTATTTCAAATATAACGACAAAATATATGAACAAAAAAAGGGGTTCCAATGGGCAGTCCCATTTCGGGCACGGTATTCAATCTGTACATGATTTGGGTTGAAGCTAATTATATCATGAAGTGGAAAAAAGCAAAATTTCTTTATAAAAGATACGTGGATGACATCTTGATTATATAGAAGGGTTCAAGTAGACAAGGTTTTCAAGATTCCTAAATTATATAAATGGATACCATAAAGACATAAAATTTAAGGTAGAAGAGGAAATAGATGGTAAAGTAAAACTTTTTAGATATTACAATAAAAAATGAACTTACAGGATTAACATTTGAATACTTCAGAAAAACTTATCAAAGTAACCATATTTTAAATTTTACATCAAACCACCGCATTTCAACTAAAAAAGGAATAATCATGGGTCATTTAAGAAGAATTACGGAATATACAGAGAATAATAAATTTTGGAAAGAAAAAATTGAAAGTTTAAAAAACAGGTTACAGATAAATGAGTACCCTTTAGAATTTATTGAGGAAACTTTCAAAGATTTTTTTTTAAAAAAAGAAATAAGAATAAAGATATTAGAAAAAAGTGAATTTAAAAAATGTGTAGTTTTATCTATTAGTATGTAAATCAACAAATGTGTAAAAAAAGCATGTAATAGTAATAATATAAAGATAATATATTACAAAGGTAATGTTTATTCAGAAATTGAAACTGAAAAATTACACATATGGATGTTGTTTATGCTCTAAAATGTAGGGATTGTCAGGGGGTCTATATCGGAAGCACGGGTAGAACAATTAAGGAACGGGTACAGGAACATGTACGTGCTTTCCGTAAGAAGAATAGAAATATATCTGAGTATTTTTATTTGTTAGATGTTTTGGTTTGAGAAAAGTTTCTCATTCGAATTGATGTTTATCTTCGTTATGTTTTTATATTTCTTTTATAAGAAACCTTGAGAAAGTCTTTTGAAATAAAAGACGAAATATTGGTGTCTATTGAAGATGTTCATATGTATTGGTTTATCTATACCAGTAATAAGCATTTATTCCTTTACTTCCTACCCACCAGGGTCTAACTCTTTCAAGTGCAGTCTTGATATCTGAACAAAGTCGACTTTCAGGTCTTTTCGATAGCCTTTAATGATTATTTACACTGGGGCAAGTTTTATGTATTTTGGAGTCGAGATTAAAATTCACCTTCCCATCTTTCTTAATTTGGATATGACTGATGCTGTGAAGAAACGCAGATGCTTGTTTAATTACCTTCTGTAAGATTCTATTTGTCATTACTAAGTCCTAGTGGTTTTATTTTTTTTTTCCACCTTTTAGAGCTGGTATACTGCTCTAATTGTAAGTGCATCGATTGTTTTGAAAATGGCGGTCAACTTATTTTTAATAATTTTACTGTGAAAGTCGTAATTAATTCACTTCTTAGTATTCAGTATTTTTATGAAGATGTTCTTATTTAAAAGCAGTGAATAGAAATTACAACCTACAAATGTGAACATTACGCAAATGTTAAATAAAGTACAATTAAGTATTTTAACATATTAACATTTTTTATTACTTTTGTTACATTTGCTCATTTTACTTCAAAATCACATAACATACATATATTTTTTCATTGACTAGCAAAATACAGTAACTAAAGATTTATGCTAATAATATAAAAAATATAATATAGTCTTAACTTATAACAAATGAAAATAAAAATTTAATTTGAAACTGTATATTTTCAAAATTTTAACAATACATAAAATTTAGCAGATAAAAGAACTAATAAAATTAACAGTTAAATCACTACTTACATGGAAATGTTTCAATTTTTACATATTTTGTTCATTAATAACATCTGCTATAGTTATAACATAATTGTAACACTTCCTTGAATGAATATTTGTTATTTATATATTTTATAAAGGCCAGAGTTGTGTTGTGCACAGTATTATTGCTTTAACATATATTTCCCTAGGAATGTGCGACAATCACTGTATGTAAATATATTCACATATATACATATATAAGTGTAATAAATATTATAGCACTCATATTGTGTATCAGGATGCTTCAGGTGATATTATAAGCAGAAATATCAGATATATAAATATAGTCTTTATTTATTTATTTGACTCGTATTACAAAGTTAGCTGCATTATTGTGCCATATTAAGAATAACTAAATATGATCAATTATAAACCACTGTTCTATACTAGATAAACTTCAAGAGAACAATGAGTTTACTTACAAAAACTGTAAAGTTTAATATTACTGAAAAATAAGTTTTCTTTTTTTTCAAATATAAATTATACTATGTGATGAAATCTGTTCTTAGAAACTACATACACTATAATTAATTAATTATATCATGTAATTTTCTACCAGTATTTCGGAACGGATTTAGAAATTGTTGCTAAGATATCTTATATTTAGGCTATTTTAAAATATATTTACCTTAAATATAGAAAAAGAAAAGAATTTAGTACTGATATCATTAAATATATAAATACTAAGAATTCTTACTTCAAATATAATAGTTCATAGAATCATACTGAGTATCATATCAAAACGAAATCTTCCTTGTATTGAGACTATGTAGCAATTGTTGCATCATAAAAACACAGCATAAATTGGGTTTGAAAATTAATTGGATACGAGACCTGTATTATGAAAATTTGCTTGAAGGTTCAGGCAAACTTTAAATATACTAAAGTCTGTAGGTTAAGATACAAACAATATTTATTCAAAAACATATCAAACCAATTATAAAAGTTCCAATTTCTAACATAGAAAACAGAATTCTTTAAGGAAAATCATTGATTTAATTCTTTAAAACTAAAATTTTAAGATACAATGTATCAATCAACATATGTTTATTTAATTTAAATTATAACTTATGATTAAAAGTTTTACATTTTTTTGTACAATTTGACTAACTTTTGTTTTAAATACAATTCACTGTTAATTATTTTTAATGCAATTTTGTGAGAATGCATATAAAGATTATGTGAATCATGTAAGAAATTGTAGTATGTAGAAATATATTCGAGGAATACCGCACTAAAATATTTGCTCATTGTATATAAATGTTATCTCAAAGTTAATGTGAGGTTATTGCAGGTAAGTTGCCCTACTAATACCCCATCAATGCTGGATTGATTTTTTAACCAATAATTTTATCCTAAGTGCTTTTCCTACTGGAGGTGAATGATAAAGAGAAGTATACAAATTTGAAGGAATATAAGAATTTTAAATGCGCCATAGATTAGCAATACATAGTGTTTCTATCAAGAAAGTTAGGAAAATACATAAAACTATCTGTGTACACACAGATTTATATACTTTCGTAATTTTATGGGAAAATGTATAAATCTATTTAGGAAACCATATGAAAAGTCAAAAAGTAGAAAAAAATATTAATAAATTATTTAAAATTAGAAAAAGTTAAAATGCATGGCAGGACAACAGTTCGATATAAAAGAAATAGCATTTGTTGAATCTGGTCTATTGTTCAATCAATAACTCTACTTTGATGCGAATTCCAAACATAGCTTTTTTTGATGTGTCTTTTAATAAAAAGAAATTAATTCAGGTATCTCTAGGATATACTATTTCTCTTATAAAAACTTTTAAAAAAAAAATACGAAACGAATTAGTAACTATTTTGACTTTTTTAAACAAATGCTTTTTAATGGTTTTAAATTTACGTTCTTAATATCTCTAGAAATAAAATAAAAAAAGTGGTATACATTAGTATTTTAATTTAAAAAATGGAATTACATTTTTAAGTAAATAGAATGATTAAACATTAAGAAGATATTAATAATATGAAAAAATGAATGACTTAATGTGATTGTTTCGTTATTAAGAGAGAGAAGAAAAAAAAAAACAATATGGCGATTTCTGACATGTTGTAACACGCCTGAGATTGCAAATGGCAAGAAATATAGGCACAAATAAAAATCGTCGATGTGATAACGCTCGCAGCTTAGGAACTCATTAAGTTTTGAACGGAATTTTCATTCAAAATCTGCACCGGTTCCGCAATATACTAAAGTCTGCGATGTATCAAAAAGATATTTTTAAAAAAATAACCCTGAGACAAGAAAGACAAGACAGAAATTGTTAATACTAAACTGTACAATTATAATTACTATGTTCACTGGATTTCGGACTAGATAAAAGTATTTGATAAATAAATGAAAATACGAAGAAAATAAATCTTGAAATGAGGAACTATAAATTTAGAAACTTGGACGCCATTTTTCTGGCAAATTGAAGCGGAATAACTATCAGGCCTAACATTCTTTAGAATAATCAGAGAGAATGCAATGATGAATTTCAATCTCTACCACATTCATTTCACTCATTGAAATAGGTCAAGTAGTTTCGGATTTAAACGAGAATGCATTTATTTATTTTATTCAGTGCGTCGTAAAAGCAACAAAAATGGCTTTGTTTTGGACGTTGTTTCTCAAAGGCATGGTTGATTCTCGATGTGATTAGTTTGTAAAATATCCGCACTAATGGACATAAATATTCCCCAATAGCTCTTTTAGGAATAACCCAGAAATTTAGGTTTCACAGTAGTTCATCGTAAGACTTTCCGCTTCAACAAGCTAATAATTATTTCTTAAAATTATTTCAAATGTCTAAACATTTTAAACTTGATAAAGTCAACATAACTTAATTATGAAGCAAGCATTTTAATAATAATACAGGGTAGCCCAAAAGTTCACAATTTAAATAATCTATTTTTTTTTTAAATATCCATTGAGTATGAACCTACTTTTAAGTCACCCTGTTTAAATATATCTACAAATTAATAATAAAATATATGCCAAAATTAAAATTGCTTTAATATTATAGAATAAAAAACTACTGGCATTTAAGAATGCCACAAAAATATTTTTTTTATATATTTTTAATAACACTTTCCAGGTAATCAAGATTTTCTTAATATATTTTTCGCATTAATAATTTTTGTGCTTTATTATTATTTTTTAGAATAGTGTTTTCTTAATTATCTTAATTAATAATAAGATTTTCTTAAAATATTTGTCTTCTTATTGACTACTTTAGCCTTTTTTTTATTATTTCATTTAATCAACAACTGAATAACTGTTTTCTTTAAGAAAAAGTCATTTTCTTAAATAAATGACTGCTGAAACAAGAATATTCTAAATTTTATAATTTAGAAAAATAAATAAACTTTAAGGTTAATAAATTTTATAGAAATTAAAATAACAGTTTTAATATTTAAAAATAAAAAGTAATTAAATTATATAAATACGCAATATTTGAAAAAAAAAATTTGCGTTTCAAAACTCGAAATGTCCTCAACAAGAATCTGAGACTGTTTTTCGTCCTTATTAGGACTCATCAGCGAATTAATAGACACTCAGAAAATGAGAAGGTGACTGACTTTTTATGGTGAGTCTAATAAGGACGAAACAGCTTAGCCTCTGGGTTCTACTCAAGACCACTCAAGATATGACAGTAAACATATACTTTTTTTTTATTATTATTCAACTTTAAATAATACTCTAAAAAAGAATTGTAGCCACTTTTCTGTTGCCGTTTTTGGAATATCACAGAAACTTAGGCGAATATTAACAGACAAAGCAAACTGCAGTAACATGCAGACATTATTCATAACAATATCTGTTTCTGGCTTAACTTCTAAAATTTTTTTAGAACTATAAGCTTATATGAACGATTGCTTGAATAAGCCAGTTTACGTATTTTTCAATTCTAATGGAATAAGTAGTTGCTAAAGTTTCTTCTTTAAGTAATCTAATTCCGCTTTCTTAAAATAATTGCAAAATTGTGGTGAATCATTAATGGCCTGGAATTAAAAAAAAAACATTTTCTCAAACTTTACGATTCGAATTTTTGGAAACAGCGAATTTTCCTATTCAGGAATTTTTTATTCAGGCTATTCTTGTGTTTATCTATCGTTAACCTACGAAATTCTACGAAGATTGTTCGGCAATAAAGTGAATTATGGCCTCTGCGCAGTCTACGGAACCTGTTTCTCAGTAGTGTCTTATTAGTTTTAAGTGATTAAAGCTTAAGTTATTTCTTTAAGTATTTTTAGGTTTTGCTTCGAGATATTCTAAATCGGAGTTACCTTCTTGGCCGTCATTTTGTAAACTGTCTGACTCTGAATTTTCTTTTTTTGATACTGTTGTCAATCGTGTTTTCCGTTTTAAAACTAGCCGATCGAAAGTCCATAGAAACATAATATCAAAGGCTACTAATATTAGAGGAGAAATGATGCTCCAAAGAGGATTTTGATTCCAGTTATTATTAATGATCTCATTTTTACGAGATTTCAGATCCATCGTGATACCATTCACTTGGTAAAAAGCTGATCCTGCTGTCAGAATATGCATCAACTGATGGCTGTTACCAATAAAGTCAAACTTTCCTGGCGCAAACTTTTCTGGCAAGTGACAGTTATATACAATACTTACGGAAAATGACAGAATATAGTACATTACAAAACTTGAAACATTGGGCACTGCTTCTCCTTCAGAATAAGTCATCAGTCGATACACCAGAGGCACTTCAAAAGGAAGATGGATAACCATGTAGATGATAAGTTTGCAGGAATGTAAGAAAGGACTAGACGGAAATAACCTAGAAAAATATAGAACAATGATAGATAACATATGCAGAAGAAAGCAGATCATCACTGTGTAGTTAGCATAGCCAGTTGCCAAGAAGCTTTCAGGAAAACAATAAGCTCTGTAAGCAATAGCTTTGCCGTAGATTGCAGTGAGAATTGCTGAATAATCTAGCATGAAGACAATGTCATGAATTCGTACAGAATAATAACTAAACATATGAGCTAGACTACTAGTGAAGAAGCACAGTGTCACAGTGAATATATAGGAAATGTAAGGCCAGTTGTAGGTATCGCTCCATAAGTTTATATCTTGTCCCAACTCGAACGAATACCACAGGAAGTAACATCCAGGAAGAAGGTGCGTCCAGAAGTTCAAAGTTTCGTTATTTCTGCAAAAGACACTTTGGGCACATTCAGAAACGGAACAACTTAAAGGCCGATAGCCAGACAATATCCCTCTTTTCCTCACAGGCACAGGAACTTCTTCGTCGGTTAGAAGCTGTTGTTTTTCAGAGGCTTCCGCTGGTTCACTAACAACCTTATGGTCGTAGAGAGACTGAAGGTACTTTTCTGGAACAACATTGGGAAGAAGTTCACACACTTCAGAATCCAGTCTCTGTACTAGTGTTGTTATGAATTCGCCAATCATCTTATAAAACTAGGAAATAGAGAAAGGAAAAAAAAAAAGTTTTAGTTCTGTGAAATTATTATTCAGGGTATGAGAAATTAAGAAATTTTATAAATTATGCTACTTATTTTATACTTTAATTATTGAAGCAATTTAGAGCACAATAAGCCTGATGAGGCCGCAGTTTAAGGGACTATTAAAGTACCTCTTATATCACGTTATGTTAATTTAGAGCATAAACTTATTAAAATTATGTAATAGTATCATTCTACAAATAAAATTAGAATATTATAAATACAGCCAATGAATCTAAGATACAAATTATAAGTAAATTAAGAGAAATAACTAAAATAAAGATATTTAAATTTTCAAAGCTTTTATAGAAATTGGTATCTTAAGAAAATTAATTTTAATAAATTATGTAAATAATAAATAGTTGTTTTTCTAAATATATTTTTCAAATATAATTACAGAAGTACATAAGATAGTCAAAGGAGGTTTTAACGAAAGTATTATAATTTTGATTTTTTTAATTTTGAAAACTTTAAATTAGTTCTTTTAATAACTTATAAGATATTGATAAATGAATGTATGCAGACGGGAATAAATTTATGCATTTCACAGAATAAGAGAAATATAAAGTGAGATAACAAAATAGAGGTCTACGAGACCCGAGTGAGATGAAAATGAAAGAAAAAAAAGGAGAAGAATGTTAGCCAAAACCCCATAAAAGCTTACTCATAATAACTTTATCAAGACAAAGATCAAAGTGAAACTGCGAGTCTTTCAATTCTTACGTATCAGTCTGTATGGTCTATAATACTGCATACCTTAAATTTTAATATAAATTTTCTTTTCTAATTCTTTGTTTTGCTGTTTCTGAATTTTGAACCTGTGCCAATATTTTAATAATTTTTCTTATTAGCGTCTTTGATTTATGTTTATTTGTTTAAGATGCATCGTGTATTTTTTTACAGAAAATACTAAAAGACAGAATTCTTATTTCTTATTATTATTCTCAAGAATGTCCTAAAGTAAGTTTAAGCTAAAAATTGAACTTGTATTTTTTTGTTTTTGTTTTGAAATAAATGATCATTTTTAAGATTTATTTTATTCTCACGCAAGAATAATGTATTTTCATTATATCTTATCTGATACGATTCGTTTAAAATCAATTTCCAAAATGATCAAGAATTATTATCTACTGTTAATTGAAAACAATTTTGATAGTGAGACACATTAAATTGAAAAATCTGTAGTTTTCCTACTTTTATTTGACGAGACTTATTTTTTCATAAAAGTTTTTTATCATGGTATTGAATGCTGCACTTAATTAAAGTTAAAGAACCCTGTATTCTTTCCATTTTACAAGATTGAAATAAAAAATACTTTATCTAGGCTTAGAAAACTGTAGAAAACGTTGTGATTACTTGGTAATGTAATAAATATTAATAAAGTAAATTTTACAAATAAGACAGAACTTCAGAATAAGTTTTCTGGCTATGTAATCAAACTGCCATTTATATCAAATCGCATCCATTACCATTGTGTAGAGGAAGTGATTAAGCAGTATCTTACAACAAAGTAAACATAGAATTTTGAATTTTGCTGAATATTTGTAAAGTCATAGAAGATTTACATCCGTAGATTAAGAAATTGAAGAACGGGGTTAAGTTCGGGAAAAACAAAATAACCAAAAAGAAAAGAAAACATATATCCTGAATCTTGTAAATCGTCAATTCTATTAAACATACAAGAGAATTGAATAGCCAAGGATTATTTTTTTCTTGGCTATTAATCATTGAGAATTTCCCAATTCTCAGAAGTTTTACATACTTGCTAACCCCAGCTGCAATTGATAACTATCGTAAAACATCTGTCCTAGAAAACTTCCTCTGAATTAATCAGAGAATTTACACAAAGTTGTTTACGTTGAGTGTTTGCTTGTCTTTTCTATTCTTGTTCTGTTTTGGTGTTTGTCTAAGTCAAGGATGTGGAAAGTTTTATGATAAAACTATTTTAAAGCAATCTGTTCTTGTCTAATCTGAGATCTGCATATGGGGAAATTCAGAGAGTAGTATACGAGAAAGAAAACACATTACTTCATCAGGATGTGAATTGTAAGTCTAAATTCTGATGATTACGCTACGGCCTTACTGAGTCGACTGTCTGTGTATCATTCTGATTTTCGAGTTAGAAAATCAAGAAAATTAAAAATGTTATTTTGTTATTACTAAATTAGAAAATATATTTTTTTGTTCGTTTGTTTTTTTTTTTTTCTCTCTCTCTTTTTAGAAATTCCCAAAATAACTTTTCCATCTTGTGTCGAAATATAACAACATAACCTGTTAAAGTCATCTTTCATAAAACTGTGTGATTTACACCATAATTCTCATAAAACAACTATCTTTAATGTTAACCTGAGGAAGTTTCTCGTGCAGAGAAACGAAATATTGTGAACATTAAAATTAATTGTTTTACGAGAATTATGGAGAATATCTGTTACTTAATCTTTCCGTTTCTCTTAAACTTAATAACTAGAAGTTCCAGAACGATCTTGAAGTCTCCTTTGACTAAAATATTGAGAATTTCCTTTTTTTCTTTGTTTTTAAAAAAACTGTGAAAAATGCATAAATATAAACGGAATATAATATATTCCTTTATTTTTAAATTAGCCGTGGAATGCTAAAAATAGACATGATCTATTTTTATGGGATGATCTGTTTTGCGATCTTTTAAGAATAGATTGAACGAAATACTTTATCTAATCAAACTCATGAAGTGGGAGAAAAAAAAAAGATTTTTATCTATGTTTTTAATATCGCTCAGTCGCTGCAACAACGGCATAACTCAAGAAACATCATTTCCCAGAAAATAAGTTTGAAAGTTTCCAAAGTGAACCGAATGTGTTGATGCAATTGTAACACAATTCGCTCTCTCGTACCATTCATTCTACCAGTAAAACCAACTCCGAAGACTCGTTCTTTTTTGGCAAAAAACCAGAAACTGGTAATTTTTGAGTTATGGCGCTGTTGTAGCAAATGAGCGATTTTTTTCTTTTGTTAGTATAATTTCCTTTTAATCTCACATTTACAAATAATTGTGTTGACAATTTGTAATATAATGACAGAAATTATCGTTAACAATAATTATCTGTTTTACTTAAACATTTATAAATTATCAGTAATTTTAATTTAGCTTATTATATTGTGAATGTAAAAAAAAAAAAAAAAGAGGTATATATTTTACTTTCTTTGTTTATTTCCTACTATCTGTACCCGGTATGCGTTGCAATGCCACTCAAAGGAAGAAAGTGTTTGTGTTTTAATTCTGTTTATTGAAGTGATATTTTTTGTTTTTCCGTCTGGTGCATACACGAATAAATCAGAAGGTTTTCCGACGAGTGAGCAGGCCACATACAGCTGTCCATGTGTTGTCCCTGTGCTTTGTTGATAGTCATTGCAAATGCGAGTCGCACCGGAAACCGCAAACGTTGAAACCGGAAAAACACTCATTTGTTGCAACAACTCGCGCACAAGATATTGTAAAATAGTTCTACTAATTCAGAAACCTTCGCGGGCGTGCGCACAACAACTCACCAAAGTTTCATTGAAATCTGATGAATGGTATAGGAACGCATACGGGACAAACAAACAAAGAAACATTCATTTTTATGTATTAAGATTTATCAGTTTCTTTAGGCAGGAGAATGTCTAATAAAAAAAGAGATGGATATTGATTTCAAACTATTCAATTTCGCTAAAGGCACAGACATTATCAATAGTCTTTCAACCAAGGTATGTCCAGAAGTATATATGATTGAGAATTTACAAAACAAAGCCGTAGCTACTCATCTAAATGGGAGTGAAAACTAGAGTCTTGGAAAACGAGACAAAAATAGGATACCGAGAAGCTGAAATGAAGTTCCACCGGAAAACAGAAAAACTCACCTTAATGGAAAAAAGAAAAGAAACAAACAAACAAAATAGTGAGATTATCAGAAATCTCGGTATCAGATATGCGGATATCCATTCAATACACAGTTACAAGAAAAGTAGGACAGGTCATGTATCAAGACTATACAGAAATAAAATCTCCTCATCCCCAAAGTTCATAATTGCTTTCCAAAAAGAAAAATTCATAGGACGCCCTATGAAGAGATGGACAGAACACGAAAGGATGAGGTCGATATATATTTATCAATAACTAGAACCGGCTGAAGAAGGAATTCTTTTTATTCATCTATTCCTTCTACTAGACTGCAACGAGAAATCAGTAAGTAAATAAATAAATTTTAATAATAATACAATAATAATAATGTGACATGCCGTACAGTTCGCATTTTATTTTGAATATACGAGCGTATCATCAGATAGCTTAAATAGCGTTTGTTATTTTGGCCTCTTAAAGCTATTATAACGGCTGCACCGCACCGAAACTGAATAATAATTAGGATGATGTTTTTAGTTTGGACAATTTTAAAGATTACTTTATCAACCTTTCCTTCAAGCGCTAACATCTGAAGTTCTTTGAAATGCGAAATTTAATTAGGTTAGGTGTATCCCACAGGCTTCAACGTTTCAATGACCCGGGACTGAGATGAAGCCGGGTGGTCAGTCCAGTGCTCGCCCGCCTGTACCTGGGAAAAGAAACCCGGTACCGATTCTACAGAGGGCTCAGTAGATCCTAGGACCCCTTTCGAAGAGAATGGAGCGGGGAAAAATCTCTGCCCTCCGCCGAGGCCAGGGATCGAATCCGCTTCCTCTAACCCGAAGCCAAGCACTCGGCTACTGGGCCTACACGAAATTTAATAATGAGTAAATATTAATTCAGTCTTCCCAAAATAATCCTAGTCTATCTATAGTTGATTTCACATTAAGTTTGCAAGAAATCTCTCACTATATAACTCCGAAGAAAATTAGTTATTTGTAAACCTTTGAAAACACTGATTAAAAACATTTTATTGCTTTGTTATTAAATATGAAAACAGTTAAATTGTCAATTTATTTCCTCTATTTTCTAATTGCCATCAATTACAGAACAAAAAGTTTATAGAACAATTAGAGGGCGGAAGGATACGTAATAGCATTTACGTAACTTGGTTTCATTTAAACCGCCGTAGTTAGAAAAGAGTTTCAAATATAAAACATAATAAATATCCTCATTATTTAATAGAGAATGCAACAGAAGTAGGTCTACCGCCATTTCCCTTATCACTTAGGGAAATATCACTTGATCGATTCCGACTAGTACCTTTCATCTTGTGAGGAACAGAGGCTCTCAAACTTCTCGATATCAACGCGATTCCTTTTGATTTTAGTGGAATTTATTTTTAATGTACTACAAATTAATATATAACTGAAATTAATACATTATTTAATACAAAGAATTATTAAAAAATTCATTAAATAATAATTAGAAAATTAATGCTAAAAGGTTTGACGTGTGTCCAAAATAATTTCACTGAAATAGTTCCATAACCACACAGTTAAAATTCATAATACATTTATATTTAAAAAGAAACATACATACAAAGCAGAATCGGTTTCAAGCCATACCCCGTGGCTTTTCTGCAGCCTGAAAATAATCTAAACTAAAAACTATGTTTATATGTACACTAAATCATTTTTAACCAATCCTAGATATTATACTAATATCTTCTTAACGTCATAGCACAGTGGCGACCTCACCAGCGAAAAGAGGAATTCAAAAAATTAAGCAAATAAAAGAAAAATTAATTTCCGATGTAATTGAAAATAAGATAAAATTATAATAGTTATTAGTTTAAACAATTATTTAATTTAAATAGATGGTAATATAGTAATATTACATTAACATTTTACTACTATAATTACTTAATTTATTTTAAAAACTAGAGTCAATAAATAGCTTTTAGTACTAATTATTGACAATATTTCTAGTTTTTGATTTGGTGTTAAGTTTATCATATCACTAATCAAACGTTTAATTTTTATTAATATACTTTTTTATACTTAGTTTTCTCTCTTATACTTAATTTAAATAATCCTATATGAATCTTATTAAACTTATTATTAACTTTTGTATTTTAGGATACTTATATTAATTATCAGACCTATACTACATATGTGCATTTCTTTTTAAGCACACCTAATAGGACTGAGAAACATTAAATAAAAAAATAAAGAAAAAAAAAATATGACACTATGGTGATTCGCTATGAACGCCATTTATGTATTCTTTTTTAAGTAAAAATTTGTTATGAATTTTAACTAAGTGTTTATGGAACTTTTTTAGTGAAATTAGAAAATTAAAAAATAATTAGAAATAAAAAGATAATATAATTTTTACAATTATACATAAAGAACTGTTAGAAGGAAACTATACTAAGATCCCATCTACTAAAAAGAATCATTTACCGCTGGTAAAATTATTCCTACAAGAACTGTTCGGTTTTTTTTTTTAATTATTTGTTAAAAGCTAATTAATTTATAAAAAAAAAAGTCATTTAAGAAAGAAAACTATATTAACAAAATTACTCCATATTTCCATCAGAATGCACTGATTTCCCCTGGAAAATGGAGCCCCACAGTTTGAGAACAACTGCTGTAAAAGAAAAACGATTGAGTAATGTACTTAATTGACGTCAATTTCAAATCATTCATTTTGTTTACGCTTGCACTGCTGCTAATTGATTGTTATCGTTTCATTATGATATTAAAAATAAAAAAAAAAATGTAATAAAGCATTGATGATTCATTCAGTTATCATTCGCAGTATTTTACAACGTAAAGACTTTATCTGATTTCAACATTTGCGAATGAAAACGTTTATCGATAACATTAGGATAAAGAAAAAAACAGGAAATGTGCCTATTAAATGAAGTTAGATTAAACTCTATTGAAAATACTCTTAATGATTAAAAACTAAATGGATCTAATGATAAATTATTGCAGAGCCTGAATGGAACTAACATCAACATATGTGCACTGTGTACGTTAATGTGTAATACATATACCATAGAAAAGATATAAGGAAAGTATCCCCTCCTCCAAAATGTATAACACACGACTTATTTTATTTCGCGTTTTTTTTTTTTGGTTGGATGGTGACTTGAGAGGACCTTGCAGAAATTTTGATGATTTTTTTTTTTTGTTTTTGATTATTGCAGATTGAACCACCCCGAAATAAAATTATATATACACCCAGGAAATGTAAACGATATAACATGCAGTATTTACTGCATGTGTCCCAAATATATCTGGAATGGTAAACTCATAACTTAAAAATTTCGAAATTTGCAAAGATAAATAAATTTCCAAAGATTTTATTTAATGAATAGCAAATTTTGAAATAGTAAAGAATAAAAGAATATTACAAATATATATATATATATATATAAAAGAAAATGGAAAATTTCTACAATTCTTATTGAGCAGATACTACATATATCGGTTTATAACTTTCGTTTTAGTAAATTGGACTATTCGTTGTATGGTTTTTAACGATTTAACAAAGAAAAATAATAAGTTAATAAAAAAGAAATTATTTAAAGGAAAAAAAAAGTTTTTGTTTTATTAAAAGAAATGCTATCTTCACACGAGCAGGAATTACTTACAAGACAGATACTCTAAATCTTAATGACAGTGAAATTAAGTTTTGAAAAAATCGATTTTATTTCATTTATTTTATTCCATTATTACTAATATGTATGATTATATAAAGTATGTTTATATGTATGAAGCACTATTACCAACTTAAATGTGTATATGCATGTGCGTTCATGTAAGATATACTATTAATTTACAGGATTATTCGTATTTCTTTTCTAATTTAAGCAGTTTTAATTTAAGACATCATTCTTTTAATTTATAATTCTGTCAATTGAAAATTGGCTTATGTTTTTTATAATTAAAGAAAATTTCTATAATTATTATTTTAAGTAATACTAAATTTTACGTGCCTAATCTATATTACTAAAATCTTTTATTTCTCTGTCTGTCTGTCTGTCTTTCTGTCTGTCTGTGTGTCTGTGTGTCTGTCCGGCGCAATTTTCTGAGCGAATGGAAAATAGAAATAATTTTTACAATGAAACATCCGCGACAGGAATCGAACCTGCATTCTTCTGATCCGAAGTCAGATGCCTTATCAATTAGACCATAGGGACTACAACTCTCTTCATATGGTTTTTTGACTTATATCTCCTTTCCTTTCCCCCATCAATAAGGAATGTATTCAATCTTTTTTTTGAATCTCAAGATTGTTTATTTATTTCACATCAGTCAGTT
>JAFIDM010010028.1:18003896-18032483 GCA_023159025.1 Thereuonema tuberculata | reverse complement strand
AAAAACCATCAATAAATGTAACTCAATCGTCACTGAAAAGTGACAATTATAATTAAAATGAAAGTCAAAAAAGAATGAAGCGATACTTCTATTAGATAGAATACTGAAAAATCACTATCTGTAACTCAGAAACCATCAATATTTGGAACACAAAAGCCACTGAAAAGTGCCACTTAGAATAAAAAAAGAGACTCAAAAAAGAAAGAAGCAGTATTTCTATTAGATAGAATACTGAACACTATTGTAACTCAGAAACCACTGAAAAGTATCATTTGGAATAAAAAAAAAAAAAAAGAGTCAAGAAATAAGAAGCAGTATTTCATTAGGTAGAATACTGAAAAATCACTATTTGTAACTCAAAAACCATCACTATTTCTAACTCGAAAACGACTGAAAAGTATCAATAGGAATAAAAAAAAAGATAAGAAAGAAAGATGCACTATTTCTATTAGATAGAATACTGCTCAGAAGTTAGACGTCTTAGCCATTAGACCACTAGGCCTACATTCTAATCTCTGTAAAAAATATATCATAGATATATGATTTACAAGGTGGTTCTAAAAGCAGTCGTAGATTGAGAGAATATAGACATCAAAAATTAAATTAAAAAGAAGCTTTTAAAAAATTTTAGTTTTAGTTTCCTTGATGTAATTTGTGTGTGTGTGTGTGTGTGTGTGTGTGTGTTATTTTTAATAAATAAAAAATTGTTTTCCGTTACATAAGGGAGGCTTCCGGAGCGAAGCGACGGGTAACCGACTAGTAATTCAATAAAATGGTATCAACGGAAGGCACAAAGGAACCAAAAAGTTTTCGCACCTCAAGCTGTCACTGGGACGGCCGTTTCGTCCTCTTCAAGAGACTCCACCGATGACAGGCTCAGAAGGTGCGACATTTTTTTCTATTATTGTGTATTTTTGTTTGTACTTGCTTTTATGGGATCTCGCTTCCAGGAGCGACAGTGGGTTTCTTATATTTTCGCACCTTCTGAGCCTGTCATCGGTAGAGTTTGTCTGACTGATGAGTCCTAAAGAGGACGAAACGACCGTCCCAGACTCTCGCCGTGACAGCTCGAAGTGCGAAATCTTTTTGGTTCCTTTGTGCCTTCCGTAGTTATCATTTTGTTGAATTACCGGTATTAATTTAGTTTATGTCCTCTTTAACTTAATAATGACTTTAGTTATAATTTCGAGCATTTTTTTTTAATACCTAAAATTCTACCGGACAGTCTTTTTATGGATTACAGAAAATTTAGTTAAGAGTAATAATAATAAAAATAGTAAGTAATAGCTTAGGTAATACATAAAATGCTCAATGTATCGCCAATAACATATTCACAATCGTAGATATCCAAACTTAAGTATATGAGAAATATAAGAAATATTAGAGTGTTGACTCTTAAATAATTAAATCGAAAGATTTCCATTTCCCATCTTATTTTTCTCAAGATACAGTTGGATTGTTTTGACGAAGTGCTTACCCTGTGTTTACGTCCCATTTTGCTTGTGGGTTAGGAAGAAGCTATGAATAACATATCGTTCTGGGAAAAGGCTGTGACAATAACAGCTTATGTAATAGTAGGTATCAAAACGAATATCTGAACTTTCGTTCTTAGTCGGATAAAAGTAGGGTATAGGCGTAAGAGTCTCCATTGGTTCATGGGGTGCCGAAGGTGTAGGCTCCGACGTTTTCCTGACCATCGGCACCAATTGAGATTGGGTGGTCAGATTAATGCTCGTCCGCCTTTACCCTGAGAAAAGAAACCCGGTTCTCATTTGATAGAGGGCTGCATGATGCCTGTGGCCCTTCCGGAGGAGAAATAGCCTTGGAAAAATGCCCAGCCTCCAGCCGGGATTGAACTATCGGGAGAAAAGGCAACTGATTTTTTTTTTTATTTGAAACACGTCGCGAACTTCTGTGAATAGAATCTAGACGATAGAATAAAATAATCCAAACAAATTTGAAACCTAATTATTTTTCTTACTATTATTATATTATGTTTGCTTTAAGAATTCTAATTTATTTATTTATTTTGTTGATAAGTAGTAAATAAAATAAATGAATAAATACTTTAACATAAGACACATTTAAAGTAAATACTTTAAAACTCGTTCTTTTTAACTTATCTCTCACATAAAAAAAGTAAAGGAACTTAAAAATCGTTTTTTTTTTTTTTTTTTTTAGATTTTTTAACACAAAATTTTAATTTTTGAAAAAATTTAAAGCTAAAAAAATCCACTTTTATTTCGTTGATACAAAAGACTAACAAAAACGAAAAAGAAAAAAAAAGAGAACAAGAATAGAAAACTAAACGCAGCACAGATGGTTTTTGAAATTTCCAAAAATAAACTGTTTTTACGTTATAAAAACTTTAATACTGGAAGTTAGTTCACCTTCGATTTTAATGTCAAGTAACGCTGATGTACGATTATGGAAATATTGGGGACTGCCTCCTGGCATTTCGTCAAAACTTGCACACACCTTTTTTGGCTCACGAATTACAAAGCAGCGATTGTGGCTTACAGCCAATGGAAAACAGTTGGAAAAGTTTCGGTGCTTTTTGAGGTGCGGTCACGCGAAACAAAAGCAACTATTGTGCGTGGTTTGTCTGCACGTCACTTAACTGTACTCCTTAAACTATTCAATATCAAAACCCCTACAGCACGAATAGCTAATAAGTAATAAAAATGAGTAAGTTTTTAGTCTGCGTTCCTAGGTAAGGGAGGTTTATCAAATCACTCAGTCTATGAGATTGTTCGTATGTGTGTGTCACCCCCATTAACTTTTCATCTTTTCAACGGATCTTCTTGAAACTTGGCGTGGGTATTTAATGACAAGAGACAATTGGTACTTTTGTAGTTGTTGTTTTGTCTGCAAATCCTTTGTCGAGAAATCCCATAGAAAGTCATCACCACGTTAACAATGATGTCTTATCGTCTTTTCGAATGTATTAATCTTCTTTTTTTTTTTTAACTACTCCACTAAATTGCGCGCGCTATGATATTGAAATTAACCGGATTAAACCAACTTAAGGATAAAATAAGAATTTAATTAAATATTTTCAGAAAATGGGAAATGTCAACTCTATATATTAGACAGCTAATATAAATATAAACGGAGATATTTCGCTTACGTCGATTTTACGAAAAAACAAAGAAAATAAAAAAAAGAAAGAAATTTTAAGGAAATTACACTTTAAGGTCTTTCAATAACTTCTTTTTTTGACCTATTGTTATTTATTTGGCTTTAATAAATCCTCCTGATGTGATAGGTTTGGTCTGCCACACAAACTCCTCTTAAAATACATCGGATATACACCTAAAAGTATCTCATAGAACTTAAATTCTACTGTCCTTAAAATATAATTCCATAAAATCTATTTTATTATTATTATTATTATTATTATTATATCTTCATTAAAAAGATTTCTTAAGATTTGGTTAATAACTAATGTTAATCCTATGGTTTAATAGGATAAAAAAAAAAAAAAACTGTCTTTTTAAATAATGATAATTTATGTTGTGTTTTATTTTATCTATAACTCTTGTATGCATCAAATCAGTGATGTATCATTTACTTGTTGTATAATCTGATTTTTGTATGTTATTCTTTTTTTGTTTAACCTTATGTATTCGAACCTGTTGATGGGATTGCTTTAGTTCAATCCTAACTGGACGAAAATGAATTTAATGAAAGTAAATAAAAAAATAAAAAAATTAGCACAAAATTACTGGAAAACATCAATGAAGCGAAAGTGATAAAAAACATTCAATTAAATAACTAAAACAATAAAAGGAAATATAAAGGTTGGATAAATACTGAAATTAAGGAAAAAGAGAGGCTTTTTAAAATATACAAAAATAATCGAAGCAATGAGAATTACAAGAAAATTAAAAACCAACTCAAAACAAAAATGAATCAAATTAAAAAACAGTACTATAAAGATAAATTCAGTAGCAATGCTACGAATTCGAAAAAAAAAGGGATCGAAGTAAGTAATATTTTAGGTGGGAGAAAAACAAGATAATAAAGAACTTAATCGCCTAATAGATAGTATTGAAGGTAGCAACAAAGAAATCAGATTAGCTAATTTTATAAAATATTTTGTAATAACTTCACTCAGATGGCATCTAAATGCTAACACAACTAACTGATTACGAATAGTTGTGCACTAGGGGTGATTCTAACGCAATGTTTCTTCAAGAACCTTCTATTACACAAATCGAATACATTATAAAAAACCTAAAAAACTCAAATCCATACATAAATTAACTATTAGTGAGATCAAAAAATATAACAATCTTTTCTCAAAAATTGTTTTTATTTGAATTAATAAAATAATCGAGACACAGATCTACCCAGATAACTAAAAAGTATCAAAATTGTTCCAGTATTTAAAAATGATAATCCTTAATTTAACTATAGACCAATAGCTGTATTTAATGAAGTAGTAGAAAGCTACTTCTCCACAAAACTGAAAAGTTACCTGGAAAAAATAAGAATAATTAATCCTGAACAATATATTCTACTTATCAAAAACTATGAGTACGACTATTTTGTTAGAAAAATTAAGTAAGGAAGTTAACGAACATTTGAATAAAAATTAATTTCTATTAATGCCCTCTGTAGATTTAAGTAAGGCATTTGATTCAATTGATCGTAGTATATTAATATGGAAATTCTCTAATTTTTGGTATTAAAATTGTTGCACTTGAATTTCTAAAAAGTGATCTACAAAAAAGAAGGATATGTGTTTCTATCAAGAATTCTACAAGCAAAAAGAATAAAATATTGAAAGGCGTACCGCAGGGATCAAATATAGGACCCACATTATTTTTAATACATATTAAGGATCATTTTTGATATTTTTTCCAATTTGAATGGTTATAGTGTTGTCATCTTGTTGTTGTTGTGTTGTTGTTGTTGTTGTTGCTTGTTCTATGTGGTATTTAAGTCCAAAAAAGAGGCAGAGAAACTTGTTGCTGAAGAAAACATTTTCTACAAAGGAAAAAAGCTGATGTGTACGTTTAAGGCAGATTTTATCAAAAGAGCAAAGGAAAACCGAGCAGTATCCGAGCAGAAAACCGAACTTGAGAACAAGTTCAAGGGAAAGAACAAGACAAACAAAGAGACTAAAAAAGATGCTGACGATGAGGGAATGGAATTGGAAAAAGCTTGTATTCGCATTCCCTTCAATGGTAAGGATGACAAGGAGAAAGTTTCATGGATAGATTTCACAAAAAGTGAAAGTTGCGCGACAGTTAAATCCGAAGATGACAACACTATAACATATTAAGGATGTTTTCAACCACAAAAAGTATAACCATATCAAAGTATATGTAGACGACATTCTGATAAGCATATTATAGGCATGAGGTAAGTATTGTTTGCTTGTTCTTTTTCCAATAATAATCCGAGTTAAGTGATATTAAGCAGTATTTCAGTCAACCATGTTTAGCAACAATAATAAAAGATGCATAACAGTTGCATTTGTAGGTTGTAGTGTTTTGGTTGCTATGGTGAAGCAAAAGCAACGGTTTGATGGTGATAAATGAAGAGGAAAAGTTCTCGGAGCAAAGCTTAAAATTTAAAGACTTTCATCTGAATACCAGAAACACATCAAAGATGGATAAGCAAGGTTTTGGACGATTCTAGGAAAGGCGATAGAAGACCGAACATTAAGACTATCCAATGTAGGTTGTTTACTGGTTGCCAAAGGAGAAGACGGAAGACAAGAACGGATTTTTAGGGTCTAGCAACGAGGAATCATTATAGAAATCGCAGAATCAAATGTAAGTGTTCATCTGTATCAAGTGTGAATACTAATGAAGGATGTACACAAATTTCCTGGATAATAACTTAGTGAAAGACTGACATTTTCCTGGAAATTGTGCAACTTCGCGAATTAAACTGAACAAGAACTGTTCATCGCAATCATATATAAATTTAATTGTTGTATTTTTTTTACTATCAACTAAATTTTACTTGAAAGCTTATCTTCATTGCCTTCCGATCTTTTTATTGATTTTAAAGTAATTTATATCCTGCACCAATTTTAATAGTGAAATGATTCTTTCCTCTGATAATAAGAAAATATCATCAGATCAGAATTATTTCCACATTTAATAAAATTTGAGTATTTCATTAGTACAACTTTAATACACATCCCTAATGCAACCTACATAAGGATCTTCTAAGAGATGTACAAAAATGGAAGCATAAGAATAAACTAATAATAAATAACAATAAAACAAACTTAAGGTTAATACGTCCTAAAAATCAAAATTCAGTAGCAACAGTGTATCTTCACATCCACAAAAGCTTGCAATCATATAATCCTGCCTGTCAAACTGTCACAAAATAACATGTCAAAGCCATAAAATACTTAGGAATTGCCATTCATTATACGTTCACTTGGGATAGGCACATAAACAATATTTATAAAAAAAACTAACGCCATATCATATGCCCACTATCACACAAAAGATACACTTCCACTCAAAATTCGGATTTTAATTTACTGTGCTTCCGGTGATTCTATTCCAAGTTATGCGACTAATGTTTGGGTTGATACTAACAATTCTATTTTAATAAATATAAATTCTCTACAAAAGAAAATACTTAAACTTACTTTTAATAATAATAATAATATCTGGACGGATAGAGAAAAGAAAGAAATATTTAATAGAAAGAGGGGTTTTTAACTTCCTATTAAAAATTACTGTATGATTTAATCGTAAAAAACTATTACAGTCTAATTTATAATAAAAAGAACATTAACACTAGTAATTATAATTTAAGAATTCAAAACTTAAAATATCCCGATATAAACAACAGTTATGGAGAACGTAATCCAAACTTCATCTTTGGAAAAGACCCTCAATAAAATTGGCCTCAAGTTAAATAAATGATATAAAAGAAAATATCAGATGTTAAAAAATAATTAATAATACATAAATAATAATTCAGATTAAATCAAATGAAGCTAAAATCAGAATAAATAAAATTTTACAATTATAAGTTATCATTTTTAAAAATATTCTTTACTTATATTTTGGCTAAAATGCTTCTATTAGTGTTTCGCATTTATACAGTAATAAAAAAAATGCTATAAAATGTTCTATTGTTGTATTATTGATATTTCATGTTATTATGTTATTATATTAATTAATGTGTATTATTGACATTTATTATTGATTATTTTTGGTATTTTCTTTTAATATTTATGATTATTTTGTTTTAATAACTTCTAATCTAATGTTATAATATTTTTATTTTTCAACTCACCCACAAGTTATGCTGTATGCCTTTAATATATCATATTAGATTTATTATTTTTATATTATATATTGCACATATTTTATATTATTTAACATAGGCATCTGTTGATGGGAGCCTACAACTCCTAACGGGACTTGACTGTAAAATAATTAAAAAAAAAATTATTATTATTTACTATTTTTATTAAAAAAAAGTCGTGAAAAAGATATAGGCATGTAGTTTCTTAAAATGTATTTTATTGTTACTACTATTATTATTTTCATTTTATTTACTTTTGTTTTAAGAGTTGTGAAAACGATGTAAGCGGAAGGGGTCCATCTACTTCGAATTCTAATTTCTACTGAATAAAAACAGTAAAAGTTTTCCATTCTCTGAAAAGAAAAAAAAATGCATTATTTTCGTAAATTATCAAAATCGGGTTCATTTTCACGCGCATTGGATTACTAAAAGGAATAATATTCACATTTTAAGACAATGAAATAACAAGAAATCCATGGTTTAGATTCCAATGCTTTTTCTGTGGGAGTTTTTGTCGCCTGTCCGTGTTAATTTTTCGACAAGGACCCACTCGGAAAGATTTGAAATATATAAGTTAGTTTGGCCCTTACCCTTAAATAAGCATACTACGTTTCAAGAAGATCCATACAGCTGCTCAAAAGTTATTACGACGGAAAAAAACAAAACCCGCATTTATAATGAAGCTTACTTATCTATTAGAAATACATTAATATTGTTTAAAAAAATTATTACACCAAAACCAATTTTTCAATAATTAACCGTATTAGAAAGGAAATATACCCTCAATACGTCATTCCATAAGCTTCTCGCGCTGTTAGGTTGGGAAAAGAATTCCACTTCACATTTTGAAATCGACTGCCTTAGACTTAATCCGCAATCAAATAAAATTCCTTCATATGATTCATACAGATGAATATAGATAAAGTAAATCAAGCCTTTCAATATATCTTCTATAAATATATATTAAAAAAATACAATATTTCAATGCCAGCCTTCATCAGGAAATTTCAGTGTTTATTTATACATGTAAATGAATTAATCATGCATGTTTTTATTACCAGTCGTGTTTTGTCGTCTTTATTAAAAGGATCCTTGTTAACGGGTCTGGATTGTGGTGTTATTGAAGTCGGTCGAATCAGAAATTTCTGGGGTTTTTTATTTTTTATTTTTTTATGTTCTTGTAATCTCTCAAAGAATGTTCTTATGGTACTCATAGACGTAATCCATACTATGGGAGTTGTTTATAAGTTAAAATGTAAGTATTGTGACAAAATATTTTACTGTTATTGTTATTGTTCAGAATGTAAATAGGCCTTGAAATGATGAAGGCCATGACGAAGGCTTGTTTGAAAATTCCTTCATGTTTCTCTAAAGCTGACAATTTACACAATGTAGTCTATATAAAATTATATGTATATTTTTTTTTATTATTAAATCTGTAATTTTTCACTCATTCTCTTTATTCTTTTTAATTTCCTTTTTAGCCACTCATCTGGGTGCTATTGCGTTTGTCCTGTCCGTCCGTAACTGCCCCTCTACTCCCACAACAAGTCCCGAACGAAAGGTCGGATCAGCAAACGGACTTCATCATCGTCTTCAGAGGCCCAAACACCGTAGGGATGGTGTATTTTTGTTTCTTGTGTGCAAATAATTTCGATATACTCTATGTTTTAAAATTTTTGGATAGTTTTTTTTTTCTTTCTTGTATTTCGGAAATTACCTTTAAATGGGCCAATTACTACTCTATTTTTAAGAAAACTAAAGTAGTATAGTGAATAAAGCGAAGGAATCAGAATCAGAAGGTTCTGAGTTCGAATCCCAGCCTTGAATACAATTTCATTTAATTTTTTATTTCGGAGATTCCATGTTTTATGCAACTAACAAGTTTTCGTGGTTTGAAAATTGATTAGGCACACGTTCAATGTCCGCGTGGGTTTTAATGGATCGCCCTTAATTTTATGCTTTAGCACATTTTTTTTTATCGACTTTAATAACTTTTTCTTATTTGAAATCGTTATGTTGTGAGCTTCTTCGTATTTGATATTTTTATATAAGGATTCCACGTAGCAATGTACAGCCTCACTGTATTCCAGATTATAAAAAATGAATTGTAAATTTGTTAAAAAGAATTTACAATTCATTTTTATATTCCTTCCTTCTGTGTTTAGAAACTGCAAAGGTAATTTTCAATTAAGTAACAGTAGTGATCTTGAAAAAGAAATTTAACATGCAGAAAATCAATAAGAAATAGAAATCAAATGCTGCCCATAAATACATACAGTCAAAGGTTTGAGTGCGCTTTAGCACTTATTTTTTATTATTGTTTATTTTGTCACTTTTGGGAGCGAAAATGACTTCCCTTTATTTTTCACGCCTTTTTGTGTTTATCATCATCTGTGAGGAGGGTGGTTCGGACTGATGAGTCCCTAACAAGGACGAAACGGCCGTTCCCGCTTCCCTCTGATGATAAACTCAAAAGGCGTGAATGCTTATTTAATATGCAGCATTTGATTTCTATTTCTTGGTAGTAATCTTTTATTAATTTTTACCTCATCTTTTAAATTCTAATATTATGTAAATTTCTTGTTCGGAAACAAAAGCCTTAAATTTCAAACCGAATCTAACATCTAATAAAATTCTAAATTACTTTTTGTTTTACCTAGGTTTTTAAATTTACTAAAAAAGAAAATCCTATACAGTAGTTTCAATTTGACTAGAAAGTTTTAAAAAGATCTGACATTTTTATTTCTGGGAGTAATTTAACTCGAGTAATTAGGTTTTAAAAAATCAAGCATTTTAACAGTGGTTATCAGGTTTTTTCAGAATAGGATGTAATTTAAAGCGCAAATTCCCAATAAAAAAGTTAATGAAAGAAATCATCCTCAATTAAATTACCAGATTTCTAATATTCTTAATTTATTTTCATTGATATATCGAGCTGTTAAATTATATAGATCCGATTTTTCGTGTTTATACGTTATCAAAATATTCTGTCCATTATAATAGGATTTAAAAATACATCTCTATAAAAACCCTTATCTAATGAAATTACTAAACTATCAATTTTATGCTTCCTACTTAGGAAATATTTAAGGGATTTACAATTCTCTTAAGATAATTTTATAGTATCGAAGTCTAATTCCTGTTTTGTTTTTTATTTTAAAACCGTCCATTTGATGAACGAAGTTCATTTGTCAATGGACAAGCAACCGATATATCACAAAAATATGCCCTGTGAACTTCGAAATGAAATAAAAAGAAAAAAGAAAACCAGACGATTGGATAGCAGTGAGCAGCAATTTTGGAATGTGAACTTAGAACCCGAGATTTTTTTTTTTTTTTTTTTGAGGGGGAGAAAACTTTTTTTTTTTAAGCCTTTTTATTAAGTTTTTTTTATTAACAATTCATCACACATTCTAATAATATATAATAAAAACCTCTGTGCTGTTTATATTAAAATATAATTAATAATACAATTTGCTGCATAAATAATTAAAAAAAATCGATTATAACACTATATTTTATTTTTAAATACAGAAATTATACTGCCATTAAGAATGAAAGTATTCCTATCAACAGGTTCTGATTTTAGATGTACCATAATTAAATTATTAATTTTGAAATAAAACTTTTTTAAAATACAATATTATCAAATAAATTTTAGATCGCTGTGTGTTAATTTTCTTTTGACAGTAAAAACTATTTTTTAACAAATTCTATGCAGAATTTTCTTTCTCATCTAAAATTTCAGCTGTCTAGGGTTTATAGTTTTAGGGTTATCGTGACAGACGGACCACATTAAATTGCATTTTTATTTTATTTTTGTTCAAACGCCTACAAATGTTTAATCAAACTTTAGATATCCTGTGTTATTGAATATAAATAAATATAAGAAAAACACTGAAATGAATTATTATATTTTTTTTTCCACAATATAGTTCTTTATCAATTTCTGGTTCTGTATTTATTCCTTAATGAAAAAAAAAAATAGATTAAACGAGATGCTGATATAATTTTTCATTTTTTCAATTATACCAGCATTTTTTATTAATTTTTTTTTACTCTCAACAAATTATTATATTTTTTGAATACAATATTTTTTATGTACGCTCTCGTTACCGACAGTCAAGCTTACATACAGGTAACAGGAAGAGAACACCATTAGATAACATAAAATAGGTAAAGATAAGTACATACAAAGCATCGAACAAAAAAGAGACAAGCCAATAGCTCTACCATTCTTCATTATTCAGGTTAGATGTAGTCTTTGTTTTTTAACTAATTCTTAAGTTCTCTTTGAACTATAGAAATATAAGACAGTCGCACAAATAACTTCAAAAATAACAGTTTTATCAATAGAGGAGGAAAAGCTGAAACTGAAGCAATAAATAACTAGATTAAAAAAAACTCACAGGAAATTTACAATGGAATGACCATTTTGAATGGAAAAATCGTAAGATGAATGAAAGTGCTGATAGATTCAATAGCAATACGAGCAATAAAATTACAAAAATAATTAGAATGGAAATTTTAGATTAGAAAGAAATTTATTTCTTAATTACAAATCATGTTTAGAAAAATAAAATTTCTAATTTAAATTAAATTATTTAATTGGGTTTTGATGTTATAATGCGTCAACTATAACTCAAGGGGGTTTTAGCCCCCACCTCTATATTCCCCAGAAATAAATGATATTGATAATAATAAAAGTTGTATCTTTTCCACACACAAATAAATAAATACAAATAGTAATAAATTATAATAACTGGAAGAAAGTAAATGTAAACAAAGAAAACAAAGATAAAAATTATGAATATTTGCCTTAAAGAAAGGAATCCCAGTTTTAATCTTTCTGTTTTCTTGATTGTATATTTACTTTCTTCCAATCTTTATAATTTGTTACCATATTTATTCAGTTGCATCTGTAATCACAATCTTATGCACTAATATAGTTAAGTTTTAATTCTATGTTGTAAATTGAAATTTTTTTTTATATACATACATACGTATATAAAAACAAAAATAAACATACATTTAATACTAAATTATTAGTTTCCAAAAATATTAATGTACTTAGTTTCATTCATTTCATTTCCCTATCTATTCTTAAAAAAAAAATAATTGGGATTAAAAAAAAAATTGACTGGGATACTATAATAATTTAGAAAGAAACAATTAATAACCGAAGTAATGATTAAATTATACAAATAGATTACACGATCTCCTATATTTGTTAGGGAAATTATTTTTAATCAGTGGTTTTTGAGTCCTTCAGCGACAAAATACTTAAGTTATTTATTATCTCAAGATCTTGATGATGAAACTACGATCACTTGTTATAAGCTGGATATTATAAGTTGTCTTTAAAGGTGAGTCATTAAATAATATTTATTTTAATAAAATGTATTGTTTTTAATACATAGATAAGTAACCTTAAGAGTAATCTAACTGAATTTAAAGGATATATATTAAGCTATTTATTATTTATTATTAGTTCCATTTTTTTTAATGTTAATTGCTCGTCAATAATTCCAAATTATTCTTATTAATATATGTATAAAATTTATTTAATAAAGTTAATTTCTAGAATAAATTACTGTACTGTAATTCTCAAATATTTTGTAAATTGAATTTATTTTGCTCTAATCGCGCTTCTAGATTTTAAGTTTTAGTATTATTTAATTTTTTATTGTAAGTAAAAAAAAATCATACATTTAACGGAACTGTACTGAGCTTTATTTTTATGTTAATAAGTAAAAAAAATAAATTAATTAAAACGAAAAGTTTTTGAGATTGTACTACGCAAACATCTTACTTGGCACATTGTAATGTATGGCAATTTTTTATTAGTTAACATAATTTCTTGTTTATTCGTATAATATTACACGATGTTTTTATTAATTAGTATAAGGATTATATATATGGAGAGAGAGAGAAATAATGTATATATGTATATGTAACCTTATGTATATCTAAAATCTAGTCTTTACAGATCTATTAAGGAAAATAAATATCCCGTCAGTATTAAACTTAAAAAAATTAAATTTGAAAAGACTAGCACGAGCAATACATTTTGATGCTTATTAAATATATTTTATTTAAATAATAATAACCCATGTTTTGAAACTTTTACGATATAATAATAATAATAAACTTTATACTTTACATTTTATCACAATAACAATCAGTGGCGGACTGGGTCTAAAAATATTGATTGCCAGAGACAAAGGGGGCCCATCCACAACTACAATGCTATAATTTAATTTCTATAACGAATAAATAAAATTTTCAAAAAATACATAAGTGGAAAAAAAAAAGCGTGCAATTAAAATGTTTCATCAAGGGCCCACTTGCCATCGCAATAGTAAACAATAGTATTAAAATACTATTTGTCATGGCGTCAGTGTCATTTATGTATGTGGGATGATGGATCTTAAGAAAAATTAATGAAAAAAACAAAATGGACACTATTTTGAAAAAGTTTGGATGCAAGTTACTCTCTAAAATACCTAATGAAACAGGAGTTGGTGAAAATTTAATAAAATTTTATTACTTTCTTTAATACTTAATCATTCATTTAGTGTAATTTAGTTTTATTTTATGACTTAATCCGTGATCGTTGAACTATAGGTTTAGGTTAATATTTTAATGGTAGAATTTACGTCAAGATAAGAGAAACGAGATAAAGTTCATTCTAATGGAGATTGTCTTCTCCATTCAGGAATTACGAAACAGTTTTCACGTGTTCACTCCTACTTTCAAGGAAACAGCCATGATTTCATTTTCTAACGAGGTCACTTTTATATTGGAATCTACACTTTTGTAAGGCGTGCTTCGCTTTAGTGACGCCTTAATTCGTTTTGTCTGCATTAAATAATTCCACCCCCACTGATATTCATGAAATTTGGTAGTTAGCAAAGTTTTTAAGTTTTCGTCCAAAAAGATTGTCATCTTATTAAACATCATCCACCAGAAAATAAATTATTAAACATCATCCACCAGAAAATAAATGTCATAAACTATATGTCATAAATGTCATAATTTTTTTCGTCTGTCGAAAACGAACTAAAGCTGGAAATACTTAGGTTGCCTCAATCTAGTTATTTTAAACCACCCTCAAATTAGTGGATTAATAATGCACAGGTACAGGATATCTGAAACTCATTGTTTCAATTGTAATGCTTTTTATAAATTTTGGCGGGAATGAAATCGACAAAACCCTAACGGAAAATTCCTCAAATACGAAATTCTTGATTATCGCTCCAATCTGCCAAATTTCTAATAGATCCACATAGCTGCTTAAAAGTTTTGTGGAACCCACACCCACTCTGATTTTATAAGCTCCGTTTTCTATATTGAAAATAGGCTTAAAAGTAAGCATAAAATAATCCTTTGCCTGTTGCATTTTATCCATTGAATTACTGTATTCTTTGAACTCCGCCGGCGTAATAATTCGGGGCAGACTGTTAGATAACCTCTTCCTGGCTTTGTATTAACGGGAACAGTGAAAGCCTTCGAATTCTCTGTATTTACTCAATGACGCGACAAATCCCGCCCTCGTTTCACTATCTGTGGTCGCAAGTAACCATAGAACCTCAAGGTTGTCCGAAGGAAATGTATTTATTTTTCCGTTTTTTCCCTGACAAATTTAAAGTGACACTTATCTGTTGCTCACTTAAGAATTGATAGGAACAGATTATCGCGAATGTAAATAATGATTCCATTCTGCAAACTTCGGTGAAAAAAATTGGTCAGTATTTTGCGAGTCGGTGAAAGTGAAAGCTAATGAAAATAAATTAATCCTGACCTGTTTTTCAAGCGGAAATTGTGTAAATCGAACACTTCCCTTAAACAGCTACAAAGATAAAATAACAATCTACTCTAGAAACTTAGATAAAAAGCCCTGTTAATGTGATTTCAGATATTCTAATAAAAAAGCCAGACTTTGTAATAGTTTATTTGAATTTAAATGCAAAATTCAAAAGTAAACAAGAATTACATTTGTATTGCTCCGCAATATTTGAATACTTTTTGCTTCAGGAACTTATTTAAAACTTACAATTACTTATTATAAATAATACTTAATTAAAGATTTATAAATTTGTTTATATATACTTCCATATTTAAAGTTAACTAAATAAGTAAAAAGATATACATTTAAAAATGGATATGCAGATTATGTATATAGTTTACTGATACATAGACGAATGATATATAAATTGTTCTTAATAATTTATATATTTTTCGTCATTAGTATTAATTTTTAAGATTAATAACTTTAATTTCAACAATATGTCTCACGCAAATTCATGTGTTTCTTAGCAGTTTTTGTATCAACAGAAAAGTTAAAAATTATGAATATATTATGTAATAAATAAATATATTGTGGAATGTATAAATAAACTTACTTAAATCTATTTCTAAGTAAATAATGTTATCTGTCACAGTGAAATATTATTATTTGCTGAATTTCAATTCGAATTTTGATTTTTTTTTTCTTTTCAGTCGTCCTACTTTTTCCTTTTTGCCGGAGGTAACATTTAAAATTATTGATTCTTATCTTTCACTAACTTCCTAAACAAGAATCCCAAATCCCATTTGTCGTTTCCCGCCTGAAGATCACAAGTCTCTTCGGGCCCATTTTTTTTTTTTGTGAAATGCTATTTGAATGCCAAGGTCACTTTTTGGGATGTTGAATGAAAAAAAGCCGAGTTCTCACTTTTTTTAACAACGAAAAAGTCACCTTAAATCTCCTCTAACAATAACCAGTCATTAATTCTACGAAAAACATACATTTCGACTTCAATCGTGTTTAAAAAGTTAACATATTTAAATTTTGAATTCAAAAATGTAACTACTTACTTTTCGATGGATATTATAAATATTGTGAAAAGCGTGTCCCTGTAGCTCGGGTCCTGGCATTCGTAAGCTCCGAGTGTCCCTGCATTAGTGATCAACCAACCATCTGTACTTCGGCGGCGAAGTTGATAGACTCTAACCTTGATAACAGGATATTCCACGTGACGTCACTTCTCAACGGAAAAAAAAGTAGTTCAATTGTGATGACGTGATACGCAGATTCAAGCGTTTACGTAACAAATGGACATCAATGGAAGGGGCGCCTACATCGTGACTGCTAAGAGCAATTCATTTTAATATCGATTTTCAACAAAATGTTTCTGAAGAACTTTAAGCCTACTTTCCTTAAAACTTTTCTCTTTTTTTTTCTTATTTTCTTTTTAAATCAAGAAAATGGTACAAATAAAAAGTCGATTTTCAAATTATAATGTCCGTCGAAAATAAAGAGCAAATAGGTTTTCCATTTTCTGAAGAAAAAAAATAATAATAATTAAATCCGTTTCTTTTACTTGTCTAAAGCTGATTAGCGATTATCTCAAACCAAGCGCAAATTAACGGATTACTAAAACGAGTAATGCCCATTGTTTCATACACAAATGAAAATTTCATTTAAAATTTAGATTCTAGTTCTTTATTGGGGACTTTTGATTTCCTTCTTGCGCTAATTTCTCGACAAAGACCCACTTGTAAAAGATTTCAAATACAAAAGTTAGATAATCCCTAGTCCTTAAATATGCATATCAAATTCCAAGAAGATCCGTCCAGCGAATCAAAAGTTATTATGGGAATGGAGGGGACAAACACACACACACAGACTCAGTGATTTTATAAATCTCACTTTACTAGAAACGATAGGTTAAAAATAATCCTGTATTTTTTTTTAACTACAGTAAAACCCCGTTATTACGCTCCCACTTATAGCACTATCCCGTTCTTTACGCTCCTTTCCTACGGTCCCTGGAATTTTCTATATAACTCTGTATACTTTTACCCTCTTATAACGCTTCAAATCCCGCTTGTAGCGCTTTTTTTATATCGAAAATTTTGTATCGAAAAGAAACGTAACACTGTAAAGATTCTTTTCTTTCCCTGGTAGGAGGGAATCTTTGAACTCTTTGAAGTGCGGGTCTGTGATACAGTAAGTTAGTGCAAAATGTCGAAGCGGAAAAAGTGAAAAATTAGAAATTCTCCGTAAGTACGACGAGAATTCTACACTAAGTCAGAAGGATTTCGCATAATCTCTAGGAATTCCCTCATCCAGTCTGAAAACAATAATAAAAAATAAGAATGGAATTATCAATGCAGCGAAGGGTGGTTGCAAACGTAAAAAAGTAGTGTGGAAAATATGAAGATGCCGAGGAAATTCTAATTAAATGGATTCATCAGTCCCGTGTTGCACCAGTGGCATTAAGTGGCCCAATCATTTAAGAAAAGGCACGTGAAATAGCGGGCAGTGCACTAAATCTGCTCCGAAAATAGATTAGTGTTGCTTCTAGTGGTGTATCAATTGATGTTAATAGTTACTTGAACCGCATTGAAAATGTCATAATTCATAACAGTAGCACACACACACGGCAAACCACAATCAAAGATTTTTTTTAAAAGGAAATAAGCTCACATTTGCACTATATCTATTGCAGAATCAAGTATCTTTCCTGTGAAATGGTGTCTAAATGTTTCCCCATCTCATAAATCATTTCCCGTCTATAGCGCTATCCCGCTTATTACGCTTGTAGTTCATGTTCCTTTGACGAGCGTAATAACGGGGTTTTACTGTATATAATTTTAAATAAATGCCGGAAAAAAAATTACAAAATAGAATTGTAATACCAGTGCAGTAAACCCTCTCAAATCCGGCCCTCGGTAATCCGGCCTTGTCCTGAGTAATTGTTTTTTTAATAACTAAATTCGTTTCACAATTTTGTTTCCCTATCCGCGCGTATTCATTATAAGTGAAAAAAGAAAGAAAAACTTTGTCACTATGGAACAGAAGCTTAATGCGTTAAGGAGATTGGATGCAGGGGAATCTGCAAAACAAATATCACTAGAGCTTGGTGTCGGAAAAACCACATTTGTATTGTTTTTAATAAACATTTGAGTGCAAAATTATGAAAATGGGGTTAAATTAATTAAACCTGGCATTATGTCTTCACAAAAATTGAACTATTGAGTTATTTTAAGAACACTCTCGGTAGTCCGGCTTTTCTGTAATCCGACCTACTGGGCGCCACATTAGTCCGCATTTGAGGGTTTTACTGTATTTCATTTTTTTTCTTATCTATATTTTACTACATGCATTTTACTATATTTTTAATCACAAATTCCATTATACTGATAAAAACTAAATTATTACTCTTAAAATAATCGTTATCTTGGATTTATCAAAATTCTAAGTAATCTGTATACGTCATTTCATTTCCAATTACGCAATTTAACAGTAATTAACATTTCTAATCAATTCTTTTATTGTAAAGTTCTACAATTTTTAATGTTGCCAATTAAGAGAAAATGAAACATGCATTTTTTTCATGAGTTAGATCTGAAGAAAGAATAGGCAATTAAACAAACAAACAATATCAGCTTGAATGAGGGAGTTTTCTACTTTGTTGAAATTCGTTCAATACTTCGACTTGGTACCTTGAGCCTTTTTCAATATAAGTTTGAGAATTACATTAAAAAGTCCCTACGATTATTTTGTCGATGACGTGTATTTTTCATCTTTATAATCAACTCAGTTAAATTTAAAAGACGAGTCAAGCGTGATGCTGACCAGTGATTTCTCTGCCTTATCGTAAGATAATATTTTTCAATTATTTTTTTATAGCGTCATGGAAGCTAATTGGACAAGTGCTTTTGATTGTTCTAACGTTTGCATTGAGCCTTTAATGTATATAGGAATATATATAAAATGGAACTAGAAAGTTTAAGAATGTAATTTTAGGTCGAGTTTTGTTTGTCTGTGATCACGATTACTCAAAAATTGTTTGTCCAAAAACTTGAAATTTTAGTAGAAAATTTAAGGATTGATTCTAGTATAGGTTAGCAGCTACGGGTGGAAAACCACCCAGGTGTACCTTGTCGTTACGTTTAACAATTATGATAATTTAAAAATGTTTATCTTAAAAGGGAGAAATACTATACGTAAATATTTACCAAATATGATGTTCTTGTTGATTTTTGACAAAAATTAGACCCACAGAAGCCAGAACTGTCAACACACTATCCTTTTTGAAACGCGATTATCACGGATTTTTGAAATCTTAAGAAATTGCTAGAACACTTGAACATAATTGAACTCTAAATTCCATCCTCATCTGACGAAATAACGCGATAATGTGCTAGATAAAAAAAGATAAATATATATTTTATTTTATTATAATATTAAAGTAATGATGCAATGGTAAAGTAAGCAGTTATTAATTGACGATCCAGCTTCTGATATTACGAGATCAGGAATTAGTTTCAGGAAATATCGCAATATACTGTAATTACCTTTACTAGTTTACTGAGCATTCGTAATCTTACTATTCCACTTGAACCTTTTTCTTCTCTGTTTGTCCCTTTGTGTATCAGTTTGAAATCGCATAACTTAAAAAAGGCTGAATGGATTTCTATGAAATTTGGCTACATACCTTATTTATGGTCTAGCTTTAAACGTAGACACAATTTATTGTATAAATGTGTAGACCCCGAATCGCTGAAATGCTTAGCCTGATTTCTTTAAAAGTTGCTAAAAGGTGCTCATTTTGTGGCTCAACTTAACATGAGCGCAGTTATTTTGGTCTCAACCTCCCTCCCACTCACGCAGTCCTCAAAATGCTGCCACAAAGTTTCTTGTTCCATCCTTCTAATGCGATGGAAAGCTAAACGCGTACCTATTGTGCTCGCGCTCAGAGTTGAAACTCCCAGAATGCCACAAATTATAGACTGTCCTTTCCTGGCCGTTCGCTAACATTCAAATAGAAGAGAAGCGACCTCTTCTATTTCAGTGTTAGCGATCGGCCAGGAAAGGACAACCTATAATCTGCTTCGCATTCTGGGAGTTTCAACTCTGAGCGAGAGCACAATAGTTGCATTTTTATTAAAAAATTCAATGAAACATTTTGCTTTTATTCTTAATTACACAATAGGATTCAGAAATCGTTTCCACCAATCAGATGAACAGAAAGTTTAGAACTGTGAAAAACAAGGTAGGTTTTTCTTTTTTTTTTAAGTATTTCACTAACTTCTCAAATGAAGACGGAACAACATTGAATAATTTCTTGCAAATTACACAACTACAGATTTAGCACGCTTTCAGTTTAATATGTTTATTCTATCTTGCAGCTTTCTGATCCACGATTTCGGAATTCAGCTCAATTGATATGAAGTGAAAATCTAAATATTGTGTTCTAATTTCAATGAAAATACAATTATTATATTGTGATTGAATTGTCCTAATTGAATGAAAATTACAGAGGACCGAAGCCATGTCACTACGGATTGATTAGTTATCCATAAACATAATTATATATTTGTCTTTGCAATTTACCTAATTTCTAACAATATGAATAATTTTGGAATAAAAAAATATTATTACGATTTGAAACTTGACAGTAATAAGAATAATCACGTTTAGAAAAAGAAGGTTTGATATAATATATCTGCAGAAATAAATTAAATTTCTAATTTTATTTTGATATTATAATTAGAATAAAAATTTAGAAAAAAATAAAAATTTTGAACTTATAATTAAGCAGAATAATTATAAATAAAGCAACACAAATGTCTTTAACGAAATACATATAAATATATATTTTCAACGAATCTTCATAAATAAATATATGTCAAGTTTGAGAATTCTTTGTCTTAATGATTCATCAGATCGAACTGGGCCTACTAAGATACTATGCCTACAAGTTCCATTTGGTATACGTTCAAATAACATATACTAAAAGTTACCTTAATTTTTCTCCTGTAGATAAATGATATCACTTTATTATACATATTACTTGAAAATCCACAGATGGATGGCTGCACTTTGTATATTCCCACAGCTTGACCATACAGGATTCAACACTGAATAAATATTTCGAAGCACATTATTTTTTTTTTTTAAGAAGTTAATACACTCAATTTCACAAGGACGGATTTTACATTTTATACTTTACACAATGGAATTCGCTTTCTGGTTTGAAAAACCCCCCGTGCAACCATCAAAATCAAACTTCAGGCACACAGCATTTTTCTTACCAATGTCATCCTCCATTTTTGTTGCTGTTCCATCTCTCGTTCTGCCAACAACCAAATTCCACTGCTTTTCTTTTATTCATTGTTTTAAAATCACGAGCCTTTTTCTTTTTTAACGAAAAACATTATTTCACTAAAACACAACTCACATTTGGAAATTATGAGAGTGATTACTGACACTTTCCTTGAATATAAAAATATTTACTAAGCATTTGATTGAGCATGCGCAGTCTTACATTTCCTCTTGAAAATTGTTCTTTTGTTTGTTTCTAAGCGCATTGTAGTAAAACGCTTGGAGAGATTTCCTTAGCATTTAGTACTATTCTTATTTGAGGCCCAACTCAAGCCAAGAACACTTGAACTCTACTTCTCTCGCCTCCTGGAAACTGACTTTTCTATCTAATGCTAAAACAAAGGAACCGATTCCTTACAAATCTGATATAATAACACACCAAAATCTTTCAAAACCTTTCGACTCCGAATCGCTGTATGTTCAATCTCAACTACGTTAGCCCTATATTTATTTAATCCTAATAAATTTAAATTAGACTTTGTAGATGCCAGATATCCCTCGCACATAGTTGAATATAACAGGGAGTGGATTTTGAAGTGAAGGAGAAGAGGACAGTTGAGACCAATACTAGTGCTCATATTTGAAGCTGGATTACAAATAAATTTCGTACCTAATTTCAAGGAACCTGTCCAGTAGTTTCAGCGTGATGCTTATTCTAATAGACAGAGAAGTAAAGTATTTTGAATGAATGATAAGACTTCACAAGTTCACTAAATTAAACTACAGAACCAATACATATGTTACAGGATGAATTGAAAATGCGGCATATTTCTGGCATACATGAATGAGTAGACTGTAAATTGTAGTTCTAATAGAACAGTTACAAATTTACTAATCACCTAGTCAGCAATAGTAATTACATAATAGGTAATGGCGTCCTCCGCTTTTCGATGATACACTTTTCGACCCTATTTATAAATAGAACCGGTACATTCGTTGCCTGGTCCCGCTCTTTCGACCTACGTCGTCAGGTTTCCACAATCTTCCATGCGTTTTTGCGACCATGCGCATCGTTTAATACATATTTTCATCGTTAACATATTCAAGAATTAAAATATTTAAATTAAGCTTTTGTTCATTTTACTATTTTTTTTTGTATCTTAATAATACCTAGTTTTCGCCAGCATTCGTAAGTGATAGAGAATGGTTGCGTAAATTGTACCATCTTCGCTCAAATTCAATCTCTACAGATGGTATCATGTAGCTTGCCTTTGGGAAGTATGTGTATTTGAAAGCCATTTTATGAGTGGTTATGGTTATGCCAGTGGCGAATTGACGGAGAACAGTTGGTTTTTCACCATTTCAAAGTAACTTTTCTTTACGTAGCGAAGAGAAGAATATTCGAAAGGAAAATGAAAACAAATCGTGCCCTACATGAAACTGCATCAATATGTTCTAATTCTCACGAAGTTTCTGATTTGAATTTGCCTTGGTTTGGTTTCAAAAAGATCTAACAAAGAAAAACTGGCGAAGTTGCCTAAATTGAATAGACTTCTGTTTCCTAAAATGTACAGGTACAATTTGGGAAACTTTAATTATGATTGAATCATTTCATCATTTTTATCTTTAATGGTAGGAATTCAAATATCCACCATCTCCTAAAATAGTTTCAACACTGATATTTGAAACTGATATTTTCCTGTGTCTATTAGAGCTTTCATTTTCTTGCTGAAAAAAAAAAAGCAACTCTTTATCCAGAGTTTTAAAGATTTGTTTTGCTGTAGCTTTGTTTTGTCTTTTTTATTCTAATCATTTTTCTGTAACGTGTAACTATGGGCTTTGTTCACAGTAGAACCTCGAAAAGCATTGAAATCTAAGTACACCTTATTTTTTTGCTTTTCTGTGCATATCAAATCCCCAAAACTCGCCAAAATACAGAGACGCACTGCGCAGATGGAAACAGACTGAATGAAAACGAAAATGCAGCGAGCTATACTCGGTCTTAGCTGAAAAGCGCCTGAATGCGTCCTGCACGAAAAAGGTGTTGAATGAACGAAGCTAGTGCCGTGTCGAACATTCAATGGTGCAATTGAAAAGCGCCGAAGAGAGAAAGCGAAAAGCAGGATCCAACTATATACTCTCAGGTATCAGTCGTTTAGAAGAGATTTAGTATACAGCGACCTTAGTATATAGCGGACAGTTGGTGCCAAAATAATAAACCACAAATAAGCAACGGTGCGGGACCGTTTAAGTGGTACCGTCACAACCTACGTAACAGTTCAAAGAGCCCTTTTCTAGATTTTAGCATTTCGAACAGTTACGGCCAAGCCGGTGTTTATCGTGGTTTTTCTTTGAGAAAAAGACCAAAAAAAAATAATAAAAAATTATCAAACGCATTTTTAAGAAAGTCCATCTTAGGGTTCTTTTTCCTTATTTCTGAGAATTTTATGAGAAACATAAAAAAAGCTGTATTTCTGAATATTTTTGAGGTTCATAATGCCATAGGCCACATTGCATCCGATGTAGAGAGCTTCTGATTGGTTCACTCATAAGTTACTCTCCAATAGCTAAGTAGTGCTCTGACGTAAAAGTGAAACTCCTTTCAGAAGTAGGGTTGTAGAAGAATAAATAATTTTATATTCGCCAACAATAATAAAATTATTTATTCTTCTACAATCCTATTTCTGAAATAAGTTTCAGTATGTCAGAGCAGTATTTTGCTATTGAAGAATGGCTTTTCAGTGCACCACTCAGAACCTCTCGACATCTAGTGCAATGTGGGCATGGCAGTACAAAACCTGAAAAATAAGCAAAAATACAGCTTTTTCCCTTTAATGTTTCTCCTAAAATTCTCACAAATAAGGGGAAATATCCCTAAGGTGGACTTTCTTGAAGTCTTAAAAATGAGTTCTATATTTTTTTAATTATTTTTTGATCTTTTTATCAAAGAAAACCCACAATAAACACCGGCTTGGCCGTAACTGTTCGCAATGCTAAAACCCTAGCAACGGGCTCTTTGAACTGTGACGTAGATGATGACGACACACTTACACAGCCCATACAAAAAATTTTATAAAGAAATCAGTCCAACCTGTTTTGCGAGCGATTTCGAGGGTCCTTTTTGAGGGATGAAGAGAGAGTTGAAGACCAAAATAAACATGCCTGTATTTTAAGTTGAATCGTAAAGTTACCTACCAAATTTTATGGAAATCCATCCTGCCGTTTTTGCATATAAACAAAGAAATGAAAAATGGTAAGTGGAATAGAAAGACTTCGCATGTTCAGTCAATAACGGTGCCGATAACAAATCTTTTTAATAATAAACTAGATAATACAGGTTTGTGAAAAATTACCAAGTCTATCTTTTAAGCAGTAGGGGCTAGTTTTTCAGAATATTTTCAGTAACTTCTTATATCAGGGCTCCAAATATAATAGGCAACATCCTGATTTCAGATACGCGAAATATATGATATTTTTAGCCTGTAATGCGACACCTACGGAAAGATTGTGCCTCTTTAATAACACCTGTTTCTACGAAATCAAGAACGGGTTTGGGTGTTTTTTACGAAGAAAAACATTAATTATTCTTTACGATCAATTTATGTGTGCTTAGAGGAAGAAAATTCAAGTGCATCTTCATAAAAATCATTCTATTGCAAATGTCGTAAGACTTTTATACTGATAGCTAATGAAGTAGTTTTTTAATGTAGGAAATTATTTAGAAAAGTCCACAACATTTCAAAATTGAAAGTATTTCAATAATCCTAAAGACTCAAAAAACCGTGTGCGTTGTTTTTGTGTGTGTGTGTGTTTTTACTTCGATTAAAGTTTCTGTATTTCATTCAATTTCATCAAAACGTTGAATCTATTGAAAGAAGTAGTTCATGAAGAAAATTAATGTCTGCTTTCTTTCACATGATGTTCCTTGAATTTTTTTTTTTTTGGGGGGGGGGGGGGGGGCACATATAAAGTGGGGGTGGGGGCTTTTAAGAAGGTTCTGTCTGTCTGTCCGTCCGTCGCCATCTCTACAGCCCAAACTATAAGTCGTACAGATATGAGTATTACTTATTGGAACTTTTTGTAACTTGTATGACCAGGGACAAATACTAGTTCCGTTCGCTGGTCAGTTTCTGTGTGACAGAAAGTGGCCTGAAATGAAGCATGTACGGATCGCTACGGAAATTTTGTGAAACATGTACGGAACATGAAACTAGTTTTTTTCTTTGTTTTCATTTTTTTTTATTTCCGATATTTATTTTGAAACGAGGCGTAGATCTTGTCGAATAATGGAGACGGAGCATCTTGCGATGGTGGTTTTTTTTGGAAGACTGTTGGAAGGAGAGGGACAAACTTTACTGAATGGTATTTTACGGGGTCTTCAGGTTACAAAATCAGAATATGACATTACAAAATAATGATGTGCTTTTTTTTAGCAATTGGGGAAGATTTGAAGTGATAGGGGTGTTGAAAGGGTTGGGATTCTTTAAATTCCCTGATCTCGATATTATTTTGATATCTAGGGCTTATCGAGTTACAAAATAGGAATATAACATTAATTTTAACTACCACATGACGTTTTTTACCAACTGGAAAAGTTTCAAAGTGATCACACAATTACAATTTTTTCATCATCCACATCAGAACACTCTTTTTTGTAACCCGAGCGAAGCACGAGTATTCTGTTAGTTTCATTAAAAGATAATTTATAAGGTATCTTATAATCATTATAAGATAGTTTCATTATACGATATCTGCGACCTGGGAAATCTTTCATTTTTTATAGTTCGTTTTTCGGACTTTCAAAATCGGAAATGAATATATATATATACATTCAATAAATCCAATACACAAAACTTGAAGCTGGTGGTTTTCAAATTTCGTAAAGCAAAGATTTCAATCAATCATTTGCAATTTTAGATAAATTTTATATTTTAAATTTAATTTGAAATTTTGAAAGAACAGGGTCTTGATTGTGTTGCGTTTTAGTTTCTAAATTAATTCCAAATTTCGCCGCTGACGAAGTGGAGACTGATTATATCTCCATGGAAACAGTGATTTGTTTTTTTGATATTGGAATTTTCGAATCACAAATCACTGTCCGGCTCTCTTATATATATATTCATTTATAAAAAAATAAGTGAATAAATAACACAAATTATAAATAACACAAATATATATATATATTTACATTTAGGGATGATTCAAATATACATGGTTCCTACAATGACACCTTATGAAAGAAAGCAATGCGCTACAATTTTAATGAGTCAGATATATCAAAGTATTTCTTGATGAGCGGAAGAATTTAAATATATCCACCAAAGTCGAATATTTACACTGAAATCTGTTGGCTGGAAGGAGCGTGAAGTTTCTATAATAATGAAAAGAGAGAAAAACGTTTGAGAGCCACTGGCTTACCTAATGATTTTGTCAACTGATCCTTTAGAAATTCCGAGGTCGTTAACTCTTTATCAGTGTTTATTTCAATGGGTCCTTTTCCTGGCCTGTATTTAAGCATTTTCCTGTTACCTTTGCAGTGATTCATTAATATTTCCTTTTTTATTATTGTACAAAGGTCGAGAGAAATCTATTCCTTTACAAATATGGATTTAACGTAATATCTGATTACTTCAAAGGGATTTGAGATGATTTACGAAGAGGTATTCGAAGGCATAAGAATGGGACAATCATCTATCAATATAAGACTAATGACTTACTTATAAATGACGGAGTGATAATAGAAACGTTAAATGAAAATACAGCTTTAGATTAAAAACATTTAGTTTGTAAGTAAAGAAAATGAAATAAATACTTAAATTCTTGAAAGTGAAGCGTCTTTTGTTTTGTTTTTAAGTTTTTTGTTTATAAAGTATGATTATCGTATGTGCGCTGTTCATCAGGGATCCGACTTACGTACAAATCCGACCTACAGACGTTCTCAGGAACGTATCTCCGGGCTCCGCCTGTAATACATGTGTAAGGGTGTCATCTAGTAAACACCTGATCTCATTCATTGATATTTTTACTGATGAAGAATAATATTTATTTTGTAATGCGTTCTAAAAATTCATTTTAGGTCAAGCATAAAGTAGGTACATGAATTTTAATCTTATTAGTGATGATTATTTAATTTGGGCGTTTTAGTTGCGGGAGGCACCACACGTAGGCATACGCTTTAACTGAAGTACTCTCGTCTTTGGATAAACGATGTGTTACTAGATTATAAGTAAATTATTAACTCCTACAACTTCATGGATCGTAATAAACCCTAAAATTCATTACATTATATTTCGTTTAAAATTAAAGGAATCATTTTATTTTTAAATTTTATTTATTAAATGGGGATTTTTTTTTTTGAGAAATAAAGAGTAGAGAAAATCGAACAATTCAACCTTATATTGACATATACCGTTTCCTTTAGTTTACGAAATCTCCTGTTGGCATTGAGCCAATTTCAATTGCCTTTGGCAAAATGATAATTCGTACCACTTCGATTATGAAAGGAGTCCTCCTTTGTGATAACAAGCTTATGTAATGGAACTTACGTAAAATTGACAAAAAAGACTTAGATTAGGTAATAACGTAAGTTCCCTTCATTAAATTTTGAAAAAAAAAAATTACTGAAATTTTAAAATAACTGAATGTTTTACCTACTGCATATTAAAGTACACTACTATTTTTGGTTGTTTCTAGAACAGCGTTAAGTTAAATTAACTTTTCTGTGGCACATTGATGTAGCAACCACCAACCAATTCCAGGCCATTACATAATGGGTTTCATCGTTTACCAACATATTGAAGAATTTTAAATACGAGATTTCTCGGTATTTCCAAAACGAATACATTCAATCCTCACCAACGTTCGTCGTTATATAACCTTTCCCCTCCCCTAATAACAACAAAACCTTATGTAGCTCCTTATGTCCCAAATCCATAAATCTACTCTCTCCCGATTTCTTAGCCATTGGCTTAGTTCTTAGCAATTCAACAGAATTTAATAACTAATGGTCCCGTTGTTCTAGAAGTTCACAGACCTATAACCTGAATAAAATTAGTATCTTAAATATGTTATAGTAATTTGCTTCACTGTTACACTATATTTTAATTATGGTATTACAATAATACTACTACTAATAATAATAATAGTAATAATAATAATAAACGAAACACAACATACACCACTCCTAGTCC
>JAFIDM010010028.1:17921215-17996160 GCA_023159025.1 Thereuonema tuberculata | reverse complement strand
GCGTTTGTGACCAATATATTTCCTATGGTTCCAAGACATAGCTTTGCATATTCATATAATAAAGTTAATTATTTCAAGTAAAACCATTACTGCTAAGATTTATTGAAGTCAAGGGAACTCGACTTATTACAAATGTTGGACTGAATCAACTAAAGTTAAAGAACTGTAAAGTTGAATAGATTTAAGTATTTATACAGGAACATTTGTGTTTATTAGCAAGAGGTTTATTTTAAAGATTATTTCAACGAGGTCAAAGATTATTCGATTGAAGTATTCAAGTTATGATTATAAACTGTTTAGAGTGTTTTGGTAAAGACTATAATACTAGAATGTTTAGTCAAGAAAGGATTGGAGAAATCAAGTTTACTTAAACATTCATATAATAAAGTAATGTTATAGCACATACGGTGAACATTGTTTATAGCCATCTCATACAAGTTAAAGGACATATGAGACATAAGAAAGTTCTATGTGTTAATGAGTTTATACATTAAAATAAACTTTAGTAATTATTACACTAGATGAAAAAAGCCATTTATCAATGTTGTTAATCGAACAGTTGATGTCAAGAAAGATTCAAAGGAACTTTAAACTTTAAAGTAAAGAACTTTCAGTGATTGAAATCTACATGATAGATTCATAGACTATTTGAAACAACTGTTTCGCATCTTGTAAATATTTAATGCTTATAAAACAAGTTTAAATCAGTTTTGCTTTTATTTTCTCCTTACTCTTAAAGACTTAATATGCTCTGCTAAACCAGTACAGGCAAGTAAATAAATTAAAATGCCGTTTAGAAAATTTATTGTGTGGAACCTAAGTGACAATTATTATCCTATTATTCATATATTTATTACCACAGTATTAAATGTTCATAGCAAGAAATCAAGGACACCATACAAATATATTTTCCGACCCTATAGTGGATTTTCTTTTCCAAATTGCAGAGGATAAAGCAAGATTAATGATCGAATCATGTTTAATAAAATTATTACCATGTTTCAATAAAAATAAATTTTTAAAGATTAGTGAAATTGGTTATTAAAAATTGGTAATTTTTGCAAAATTATTAATAATAATAAAATGAAACAGCATTAATCTAATTATTATCTAAAAATTATGTGATAGATACTGTTACTTATTCTTAATTGTTTTATAAATGTGATGGATGCTATTACTAATATTTAATTGTTTCAAAAATAATAATATGTGATAAATGCTGTTATTATAATTGTTTTCCAAAAATCATGTGATAAATACTATTACTAATTGTTTTTTCATAAATGTAAAATTTTAATATATTTAACGGATTCTGTGAGGAAGAGGAAAGTTTTTTTGCTGTCCTCAAATAAACCTGAAGAAGCTTCCTGTTGAAGGAAGAGAAATATTGTATAATTTTAGAAGTCTAGAAGTTATTAAAAGAAGTTTATCAACATTGGTAAATGGTGTTGAACGACTTGAGGATAAGAGGCTGGGATAGATTTTAAAGAAAAAAAAGTCTGATTGCTTTAGCAGGGCTTTTAGCAGGGCATGCTTTAGCAGTGATTCTCAGTCTTTTTGACTCCCGAACCCTTTTTTAATATTAGATTTTATTGCGAATCCCGCAAATTAATACAGACTTTGAAAAAAAAAAATCTATTATCCAACGAAATAAAACAAAAGAAAATAAATTTGATGCGAAACCATTACAATTTTTTTACTGCGATCGCACAATATAAGAACGCTAATCTTAATCTTAGCGGATTAATCAATCAATTTCTGTATTTTTATCTTAAGGTCTCAGATATTTTTTTTTTTAAATAATATTATTTCCAAAAAATAAAAAAAAAAGAAATGAAAGATCATATTGTACTTCATTAATTAGATCACTAGAATATTATTTTCATTATATTTCAAAATTTTTAAAAAATAATTAAACCGTTAACTTTATAAAAAAAAATTAACTTTATAATTTTGTTGTTAGGTTCCATCAAGTCGTCCACGACTTCTGGTGACCTCATGCACCAAGGCTCTCCAAACAGATCTATCATTTGCTGCATATCTTAGTTGTTGCAAAGAATTCCCGGTATCTTCCTTTATATCTTCCAACCATCTTCTTCGTTGTCTTCCTCTTCTTCTCTTCCCCTCTACCTTCCCAAGCATGATTATCTTTTCAATGGAATTATCCGCTCTCATAATGTGGCCAAAATAGGATAGTTTTTGCCTTAAAATCAATGCTTCCAACGAATAGATTGGTTGAATCTGATCTAAAACCCATTTGTTAGTCTTCCTTGCAGTCCATGGTACTCTCAGGAGTCTTCTCCAGCACCAGAGTAACTTTATAATATTCTTGATTTATATCAAATTTCATAAAAATCGGCGCAATACGAATCGACGTGTTTTGTAACATACATTCCCACAAGTTTTGTAAGGGCTTACATTTACGCAAAAAATTAAAAAAAAAAACAAAAAACCAAACCTTCATATTCGCATTATTTATGTTATTATAACAACAACAAACCAGGCGTCCAACGTGAGATGTTTGAAGAGCCATAAGTTCATAAATATTAGGCGCATCGATCTCAAACTTTGGATTGTAGGCTAATGAGTCATGGGGAGTGCGATCATGAGAAAAAAAGTTTCTAGTTCACATAGTCATCACCAGGGGGCAAGTGGCGCTGTTGTCGACTATGCAAACGGAGCTCTCCTTGAAAAGGCTAGCACACGATGACTCATGCACTAGTCTTCAACAAGAGCACAGCAATGCCGTTAACACTTGTTGACCGAAGCTTTATTATCAGTTATATTCGAATGCCACTAGGGCAGTACGTGAATGCAGGCGTAGCAGAGGCACCAGAAGGGGTCGAGGACAAATTTTACAATGTACCGTATGATTCACCTGCAACGTTACAGAGGTTCGCTACGAATCTTTAGTGCGAAACCAAGTGTTTTCATTCCTACACCACATGCACATCACGTGTTGCTAGGAATGCGATTGCAGAGTGCATCCCTAATGATCGTTTAATAAGCAAGTATTATCCTTGCATGGCCCGCACAATCCCCTGACATCAATCCTTGTGACTTTAGGCTCTAGGGTTATCTGAAGGATAGGATCTATCGAGGGTTTGAAAAACCCATAAGACGCGAATGTGGGCTTCTGCATGATGAATTGCACCGTTATGTTATAGAGCAGCGGTCGCCAACCTTTACAACTTCATGGACCACTAAGTGTATACTTTTAAATTTGGCGGACCACTAATATGAATTTAGAAAAAAAAGATAAATACATATATATATATATAATAATAATCAAAAACCTTTCATTTTATTAATATGAGATGCACCCATTAAATGTAACAAAGTTATAGTGTAAGTACTTTAAAAAAAATTGAAAATATGACAAAAACATTATTTGAAATAATATCCCAATTTTTCTTAGGACCATCAAAAATTTTGCACGGACCACCGGTTGCGACCGCCGTTATAGAGCACGTTATGCATCGAATGCAAATGGTCTCTGAGGATGGTGGACACATTGATCACCTTCTGACCAACAACATAATTAACGAACCGTTCAGTTCCTCAATTCCGAATTCGAACGAGCAACAAAAACCAGAAGATACTGTACAGCCTACAGTAGCGCCAAATATCTGGTGGTGACTATGTGAACTTGAAACTTTTTTCTCATGATTACACTTCCCATTACCCATAAGCCTATCATCCAAAGTTTGAGATCGTAGCGCCTAATATTTATCAACTTATGGCGCTTCAAACACCTCAGGTTTTTTCTTGAACACCTGATATTAACCTAAAAATCAAATGATATATTTCTAAGTGAAATTATATTTGTAACTAACAATAAGAAAACAATTTTACAGATATTCAAAATGGTTTCTCCTACGATATAATACTGAAGAAGGTAAAGTCAAACTCGGCTATAACACGGTTGTTTATATCGCTAATTCGGATATAACCGCGATTTGATCTTGGACCCCTTCTATTTTGGAAAAGGTATATAATTGTAAAATTGCAAAATTTACCATTTTTCGCCCAAAAAGTACGAAAATCGATTGATTTTAGAGAACTGCTCGCTTTGCTACTTACAATTAATATTTACTGGGTAATATTGCTAATCTCAAGATGGCGGCGCCAAACCGTAAGAAAATAGAAATATGAAGATTTCGGCTTATATAGCCCATCAAAGTGTTGAAAAGGTAATGATTTATAAATATTTATAAATATAAAATTCTCTCACATCGCTCTGAATGATGTAGGTAATCGCGAAATGACTATTTTAAATCGATTTGGAATCGTGTGGGCGATAATAGGGTTCCAGTATACGACATTTGACATCGCGAAGTAAAAAAAAGCTCGGGCAGATCGCGATCTTCGAGATCTTGGATCCGAAAGATCGCGATGTAGCCGAGTTTGACTGTATTTGAAATATTAATTATATTACGTATACGCTATGATTTCCATCGCATAGTAGAGACTGAACTGCAACGCTGGGGAGTTGGGGGGAGGCATGGAGACCAAAACGTGTTCGTGTTATAAATTGGATCATAAAAAGCATTGTGCCAAAGTTTACAGAAACACTTCCAATCGTTTTTAAGTGAGGGATTTCGGGAATCAATTTTGATGGATGGCTGGAAGATGGATGGATGATGGATGAGTGATGGATGGATGATGGATGAGTGATGGATGGCTGTATGACAATTTTGATGATGGATCTACGTTTTAAATTGAACTATAAATAATAAATAAGCACTGGATTTCCATCTAAATTTGATGGAAATCCATGCAGCCGTTGTAGCGTGATGCGCGTACACAGACAGACGTGATAAACAAGAATATTCAAGTGTCATAGTGAGATTACGCATGCTCAGTAAAAACACGATGAAGTGTTTCAAATTAAAGAGAAAGCATTGAAGAGACCAAAAGTTCATTGACCTACTTCACTCTTAAAGATTTTTCAAATAGGCGATCGTTAATGAAATGGACTGTAACAATTTTTCGCCTTTGTTTCTGTATACATTAGCAAAAGATTATTACAATATATAAATTAGAATAAAAGAAAAAAAAATTACAAAGATACAAGAAAGAAAGGAAGTACCATTATTAAAATAAAATATCATAATACATACGATGTTTCGCCTTCTTTAGATTATAAAAGCCTGAAAGAGAATGTATTTTCATTCTTAATTCTAATTTTTAATTTCAGTGCCATTTTGCCCAAAATTTAATTTCATTTCCTATTTATTATTTGTGCTATAGTTTGCTTAATTAAACTCCTATTCTTAATTATTATTTATTTAATTTCATTTCCTATTTATTATTTGTGCTGTAGTTTGCTTAATTAAACTCCTATTCTTAATTATTATTTATTCAATTATTTCAGTTTATTTGTAATTTATCTTATTTAATAAAATTTTTATTTATTGAGTGGCCCGGTACACGAAATTGTAAAGCGGGGGAAGTCTACGTTCGTTCTGTCCGTCTGTATGTTCGTCCATCTCTACAGCGAAAACTGCAAGTTGGACAGACATGAGTGATATCTTATTAGAAACCTTACGACTTGTAGAGTTCCAAAGTCTCAATCGGGTGTATGTCTCCCAAGAAGTGGCCGAAAACGAAACGCGTACCCAAAGGTTATCATTATTTTTTTTTTCTCTGGTTTTGGTTATTTATTATTATTTTTAATTAGTTTATTATTATTATCACTATTTAAGAATTTGTATTTTTTTATAAATTTTTTTAAAATTAATTAGAAATGGAATATTATTTTTAAGTTCTTCTAATTCAACATTAAACTCTTATTTAATAAAATAAATAAAATCTTTTAATTTAGGCCTAATATGTTAAATGCAGGTGTGCTTAATTTTTATTGTGACCTATAAAGTAACCACAAAGCCTTATTCATCTCTAACCCTATCAGAGAATTTTAAATTCATTTCTTTTATTTTTTCCAATTTCATTGAAATTTGTTTCATTCCAGTTTTTAAATCGCAAGTCACTATTTCCACATTCCGCGATGTTAACGATCCATTAACGAAGCAAGGAAACCTTTTTTTAATAGTGAAGCCTGCAGTGAACAATTCGAAATCAAAGTGCTCCTTTCCGTCGTTTTTACGACGCTATAGAATTTCGTTCACAATAATAATTTTCTGCATTCGACCATTTCTTCAACGACGGTAACTTTAACTCAAAGAATTTAAAGTGGAAAAAGAAAAATCAATACATCCCCTAACTCAGCAGCACTTTAATAGCACATTACTTTCAACTTTAATAATAGTTTATTTATATTTACTAATTTATTTGTAATTGGAACAGCTGGAAAACAAGGAGATCCCATAGGACCTTAAAGCTTACGTTCTTGTGTTTGTTTTGTTTGTTTGTTATTGTGTTGTTTTGTCTTTTTAGATTCATTAAAAAATACTGTTTGTTTTTGTTTAGGAGAACCTTCAGCGCTTTTGCGCATGCGTCAGGTCTCCTTCGATTTCATCAAAAGTAGGGGTGAGGAGAAATAAAGAGGGGATGTTTACTTTTTATCAGTGTTAGTTTACTAGTAGCTGCGTTCTATTTGCGCTTTTCGGGAAAGAATTATGGAAACTTATTATGGAAAATACACGTGCGTGCTACTAAAAAAAAAAACAGGTCTTAATAAAGTGCCCATCTCAGCGTATCACCCCTCTGCGGACTAGAATCGTCCGCGAGTGACGGATCTGGCTTTCGACAACGAACAGTATAAAACTAAACAAAACAAAAACAACTCATATTTATAAATTTAATATCTGCCAACTACAATACTCTAACTTCAAATATTCCATGTACTGAAATTTATAAATCCCCATTAAATTCTACATTAAGTCATCTAAGTCCAATTAATTTTACAGAAATCAAAGCACGGGCAGAGCAAGATTGCGATAACATTGTTTGTCGTCAGTGACAGCTATTTGTTTGGCTTTTCGTACAAAGGTTTCTGAAGCTGAAATTCCTTCACGTAGATCTTATATGAGAAATCTTCAAAGATAAGCTTATCTTATCTTGCGAAAGTGGCAAAAAATATAATTTTGTATTTACTTTGAGACATTCATCCTTCTATTTACCAAGGCCAACTAAGATACAGGCCACGGCGCTGAAAAGAAAAAAAAATCACAATAAAGGCTCTATACTTCCAATATGGTAGCGTTTATACTCGGGAGGTTTTTAAGCAATTTATTACTGTACAAAAACAAAAATTGTTATTCCATTGTGTGGATACTTCCAATCACAGCACTACCACTGTGACGTTTTCTTTTCAGCGCCGTGGCCTGTATTTCAGCTGACCTCTATTTTTTTTTAATTTACATTTATTTCTCGGAAGTTTTTGATAATAAAAATTTTTCTAAATTAAAAATTAGACTTTCATTAACTTCAACAGGAATTAAATTAATTAATTATAATTTATTATTGTCCAAAAATAATCCTTCAATTTTAAAGAGCATTAAAGTTGGCGAGCCAACTTTAATAATGTGCAAAAATATTTGTTCAGACACACAGTGAAGAGAAAACAGTTTCTTCTATATAAATAGTCGTTTATTTATAGAATAATAACATTTAATACATATTTGTGCCTTCAACTCCAACTGTGAGCACAATCTAAATAAAAATTTGAATATTATCTGTCTAGCAGCATTGTTTACACTTACCATATTTTTTTGTATTTATTGTTTATCTATACAGGGCGATCCAAAATTCCCTCTACAAACTTTTAAACGTAGGTCAGAAATACAAAAACAAATTTTATTCATAGTGGAACGTATGGCCGCAAACGTCATCCGAATGTGCTAGAGGGCGCTGTTTGGTAGCACTTTAGTTGGGCAGTGTGAGTTGTCCTGCATTGATTTCTTCCTGCGGGGTTACCTCAAAGGCATCGTCTACGAGACCCCCCATTGAATCTGACGCTGATCTCGTTGCTATGGCAGCTGGATGTGTCCGCGAAAGGCCTCGTATTTTTGCACATGTTCGGCAATCCATGCATCCACATCGTGAGGCGTGTATTACTGTTGGTGAAAAGAACTTTAAGCCTCAACTGTGAAGCTGTAAGTGTACATCTTACTGTCATATTGTAAATATAGGGCTAAACATGTTGTCTACCTTCGTTGTTGTACGTATTTTATTTCTGAACCTTAATGTACTTTCTAGCATATTCGGATGACATATATTCCACTATCAATACGGTTTGTTTTTGTATTCCTGGCCTACTTTTAAAGTTTATACAAGGAATTCTGAATCACCCAGTACATTGCTGATATTTATATATTTTCAATTTATATATACATTATTGACATCTTCGTCCTCTTTTTAGATGTAATAAGTATATCAAAATTTAATATCCCATGTCCTATTGTTAAGCCTACTTGGGATATATACTGCAGTTTTAAAATTTATAACCTAAAATATCCTTTGATAGTTGTCCTTATTGTACCAGTTATAAATGCTTTAATAATGTGTTACGTTACATATAGTTCAAATTCCCATACGTTATAGTCATTTTTTTCTAATCAGCTTCGTTGTCTTTCTTCCTAAAAAGAAGATCGGTGAAGAAGAAAATGAGGCTAGAAACTTCTTTGGGATCGTCAACGTCTGGTTGAAAAGTAGAATGTGAGACTGAAAAGCTTTAGAATTCGAAGGACGAACAATCAGAGAGTTCTGAAAGGAAATTTTAAGCCCAGCAAACAAATGAATTCAGAATATTATAGCTCATAAGGCTTATGCGCAAGCGTTAATTCCCAAATCTCAAGCTTCCGCCTTATTTTAATCATCGAATAACTAATGATTGCACTGGCGTTAAGTTGTGCTTTCCTCAGCGTCGTTGTTTTTTCGATGATAAGAATAGAATTTTGCAGAAATGTTCGTAATAAATTAGGATCTAAATAAAAAAATATAATAAGAAGCATCAAACATTTTTTTTTTTAAAAAAAAGAGATTTAGAAATACATTTAAAAAATCCTTAGGAGCCTTTCGAGTCCCTCTGCGGAACTCCTCATCAACACCTTGAAGAGGAGTCCTAAGTATTTTTTTAAATGTTTTTGTAAATCTCTGTTTACAAAAAAATTTTGTGTGCTGTTTCTTATTACATTTTTTATTTAAGTTATTTTCGCACATGTTAAAAGTATTTTAAAATAAATTAGGATTAGTAATAATAATGTTTGAGTAAAAGAGGAAATTTTGAAATTCGCGGTAATTTTTAAAATAGACTGTGTCCTCGATATATGTCATTTCGCAAAACGAGCTCTATCGAACAAATCCTCACTTAGCTAATTTGAAGAGATACATAAATGTACATTTCCATAAAATCATCTTTTTCTTCTGCATTTAAATTCATATATATTTCTAAACTCGAAGGATGAGCTTCCAGTTTGGACATTGGATACACTGTTTATAAAATATATATAGAACATATCAAAGCATAAACACAGTAAATATGCATTAGGTATTTAATAAAGCAAGTAAATTTTTACATAACCATCAAATGGTGGTGAGGAGCATTACGAAGGAAATTCTGAATCTACTGAAACGTAGCCGAAAAGGTCATTCGTTATAACATAATCATCTCCAAACTTCAGGTTACCGCATTACGCTCGTACTCTAAAATAAGGGTAGGCAGGAAATAAAGACTCCGGCGATCCAAAAGGGAACGAGATGAAGTAGAAGTCGAAGGACCAGATGCTTATCCCAGGAAAGAAACAATTTTGACATAATATTGGTAGAATCAGTGGATTTCTAATAAGGAAAAAAAAAAATCCCACCCTCACTGGAGATCGAATCCGGTTCTCCTAGTCACAGACTAGCACCTTGCGCTATCTCCAGGGTGAAATATAAATTGGCCACTTTATATTAAAATATAGAATATATAAAAAACTTAGGACATATCTAACTGTGGGTCCTTATATAAATATATAAATCTAGTTTTATTTATTTTTATATTTAATAATAATTTAAGGACAATTTTTATATTTAAGGAAAAAAAAAGAAATTGAATATTGTTGTCAGTGATATATAACGTTACTTTGAATATTATTGTAGAGACCCAATCTAAGTCTAGCGATCTACCAAAAGCTATAAGGTTATTTTTAATGGTATTTTAAATTTTTTTCTTGGTTGTCATACTTTATCGCCAATAATTTTATAAATTACACTACTTCAAAAGTTGAATTTTTGATCGTTAATTCTATATATATTTCTTTTATAAATAATTATCTTTAATTTGATCATTAGATTATTCACATTTAAGACAGCTATTCAACATTGAATAACTCTAGCTGGCACTGAATTAATACGAAGCAGCTGTTGTGGAAACTAATGACAGATTTTTGTTACAATAAGCTTGCTGTTATGAATCAATAGTTCGGTTTTATAATCGTTAAATATTCGTAAATAAAAAATAAAAACGATTTTTAGACGAATTAAAAAAAATCTTTAAAGCTATTAATTACGTGATTTGATCGAATTTATATGTATTTTATATCTATTTGATGGAATTTTAATAATCTGTTTTAAACATTTTTTTAAAATAATAGTGTTTTAAATAATTAACAATGCAATTATTTCAATGAATATTAATAAGCATGTTTACAGATTTTAGCATCAGATTTTAATAAAAATGAATTTTTTGTATTTTTGTTTATCCAGATCTTTCGACATATTATCATAGATATTCGTAATATTTGTTAATTGTGATTACTTTATTATTCTAAGCTAATTAAACTGTATCTGTTTCTTTCAATATCAGTGCCGGCAAAATGTAAATTATGCCGGCACTAAATATTTTATTTCGTCTGTCAACTTTTGATTTATATTGCGTAGACACGATCATTTTAAAATTACAGGTTCTCTCTATGACATATTTTCAATTTTCCAGGTATTTCAAATACGCCATAATATCATTTCCCTGTTACAGTACAGAGGAAACGCGAATAAAGGTGAGCAATGAGAAAAATTGAAGCTTTACCTTGCCTTCTGCTCGTTGAGTTATTCAGAATGTTCCGGCATCGTTCAGCTCGTTTTGGGGCGTGTTTGTATCGAATCAGGTGCTGCCATCTGTTGGCAGTCACGGCAATCCTCCTAAGAAAGACCTGGTTTCTTTTCGGAGGTAATTTCACCATTAAAAAAACATCAATATTTGAGTTCAAGCAGCTTCCCTGAAAAATCGAAAGTTGTGAAGTGAAACAGGAGGGAAAACAGAAATAAATTCCAAATGAAAAAAAGAACACAGCTCTTTTCTGTACGCTTCCACCTTCTTAGGAGACATGAATATTTCTCAATGGAATTCAATCAATAAATTTTCCACTAATACTTTTGACCCCTGGGAAGAATGGATGATTCTCATTATACTCGCTTATTACGATGGTTGGTTTGGCTATGTTGCTTTGCCTACCACCAACCGTCAATCACGATTAGCCCCGCCTTTCTCCCTTCCCAGGAAAACGAAAGTTAAAAAAAAAAAGTCCAAACTAAAAGCGTTTTTGCGTGTTTTTTTTTTAATACTCACGCAACGCGGCAGACAAGTCAATAAGTTTGTCCTTATTTATATTAGGACAGTCTATCGCTATTACACTGCAGAATTGCTTTTAATAATTTAAGTTCATATTTTTTTTTTTTTTTAATAATGTGAATATATTTTTAAAAAGAGAAGTTTAACTTTATAGTAAAACTGAGCCTTGATTTTCTTTTTTTCCTTTTTTTTTTTTTTTTTTTTTAAATTATGCATTGAATGCATTCTTTTGTATTCCCAAAACTGGCACATCCACAAAAAAGTCATTATTTTCATCAAGGATATACATATGTTTTTTTTTTTGTATGTGTGTGTGTGCGTTTGAACTGTTGGTTTAAAAATAAATTTATAAAGGTTAAGCAAATAATACATTTGATATAAATAAATAAATAAATAAATAAATAAATAAATAATCGGGATTATTTTATTAATTGGAAAAAAAAATCAAAATATTAAAGCAGTTTTTATTACATACATTTAATACTTTAAAGGTTTACATTTTTGATCAATACTGTTCCCTTTTTTTTTTTTTTTTTTGACTCACGAAAGATGCGTTGGTCCAAGTTTGCCAAAAAAACAAAAAACAAATAGACAAGCTATAAAACTTATCTGTACAGTGCAACTTGTCTTCAACTTTCAATAAGCTATTAAAAAAAAAAAAAAGTTTTAAATAATTTCGTAATTTTTTTTTTTTTATAATAAAATGATCTAACATTTTATAAAGGAATTAATTTGAATCTTTAATCTGTCTATTGGACGTTCAACGTAAGTATTACAAAGGTTAAAGACACGAAATTTGGAGGAGAGATAGATCTCGCCGAGAGAATCTCAAAAGAAGGTCCTGAGATAGTGGAGAGAATAAGGCGACCTAATAGCAAAAAGGTATACGTCATTATCAATCAACTAACAATCACCCATAAAAATATCGATGAGAGACGAAGATCCGTGTAGTACCTCTGCACTACTGAGCTGATGCCAAGTTAACAAACAATGTATTTCTACGCCGAATTTAACTCTCACGAAGTAAACAGCCTGTGGGCATAAAATTCTCTGAATTTCAAGTCTTCCTATTTTCTCTGAAAAGAGTGTTTGTAACCGCAGCGCCCTCTTTGTTTATTGTAACAACGCCTTTAAAAACTCTATTAACTAATGAAACTGCCTGATTGGCTAATAATAATTCTATAATAGATTTTAAATACTGTATTTTCCTAATAAGTTAAATAGAATTTTTTAATATTATTCGATAGGATTTAGTTTAAATGTTGTTCATAGGAAATTCAGGAAATTTATCTTTTTATTTCTTTATTACCTATTACAGTTTTTACTATAAGTTTTATTATATGGATTGACATTAAAATATTTCTTAATATATTTTAAAATACTTACATTGTTAATTAATTAATAATGTGTTTTTTTTTCCAACTTTTCATTTTTCTTTAAAATTTAGTTGTAAGCAACTCGTTTTATAAAAATTCAAGATTTCTAAACTGAATAGTAGATAAATATTAGTTTCTTTATATTTATTATAATCTTCATATTTTCATGAATTGTAAAAACGATAAAAAGTTTTTAGGGAAATCTGGATATTCTTACCTAAAACTTGTAGTCTTTTCAGTTCACAAATTACTAATTTGAATTGTGAAAGCTTCATATTCTTATTACAATAGTTTATTAAAAAATAAAATTTCGAACACTACATTTGCAAATTACATTTTTATTTTGGTTTTAACATAAAAAGGTTTCAAGAAGATATAACCTACTCTGCTGACTTTATTGCAAATGTAACTCCTAGAAAACCCCATATGTGTGACTCTTACTGTCTGTCCCAACTGTGATACATCTCAAGCCAATAGCAACGATTTGTATTATCATTGTTGATAGTTAGTTTCTTAATAAAACGTATTTTTAAATCAACTTAGCATTCTCCAATTTTAAACTGAATAGGTGAGCTTCAGCTATCTGCTAATAAAAAGCTTTTTAAATATAGCCTTAAAATAAAAATTAGCTGGTGCCATTAGTGCTTACAAAAGTGTAAACATGTCAGCTACCAGGTTCCTTCGTTTTTGTCGATTTCCAAAATTCTTCTTTGGCTACGATGTAGTTTGATCATTTTGGTAATTGGGCAGGGAGAATTATCCATTGTTACATCCTTTTGAGTGGTATCACTGCAGGAATCCGTATACATTTGAAAACTAAAACATACTGTTTAATATAATATTGAGGTTCAATAAAATACTTATTATACTCTACATCCAGATGATAATACATCGAAATTACAACATATTGCTAAAATCTTTTATAAGGAAACATGAAAAATCTGAAACTGTAGTGCAACCAACATATGATGGCAATTCAATCCATGCCCAATGGCCATGATGTAGCTATTTTTAAGCCAATCAGAAACAGCCGCGCCTCAAAGCACAGATGCTGATTTAGTTGACAGTTTCCCCTCAAAATGCCAGCACCCAAAATATTGCAGAGCAGTGCTCGAGAAATTATTCAAACTAAAAAAAAAAAAACATTTATTCTGTAAGCATTTAATCAATAATTTATCACAAATAAAATTTACATTTAACTTTTGTCATTTAAAAGAAATGCTGTTTTAACCTTATAAGAAAGGCTACTGCTGCTACGTCACGGCCATTCGGCGTGGATTCAATTGCCATCATATGTTGGTCGCACTATAGTTGCAGGCCAGCACAAAATAAAAGATTATATTAATTCATTACTTTTTTATGTTTACCAGTGTTTGTTTTGTATCGTTCCAATTTTTTAGATTCACTCTTAAATATATACTGAGCGAAGCACCATACAATAATTACATACCAGCAGATAACCAAAAGCACCATCCAACTTGTCCAGTAATTAGCTATTTCCCAATTATTGCTTAGAATTTCTTTTTTACGAATTTTCAAGTCGATCATTGCACTCTTTACTTGAAAGATAGCAGCAATTACTGTCAATATATGCATTAACTGATGACTGTTACCAAAAAAGTCATATTTCCCAGGGGCTTTCCTCTCCGGGTAATGAGATCCATACAAAAAGCAAGACAAAATCATTGCTATGCATTGTATGGCGAAGTACAGAAAATGGCGGGAATATACATCCTTCAAGAATACCATTCTGTACACCAAAGGAATTGTTCCTGTTAAATAGGGAAGACCGAAGATTATAGCTCTAAATGAAGATAGGAATGGATTCGATGGATATAACCTTGATATACTCAGTGCAATGATTCCAAAAAATGCGCTTAGGTAGGCTACCTGAATGATGATGTCTGCAAAGCCGCTGGATAGTAGGCCTTCGGAAATACAGTACGCTCTTATGATAACACTATTTGCGTAAAACACTAGAAGGTTTGTGCTGTAATCAATAATGAAGCCAGCGTAATGTATTCTTGCTGACATACAGCTAAACATGTGCGCTAAACTACTCATCAGGAAACATAAGCCTACAGTGAAAATAAACATAAGAAAGGGCCAGTTATAACTGTCGTAGAAATCGTGAGATTCAAGGAGAATTATCAGCCAAAAAAAGAAATAGCAGCTCCCAAGGAAATGGGTCCAGAAGTTGACAGTTTCATTGTTAAAGGTGAACACACTGTAAGCACATTCCACGACAGATGAGCATGACCTGTATCCTCTGATTATATTATTTCTTCTCATTATGGACGGGATTTCTTCAATTGAAAGAAGACTTGGGTCTTCTTTCTTCCAAGTTGTCATGCATTGCCTTAAAATCTTGTAATCTTGTTTTACTGCATTCGATGATAATGTCATCCTTGATTGTTGCCGATTTTGAAGCATTCTATAAAAATAAAAATATTATTAGTCAAGGAAGATTTGTTGTTTTTTTAAGAATACACTTAACAAAAATCAATGTCTACATCTATAAAACACAGTTTGTTTATTCGCTAAGCATTTGGAACCAATTATGAGCTATACCACGATCATGTATTGGAACCTGGGATAGGTTTTAGCGAAGTTTGATTCTGATTCGATCACATTTACCAGACTTATGCTAAGAAAATCGGTTAAGTTTTTTATTCTGCTAAATTCTCGATTTTATGGGCCCGATAGCCGAGTGCTCAGGGCGCTTGGCTGCGGGTTGGAGGCGGTGGATTCGATTCCCGGCCTCGGCGGAGGGCGGGAATTTTTCCACGCTTCTTTCTCCTCCAAACGGGTCCTAGGGTCTACCCAGCCCTCTGTAGAATGGGTACCGGGTTTCTTTCCCGGGAAGTTAAGGCGGGCGGGCGTCGGGCTGACCACCCGACCTCAATCTAGTCCCGTTGGTCTCGAAACGCTGGGAGCCTTACCTCCCGCGCTCCCGTGGGCCTACATGGCCTGTTTATGGGATTGCTTAACTTTAACTTTCATCTCCAAACGGGTCGTATGGTCTACTCAGCCCTCTGTAGAATGGGTATCAGGGAGTTAAAGATGGGCGGGCGTCGGGCTGACCATACGACCTCAAGTTCGTCCCATTGGTCACGAAACGTGGGGAGCCTGACCTCCCGCGATCTCAAAAGCTTGCATAGGCTTGACGTAGGACACTTTAACTTCAAAATCGAGAATTAGCTCGATTTAAGATACAATTAAAGCTTTAAGCGCTATTACTACAAATGCACGAACTTTAACCTTTAGACTGGTGTTTCGTCTCCTGAGCATCTTATAATGCCACGTGCTTCGGCTCGTGTATTTAGTAGAAATGTAATTGTAAGTACAACTAAACAGAGGTAAGATGGGCTTTAAGATGTTTCTAATCAAAATAAAGAAACAAAACAAAGAAACTTAAAGCGAATCGGTAAGGTACTGCTCCTTTCTCGTCGGACTGATCGCAGAAATCATTATCGAAATCTACGATTTCTAAAATAAACAGACTGAGTAAATTCTAATTCTACGTTGCATTTCTTTATTTTAGTTTGTAATGAACTGTTTATAGTGGACATACTATTCTATTACAAATAAAAAGGTTTAATTTTTGCAATAAAAGAAAACAACGAACGCACATAACTAAACAAAACAAACAAAAATTCGCTGAACTATTTTTGGTATTTGCACTGGGAATCGGAGACAGTACTGTTTCAATGTTTGTTGACCTCTCATCAGTCCGATCCGCCCAGTATACCTAGGTCAGTGAAGTGAGACAATATACAAAACGGACAAATCAATGACCAGTGAGACAATATACAAAACAGACAAATCAATGACCCGTCAATTAAAAAACATCAAAACAAAATCACGAATAAAAGGGATGAATAATTAATCCCAGCTAGCATTCAGCTTAGCATGAAAAGGATTACAGTAGGGCCTCAGTTATCCGAGCCCCGACTAACCGAGTTCCGGGTTAACCGAGGTAGTTCCAAAAAAAAAAAAAATTTTGTTTTTTTAATCGCAGACGATCAATTGGAAGTGACTCATGCGATGATAGTAGAGGCAGTGAATGTAGAGACTGAAGAAAATGAAAGTGACATCGAAGACATTGAAATGGAGAATGAGAAAATCAGCCACAGTGAAGGATGCAAAGCGATAGAAAAGGACATCGAGTACCTACAGCAACAGACTTTCAGCAACTTCAACAGACTTTCTACTGCTACGACGATTGCGTGAAACGGCGGCAAAGAAGCGAACGAGTTTCGTTAAACAGAAAACACTTATGAACTTCTTGAAGAAATAACTTTCTTAACTGGAAAATTGTACTGTATGTCTTTTTCCATTTTGTATTTTTATTTTATTTTTACATGTATTTGTAGGTCATTTTTTCATTTGATAAAATAGTATATGCCTTTTTGACCACGTTTTCATTCATTTCACAAGTTTACCACATGTTTCCCCTCTCGATTTTTGACAGAGTCCGTGTTATCCGAGTTTTTGATTATCCGAGGTATCCTCGGTCCGCATTACCTCGGATAATCGAGGCTCTACAGTAATTTACAAATGTTAGTAATTATAAATGAAATTTAACGTGCGTTGGAACAATTTTTACAATAAAAGAAAACAAAGAAAGCACATAACAAAACAAAACAAAAATTCACTGAGCTATTTTTGATATTTGTACTGGGAATCGGAGATTTTTGTTTTGTTTAGTTATATGCGTTCTTTTTTTTCTTTTATTGTAAAAAATGTTCTAATGCACGTTAAATTTCTTTTGTAAAAAGGTTTAATGTTAACATGTTGGTTCCGTGTTGCCCGTTTCCAAACTATCCACGCCAGAGAGCGGAGACAACGGACATTTAACGCCAGCCGCACTAGTCCGTTAACAAATGCTCGTCCAACTAAAGAGTTAAATGGATTACAGCCATAAGAAGAAAGGATTTCGTCCCCAATAAGGTAAAAACCAGTAGGGTAAAAAAAAAAATCAATGAATTTTTTTTTATTTAATTATTAAACAATAATTGGCAGATATTATTTCATAGGAATATCTTTTATACTTACTAGATTTTTGGACTTTCTTGGAAAACAATGAAAGTGTAATAGAGAAAAGTGCCCATATTTCGATACCACTTTGTAAAAAATAGCTTATTAGTTTTAAATTCCAACATAAAGTTAATTTATTATTACCAAAAAAATACCCTAATAAACGGCGGATCGATATCGAAGAAAAGTTATCTACCATAGCAAAAAAAACCGTATTTACAATTCTTTTTTTGCAAAACCTAACAATTTCCGAAATTAGGCAACTAAGATCTTTATTTCGAATACCTTCAATTCTGAGATATACAATAAAACACACAATGAAATATAAAGGAAACAATCATTTGTTACGGTTTTGTAATGAAAATTGTCTTTTAGACTAAGAGTTTTGGAAAGAACTCGAGATGCCAACGATAACTACTAACATTTTAAATGAATTACTGGATGAATTGAAATTTCTTGGCCAAAGAAGATTACATTACACCATATTGCTTACAGATCGAAACATTTTGAGTCTAAACAACATACAATAACAGTGATAATAAAAATACCATAAAATTTGTTATTCATGAGATCTCTCTGTTAGTAATAAAGCAGCACAGACATATCCTTGAAATAATGATGTCCACATCACTTTGTTTCTACGCAGGGCCATCGCGTGGTTTGTTGGCGCCCGAGGCAAGATTTCGTCAGGCGCCCCCCCTCCCCCCAAACTCAATCCTACGTGCACCCACCCGAAAAACGGAATTTCCAAATTTTTTTATTTTTGCCGTGGCCGCGGCGCCCAGGGCGATCGCCCCGGTCGCCCCGCCCACGCGACGACTCTGTTTCTACGTATCACTCCACCTCTACAATTATAAAGACACAGTGGTTACATAATACTTCCTCAACCAAATACTATCCGCAGTGTTTGTCTAGTCTATGTAAGCCTGAAAAAGAGCAATCCAGATATAACTTTTTGACATATGTTAAATACAAATTTAATGGTTTGTCTGAATTAGATAATAAAAATGATTGTGGTCTATTAATAGAATTCATGTAAATCTGTTCTTTGATCATAAAGGAGAAATGTCGTAGGCATATCATTTGACAACACCAATGCTGCTTCAAGTGCACGTGCTTTTATGATTTAAAGCACCATGTTACAATACAAGGATGTTGTACATTTATTACCAGTGACGAAACTTAACTGCTGCCTTTTTGCGTAAATAAAGTTAATCTTGAACTACAGAATATTGGATTTTACAGTTATGGGAGTTGTTAGTGATAGCAGGGTCAATCAACTATTCTTTGTACCTAAGTTTGTCCCGAACACAAATTTAATAAATATTATTTTTGGAAATTATTATTTGACTTTATTTTAACCCCAAAGTATTATTAGGTCATTGATCAAAAGCTTTACAGTGACCGATGTTAGTTTAATTACGAATATTTTATTATTTTTACTGTAACTTAGGAGACAATTTTTCCCCGCGAGTATTTGGTTTTCCTGTTACTTCAGAGACTTCGCAAACTCCCAAAGCGAATGTTTTAATATAGATTGCTATTAAGTATACAAAATATATGTTAAATAGTTGTAACTGATAGTAAGGATATGCGACAATGACAGGGAAAAGTAGGCTGTTTGGTTTTGTCCCGCAGGGACAGTAACGCAGGGGACAAATCACCGCCATAATCTCATTAAATAAAGCAAAATATTGCTCTTCAAATTAAAAAAAGTGCTCTGCCCGTTATTTAACTAAAACTTCATTCACTAATCGTTAAAATGTGCTCCGTAGGAAGTTAGATTTTCGATTTTTGTTTATTAGAAAATCATTATGTTGTCACGCGCGTTTAGTATAAAGAATAGTTGATTGACCCAACAATACATTAAGGTCCTGACTCAAGAAACTGCAGGTGACTGCAGATCTGTTATTTCCTTTATATATTTCTTTTTCCAATGCACCTAAAATTCTAAAAATCAAAAATAAACTTGTGAAGCATCTGGGATTTCTATTTTCTTGTTTTGTTTTGTTTTTAAATTATGTGAGATTAAATTATTTTTTTAAAAATTAACGATTATACTAATAATAAATATTTTAAATGCAAAACATTTTTTTACAATTTTTTTATCATTTCAGATGTTCGTCAAATTGTTTTGAGTTGAAAATACCGAGTAATACCTCGTAAACATCTTTTTTTGAATTTTAATTTAATTAATTGCAGAATATTTTGGAAATTGTTTCAAGAAAATAAAAATCCAGATGCTTCACAAGTTCATAAAATTTTCAAAATTTTAGGTGCATTGGAAAAATAATTATTGATATGTAAAAGAAATAAAAGGTTTGCCGTCCGCCTGCAATTGCTTGAGTTGGGACCTTAATAGAAGGGCATTTTCTTATTTTTGTAAACCAAATACGTACAAATTGTTTAACCTCATTTCACTAACAATACCAGGCCTCTAATTGATTCCGTCCATATCATTAAATGTACCTTTAAGTGCGTCCATATCATTAAATGTGCCTCTATGTGCGTCTATATCATTAAATGTGCCTTTATGTGCGTCTATATCATTAAATGGGCCTTTATGTGCGTCTATATCATTAAATGGGCCTTTATGTGCGTCGATATCATTAAATGTGCCTTTATGTGCGTCTATATCATTAATGGCAACATTAAAGTTGTTAAAAATCAAAGGCAAAGTTTTCTATAACATTCAACTTCGAGAAGAACTACTTTGAGGAATTATGAAGAAGCGACCCATTTGGGAGCTATTGTGATAGCGATCAAAATCGGTAGCTATTGCGTATGTCCTGTCCGTCCGTTCGTCCGAGACTGTCCTTCCCTAAAACTCCCGGTTGGATCGACAAACGAATTTCACCATCGTGTTCAGAGGTTCAACACCTCTGAAGGGTATTTTCAGGGGCCAATGCCCCTGAGGTTCGAGATATTTGGCATTGTTTTCATTGGATTTCCGCTATTAGCCTAAATTTTGGAAATGCAACCATTTCATTTCAGTTGTCAGCAATAGCTTGATCGGTAAGATCTCGGACCAAGTGGTGAAGATTTTTGTTTTATCGACTTCAATGTATCCGCCAGACGTACAAACGCCGTGAGTCAGTATGCAGAGAGAACCTGGACTCAAACAGGACACAAGACTATCGTGCAACGTTTCTTTTTCATTTCCCTAATATCATTAATTTATGGACAAGAGTATATATTGAGTTAACATTAAAAATTTATAATCTGTTACTGTAGTTGAATATTTGTTTAATAAAGAAAAATTATCAAACTGGCTTGAAATAATTTATTAACAAATCGTAAAATTACTTTTGACATTATATTTACTTTCAATTTTTGGGAAAAAAAAATTTCATTATCTTTGATATATTTTTGATTTGTATGTGTTTAACATAGGGCCCGAATTATTCTCCAAAGATAATGTACTGTATCAATTTCTTAATGTAATTTCAGTATATATATAAATTTCAAGAAAACGTCTTAAGTAATTTCTTCATTGAATATACTGGGTATTTCATACAATACTGGAAAGTACTGGTGGTTTTCACCGCTCCATATCTTTTAAACTACTGCTCATAAAAATCTGAAACTCTTTGTATAAAATCGTCAAACATATATGAGTTATATTTTCATGTTATTATTTATTCATTATTATTGAAATTCATTTTATTTGCGTTCAAACACTCCCAATATATCGAAATTATCCCAAAAAATTATTCAACTATCTCCCAAAAAAATCATTTGTCAGAATGCATTTTCAAAAAAATACAGTTTTTTGTTTTTTTAAATTAAGCAAAGGAATTAATGACAAAAGTGTTTAGATTAAATTTTCCTAATTAGGTTTCTGTATCATTTGAATATTGAATCCAGACTTTTAGAGTTTAAACAACATCACAACAGTTATTTAAATATACGATAGATTGGGGGTGTTTGAACGCAAATAAAATGAATTTCAATAATAATGAATAAGTAATGTTGGACGATTTTATATAAAAGTTTTATATAAAAGTTTCTCATTTTTATGAGCAGCAGTTTAAAAGATATGGGACGGTATGAATCACCCGGTATTATTGAAATTACTAAAAGCTAATCTTTAAAAACCTCATTTTATTGAATCATTTCAAAATATCCATTCAAAAGAAAAGTGATTAATATCAAATATGTAATTTCAATAAATTACAAAAGATTTTAATTCATCAAATTTTTTTTTTTAAATATTGTGAAATCCAGAGAAAGAGTTACGAGCACTGGGAATAGTATCCGGGATATTCTAGCACTAACCCTAATGCCGTCACAGATGCATGAGATGCCTGTTATCTGGAAGTTCAAGGTTTGTCCGCCCATCAAGCTGAATCGGCTGAATGGACACGCGTAAAATTTGCTACGTAGCATCATCTACAGTACAATTTAAAACACAGATACATTCATTTTGGTTTTCAACCCTTCGCTCCCTTAAACCAAATCCTACGCTGAAAAGGCTGGCCCGCTTTCTTTAAAATTTGATAGTTTTATGATCCAACTAAAATACGAGGACAAATAATTCGGGCTTCACTCCCAGTGTTCAAAAAGGATACCTCAACGCTACATACTCAGTTCCACCAGGTTCGCCATTTTGTCCAAATATAATTTTGATCTTTTCAATTAGGTTTGGCCAGGGCTTCTGTACATAGCGTAGTTCATAGCAGGTGAAGCCTTATATCTCCATCCGTCGCTAGAAATTCATTGATTGGTCCATTTTTATTATAATGGGATCTCGCAAATCCATCTTCGTTTTTTTTTTCTGTGGGGTTTGAAGTTGTAATGTAGTGCTAAATTTTCATTTATAGACTATATATTCTTTGGTTATCATCATTTTTAAAGATTTCCTAATTGATTAAATATTTTCTTTGTTTGAAAGTTCATAATATGATTGGTCTATTTTTATTATAATAGGATCTCCCAAATCTTTGGAGAGCTTCTATTTTTTTTTCGGGGGGGGGGGGGGGCATCATTTTAACATTCGCTCGGTATGGAAGCTGTGGGGCATTATGCGATCGCTCCTGGGATTGCTGCTCCTACCTTGCTTTAATTTTTTTTTTATTTTTATTTTTTTTGCCACATTAATAATTTGGCCATTTTTGGGTCTTTTTGCAGAAATTCTCTTTTTTTTATTCAATTATCAATGGATATTGTAATTCAGAAGCACTCGTGTATAGTGGTGAGCTTTATGATTTATAATTCGAGAGGTTTTCAGGTCATATCCTTACTAGTTGATAACGATAATTAATGAAAATGAGAAGCGACTTTAAGTATTATATAAGTTACGATACCTTTGGGGCTGATGAGACAGTTTTCTTTTTTTTTTGGTTGAACGACTGATTTTCGATAAATTCACGAAATGCCAGGTTTGTATTTCGGACAATTTTTCATTTGTCTTTGGCTATTAATATTTCCAACTGTTTGGCAATCCTAGCAGTAATAGGCTACTAAACGTATACTGACCGTATAACTAGTTATCGATCTATATGTATATCTAATGTTTGTTCCTACATAACTTCATAAATGGTATTTTTTATTCAGGATATTTTAGGCTTCTGATTGAAGCCTTATAGCCCCGGTTTGTCTGTCTGTCTGTCTGTGGACAAGTATCCCACAATGCTTCGCAACGGCTTCCGATACGTGAATAAAGAAAATTATTCAAAAGTTTTTGAATTCAGTCTATTAACAAGGTTTGAGCTAAGAATGACGATTATTCCATATATATAGGAGTGGGTAAGATAGCATGGGGTCGCAAACAGACTTGCACGCGCATTTTCTAGACCACCCCGGCGCAGTCTACTCTAACGTAAAGGTGGCTCAATCTGTACTCATCCTTCTTTTTAATTAATTATTAGGAATTTAGTGTATTAATAACTTTTGAATAATTTCCTTCATTCACGTATCAGAAGCCGTTGCGAAGCATTGTGATTGGTTTACTAATCGCTATCGTGTTTGTTTTTTAAATGTTAACTTACGTTTTCCTGCAGCTTTGAAGAAGTCACTCAACTGCGTTTTGTTGTCTTTGTTAAATAATAACGGTAACAAATGTTGCAGAACTATATTTTCCTTCCGCACACGTAAATCTCTGATTATAATTATCTGAATCTGTCAGATTTTGAATCTGAATCTGAATTTTGTTTGCTAAGATTGTATTGAATATATTGTTTTGATTGAAACTACTGTATTTCCTATTACGTCATTTCCTCTTCCGCATATTCTTTCCTACTAATAAATATTGTCATTGTAAGGAACAATATAAATATAAATAGCCTTTCTTATAATAAAAATATTTGTAAGCAATATCTATATAATACTATTAAATATTAACAACATTACAACAAACTCTTCTTGAATGAATCACATTTTTATTAACCATAATTTAATCTAAAATAAAAATAAAAATTCTCCACAAGATATACTATTTCGATAGCTTAATCAGCTATCTTTTTCAAGCACCAGGCTAAAATAAAATAAAAATAACATAAAATAAAACTAACTGGGAAAAGACTCAACGTCTTCCTCCCTACCAACACTAAACAGAAAATTAATTTAAATTCACAACAAACATAACGTGCTAATACTCCACGAGACACTTAAGGCCGTTTTACATTTACTATTTCACTCGCCATAAATGCAAGCCATAACGCAGGCCTTGTCAGGGTAGATTGCGAGTGATTTGTGTATCGTTTTACACTTACCATAACGCCTTCCATCACACAGAACATTTACACTTCTCAATTGTCATCATGCCTACGTTTTATTTACGAAAAAAATAGCATTGATTTACATAAAAACCATTTAGTCAATGCATCGGATAGGTGAAAGAATGTCTTTAATTAATTAAAATAGGAAATATTCATGTTTTTTTTTTATCGTTTTGTGTTTCTTTGTTTTCAGTTTCGATAAATCAGTTTCGATAAATAGTTCAGTCTCGTTAAATCTCGATCAACGACGATATCTTTTCGAGATGTCGGTCGCTGTCGATTCAAATTTTCAAGCCGAAATTCTGAAATGATTTTGATTAATAATGTAACATTTTATGAAAGCATCCACGAAAACATAAGGAAAAGATGCCCTCCGATCGTGAAAATCATTTTTGTAATCGGTAATTTCGAATAAATAGATACAAATCGATTGGACTTCCAAGTTCTACAATTCGTCACCAGGAGCGCTAGTGGCGATGTCCAGCCATCTGATGTCCAGACATTTCTTCAAAATAGAGCATGGGCTATCGCTGGACATCTCCGGGACATGTCTGATGTCTAGGTGATGGCGAGTGAAATGTCGAGGTTATGGCGAGTGAAATAGTAAATGTAAAACGGCCTTTACTGTTACAACAATACTCAATTACAACAATTCGATCATAATGCTCCATCTTTTAAAACGTTAAATTACAATTACAACGCTATATTTCACAACTAAAACTCAAATTTATTTAAAAATTAAAATTTAAAAATTTGAAGTCCATAACCATATATCAAATTTTTAAAATTTAAAGTTCTTATAGGAGATTTTTATATCGTAAAATCCATTAAGTCCATAATCCAAATCATCTTAGAACTTCTGAAAATGTAAAATCTTTAAAGAATTTTTTTGAGTCATAATTACTGAACTCTTCTTGAAAAATTCTTTTATAAATCAAATAATCCATCTTTCTTCTGCAAAATTATTGAAGTCCCTAATTATGTTTAAAATTCTAGCGTTGTAATTTTACCGAAATTCTGAAGTCTTTTTGCGAATTGAATTCTTCTTGCTGTCATAATTATCTTTGAAGTTCTAACGTTGTAATTATTCATTGAAGATCCATTATTTCTGAAAAATCTCCTTGCGAATCTGTAGACGTAAACATAATTTCCATGAAAGTTGTTAAATTCATAAATCCTTTCACATGACGACCTTTGCTTGAAAAAGATAGCTGATTAAGCTTTCGAAATATTGTATCTTGTGGAGAATTTTTATTTTTATTTTAGAAGAATTATGGTTAATAAAAATTTGATTAACAACATTTATAAAATAATTTTTTTTTTTTTTTTAGGAAATATAATCAATTTGTTTTTCAGTTTTACAAAATTAAATAGGTGTTTTTTTGAAAAAAAAGGAAAAATCTCCCTTCATGCACAAATATAAATAATAACAAATTCATGCTTCTAATTTTTTTGATATTGACGGGATATAAATTTCTTTTACAGCTATTCATCAAACAATGATGAAAATAAATATTTGCTGATGGAAATAACATTCACTTATTTTTACGGTATTGAGCTTTGTATGAATTTAAAATTCATTAAAACCAGCATTAGATTAGGTTAGGGTTAGCTTTGTCCTAAACCTCACAGCCCATAGGGCAGGGAAGCTAAGGCTCCAATGTTTCTTAGACCGACGGGACAGGGGTGAACTCGGGTGGTCAGTCCGGTGCTCACCCGCCTGTACCCCTGGGAAAGAAACCCGGTACCATTCTTCAATACTTTTGAATCTGTCAGCCAAAAATGTTTATTTTTAATTATTATCAATTACATAACTGAAATTATAGTCACAGAAAATTAAAGGGTTTTACGTTGTGCTAAAAAACTTTCACACCTCTTAAATGCATTAGAGAGAAAAGAAGAAAAAAAATAAATAAACAAAAGTGCTGAATTTAAGAATGTTTTAGTAGGTCCTACTTGAAGCGTAGGTTTATTCTGTTAAAAAAAATTATGATTTTAATAGATATCGGACGCATTGGAACCATTAACCATGATTACACAGTAATAATAAAGAGCAGCAATCAACGTGTAATTATTTTAGATAGTTAAATTAAATGCAATTTATAATAATGGCTTAAATGGGGCTCTCCCAAAACAGCTTTCCTAACTGTACAATATTATAAATACCAATAACTCATATTACCTCCTTCTTCCACTTAAAACATCTTTAATCATCTATATTTCGATTTCTTCAGCAGAAATCTTCTTCATGGAAAAAAACTACAGAAAATGTAGAGAAAAACATAACAGATTTTTTTCTCTAACACTTAAAACAGAATTCTAATCATGATGAATCTGTTAGGTTTTTCTCTACATTTTCTTTAGTTTTTCTCCATGAAGAAGATTTCTGCTGAAGAAATCGAAATATAGATAAGATGTTTTAAGTGGAAGAAGGAGTTAATATGAGTCATTTGTATTTATATATTGAAGAAGAATTTTTGATTTTCATTGTAAAGTATATATTTGAAACAAGAGAAAAAGAAACATCGCCATTTGTATACCTTTTCTTCATGAGCCTATTCGAAAGTTGCTTCGCCAATTCTTGAGTAAAATATGCTCAAAATTAATAAGAAATTTGACTTACCGTTAATTTTTATCAATTTGAACCGAATGAACCGTTGGAAGGAAGTTATTTTTATTGTGTGTGTTTCATCCAGATGCTGGCAAGGAAATAGCACAACTTGACAATTCCCATATGAAGTTTATTGAATGGCTCTACATTACATCTTCTGCTTTTGTTGTGTGAACTAACTCCCCCTCAACTATCATTTGTTGTCACATAATCACCTGAGCATGTTGCAGAAACGAAGTCTGAATTTTTAAAATTACTTTTGTACTTTCACAAAAAAAAAAAAATGGAAAATTTAACTTTACTTCCCAATTAAAAACAAAAAATACTTTTTGTTGTTTAACTTCCAAATTTAACGATATTTTTTATTTTTTAGTGACGCCGAATGGGAGAAGCTATTAGGATTGCCGTATCTCTGTGTGGGTATCGACCTCTACAATCCAAACCGGGAATCGGAGCCCCTTAAAGTAATACCTCGTAGGCTATCCAAGGCTGGAGGTGGCTATTGACCTGATCAGGAAGATAGTGATAATTGGAGAAAATTCGGATCAATAAATAATTTCAGGAAATGCATATTGTCCTCAAAATGAAAGTTGGCCGGCGGAAGTTTGAACTGCGCAGCCCTTCCGGTAGCTGATCAATTATGTTTTCCTGTCACAATGAACGCCGTCGTCTGTTTTCACTGAGAAAGACATGTTGATAACGCCAAATTAAAACTTCTCTGGACTATTTAGCGATATATCAATACCAGTTGCTAACAATTAGTATTTATATAAATAAATAAATGTATATTATTTATACATACAGTGCTCTTTTGCAAAGTAACAAGCGTTTAAGGTAATGGCGGTGTCCTGTGATAAAATCAGACGGAAGTGCCTGACCAGAGTAATCGATGATACATGCGCAGATCTCACAAAAACAGGGCGGCCATCTCTCGTTTGGAGGACAGTAGGCTGGCAAATCCTGTAATGAATTTTCAAGAAATGCCTATGCATTTTCTGAAATGTCAAATTTCACAATGAAGCTACCACATAATACTGATTCGACTACGCTGAAAACGAATGCATCCAATATGGCCATTTCCGGTTCAAGGTGGCCATTTATTCAAGAGTCGCCCGAATACTGCAAAATGAGGTCTAAATGAGCTCAATTCCAATGCAATGTCACACGAAATGATTAAATCAAAATGAAAATAAATCGAAATCGCACTGTCCGCCATGAGCAAAGTTTATTATTGCGTGTGTTCCTTTTATGTCCAACAGATGGCGCTGTTTTCAAATAAAGCATGTTTTTTACCTGTCACAGGTATGGCATCTATATAATTTTATATAAAAACACGATATCTATAGACGCGTGTTTTTATATTATATCTATAGACGCGTGTTATAATTTTATAAAAAAAACGAATGCAACATTGTGTCGAAATTTCAAAGCAATCGGTGAAGAACTTTCGGAGATTTGCGATTTTGAACAAACGAACATTTACATTTTTAATTATATAAAGTAAAGTTGGGAGAGATGACACACAATTCGAATTTTCCGCGTAAAGTATTAAAAACCTTATTTTTTTAAATGTTTGAAAGATTTAAACTGTTGATTTATCCTTTGCTTTCATATTTAAGTTATTTTTTTTTATGTTTTTAATGCTGTTTCTTATTTTTAGAATTTAAAATTTTTGACATTGAGTCATCTCTCCCATACCTATGGGAGAGATGACACGGATAGTAGGGGATAGATGGCCACATGGAATATAAATAAGAGACATGCATAAATCAAGCTACTACTTTATTTTTGTAAAAACATATGAAATGAAACACTAAAATCAAGTTGAATAATGATATTTTTGAAATTTTTTGGAAAAAAAAAACTGTTTAAAAAAATAAAATTCCCTGCTGATCAAGACATTATTTTTTTTTTACTCAAAAAGAAATAATATTAAAAAGTTAATCAAATAAAACTAGAGTATTACCTTAAGTAATAATTAGGCTATTAATTTTTAACGTTTATTTACGAATAATAAAATAAAATTTAATTATTAAACAAGAAACAGTTTAACAAATAATTTTAATAAACTGAATAAAATCTTTTGATTTACATATAGTATTTTAAAATAAAAAGGCTAAACATCATCATCATCGAAGTCACTATGACAATGAATATATGAGTAAAACTTAGTAGGATTTTTTTTGCCCATCTCGTGTGAGTCCACTTGTTACACCCTTGACACTGTATCCACTCTTCACCGGACTCTTAACAGCCAAACCAAATATCCCTACAATTATCAGATTTGCAAAATCTTACAAATTCCAAAAACTTAAAATAAAACAAATTTTTGTTAGGACTAATATATTAATGTAAATAGTCCGTAACTGTAATGTGAGTATGTATACGCATTTATTTTGCCTGAGTATATTTCGACAAAAGAAAATGCAAATTATTACAAAATACTTTGGATTTTATTTGTTTAAGTCTATACGAAACTTAGTGGTAATTATTTTTTTTTTTACATTATGCAAATTGTAATTATATTGGGATGAATATAAAATAAAAGAAAGACAAAAATAAAAGCAGAATAATAAAAAAGGGGAGAGATGACACGCGTCATCTCTCCCCATGCGGTGGGACAGATGACACACACCGCCATTTCCACCACATGGGACCCAAGACGCTAGTGACCGGTACATAACCTTGCTTACTCTATTTACATGTTTACACAGTGAATTACAGCGAAAGATGCCTTAAAAAAGGGCTGTTAACTAAACAAATTTGCAAAATCAACGAAAATTCGAGCAGAAACCTGGCTATATCTTTGGAAGAAAAACTCAATAAAATCTCATATATCAATTCAGCATAAACACACTATACACACTGAAGCTGAGACTGGCCTCGGGTTTTGGTCATGTGATGTGCTGCAGTCTACTGCGAGCCCTTCTTGAAGTTACATTATATGTGTCATCTCTCCCAACTTTACCTTAGATTACATCTTAATTATCAGAGAGTAATGACGATTGATGCACCATTAATTTTTGAAATTCATTATTAGAACAATGGTTCACAGGGCTAAATTTCCCCTGGTGGCGATTCTTTTAATTAAAATTCTAAATTTCTTCCTCAAGTTCTAAGAAATGTTTCTACTAAAGAATAATAAAGAATATTACTATTGCTCGCGCTGAAATTGATAATTTTCAACATTGTTTAAAACGACTGTCTCATGTGAATATAGTTCAATGCAATGTTTTCCATTTTTTATACAACTTCAGTAAATTCATCAAAGTTAAAACAAGATTTATGCAGTTACACTTCTGGCGTAAAATTGTGCAACAACTTTAAAAATAAACGCAATTTCTCTTACTTTCTTTTCTAGAAAATGTCAATCTTTTCCTCTTATGTTTTATCATTGTGAAAATTCATTTATCTTTGATGTTTGCTGATTGAAAACATATTAATCTTTCTCAAGACCATAAATCAATAATTTCCGAAAGATAACAATAAATTTACGAAAGATCTTAGCCTAATTCCTCAAAAGTTGCCATTTTTACTTTTTATTTATATTTTGAAGTTGTGAAGATACAACTGATAATTGATAATCTGTTTAAATAAGTCAACTTAAATAAAAACTGTATTGCTAATTTTTCTGAAAAATGATATAATCCGGAAATTCTTTGTCAGGTTTCCTTCTAAAGCAGGCGTAACCAAATGGATTAACATGTGCCAAGGCTAAAATTCATCGTTTGCTGTCAATGAAAGTTAATTGTTTCGTATCCGTCACCTTCAACAGCAAGTTTCTCCACAGCGATCAATAAGAAAAAAATTTGGAATGCAGAATATAAATTCTCCGCAAATGTATATGCGAAATTTCAAGAAAGTCTATTCACCTGTTCAAAAGATAGGAGTATACAGGGTGTCCCGGAGGAAAGGTCAGTATTTTGGGAGGTGATAGTTTCGGCCATTTTAAGCAAACAAGACCATATGAACGAGTGTCCTATTCCGAATGGTTTCTGAGCAGAGCAATTTCGAAAATACAGTTACAAAATGAATGATAACAAATAGATACTACTTACTGTTTCTAATATGTATTGGTCAAGTTACACATTTCTTACAGTTTACAATAAAGTTTCAAAAATTCCACAGCAACATCAATGCATTTCTCTTGGGAGAACATGACGTGTTGCTTGTCTTAATTCATCATGACGTTCCTTTATGCGCACAAAAGCATTCATTATGCGAGAGAGCAATTTAAACTCGTGAACAACTCAACTTCTGTACACTTCCTCCAATCCCATAACACGAATCCAAGGGGATTAGGTCTGGAAATCTTGGTGCAGTGCTGTGGAAGAGAAGGAAAACAATGACCAGCAGGCGCAGTGACAATAGTATGCCAAATTTCAATTATGTCGGAAACCATTCGGAATAGAATACTCGTTCATAGGAACTTTTTTGCTTAAAATGACCTATACTATCACATCCCAAAATATTGACTTTTCCTCCTGGGACACCCTGTACATAAGCATGCAATTTGACTGACTAAAAATAAATATTTAAAGCAAAATTTCAAAAGCATGATATCTCTTTTAACAGAATAGCTTGGAATCTTCATCTTGATTTTTTTTTTCTTTTTAACGATTATTCTCGGAAAATGCTTTTACTTAGGTATTTAACTCATTTAACTACACAATTAGCTAGTAATCATAACAAAACGAGAAATCGTGTTGATCTGTAGGAGATATCGGAGGGACAAAAAAAAAATCAGTTTTCAGTAATTTTAAGGTAATTCAATATTTGTATTTCTTAATTAAGCAAGACATAACTGAAGTTAAGGTAAAAGAAATTCAGTCATGCTGTGTCCGAACTTGAGCTGAGCCCCGTTTGCACTTTCTTTACCATCTATCTGTTACCATCTGTTACATTGCTTGGTTGTTCGTGTAATCATTATTATAAAAAAGTATATTACTAATACTACAGTTCAAGTAATATAATCAATTTACTAAAAAAAATTTTCTCTTTTAAGATGGAGATTAGTATTTGAACTCTGAAATGGCTTTAGATAATTAGCATTTTATTTATTAATGTTATATTTTCTTAATGGTCTTTTCATAATATATAAAAATCATTGAACATTAAAAAAATCTTAAGTCAATTGTTCATCAAAAGAGAAAAATTGCAACCTTCTTCAAAATCTACAATTCAGTATTTAATCAGTGTTTAATCAAATTCAGTATTTAATCAGTGAGAAAGTAACAATTCTGAACCATTCAATTCAAAAAATATCAAATTTTATTAATATGATAAAATAATGTTATTATCTTTACAAATATCTCAAACATAAGAGTCAAGTTGTTTTAAATTTTAACAACTTTATGAATTTGAAATGCCAAATGCCACAGTCTTTATTTCATAAGATTAATAAAAAAATAAAGAATCAACAGAATTCTATACGAGCTATGAACAATTTAATCTAGATATTTAACTTAACGTATTATATAATGTTTCATTTGCTTAAAATATGATAACATATTAATATTTCTTTTATGATTATTATAAAACAATTATCGGTTAATTCACATATTAACTTTACAGAAGTGCACTTAGAAAAATAGTTGGGAATGAAAAACTCGACAAAAGGTTCTTACGGTAACTTATTCAAGACAAAAAAAAAGCAAAAATTTAAATTAGAGCTTAATTTTCACTTTTCTTCTCCATTTGACTTAAGTTTTTTTGTTTCATCCTTATAAATATACTTCGCAAAACACCACACAATGATTATGTACCAGCAAACAATCATCAGTGCCAAGGACGTTGTCCAATGCTTTGCTACTTCCCAGTGATTAGATAGAATTTTCCTTTTACGAATATGGACGTCAATCATTGTACTTTTAATTTGAAAGAAAGCAGCTATGACTGTCAAGATATGCATTAGCTGATGGCTACTACCAAACAGGTCATATTTCCCTGGAGCTTTCTTTTCTGGATAATGAGAACCATAGAGAAAGAAAGACAGAGTCATTGCCAGGCATTGAATAGAAAAGTACAGGAAGTGGGTGGAGTAGATATCCATATAAAAAACCATTCGATAGACCAGAGGAACGGTGCCTGCTAAGTAAGGAAGTGCAAAGATAATAGCTCTGAAAGAGGACAAGATAGGATTTGACGGATACAGCCTAGATACACTTAGAGCAATGATACCAAAGAAGGCACTCAAATATGTTATTTGAATCATTACGTCTGCAAAACCACTTGAGAACAAGTCTTCGGAAATGCAGTAAGCTCTTATGACAAGACTATTAGCGTAAAACCCTAACAGATTCGTACAATAATCAACAATGAAGCCAGCATAGTGAACCCTAGCAGATAGACAACTGAACATGTGTGCTAAGCTGCTCATTAAAAACCCTATAGCCATACAAAACACTAACATGAGAAAAGGCCAGTTGTAGCTATCGTGCAGATCATGGGTTTTTAGGAGGATTATCAGCCACGTAAAGAAATAAAAGCTTCCAAGAAAATGTGACCAAAAGTTAACAGTTTCGTTGTTCACACTGAATACACTGACTGCGCATTCCATAACTGAAGAGCAGGATCTGTAGCCACTGATTATGTTATTTCTTCCCATAATAGAGGGTATTTCTTCAATAGTGAGAAGCTTAGAGCCTTTCTTCTTAACCTCAACACAGTCACCTTCAACATTGCAACATTCTAACGACGTCTTCATTGACCTTTTCATTTCTGCTGTCTTCCTTTAGTCCACAGGAAATATATAAAAAGAAAACCGTCATTAGGATAAATGCAATTCTATTTTTTTAAATAAAAAGTTTATAATTTCCTAATATTGGCATTTTGATACTCTGTTCAGAATTAATATCCATCATCAGCAAAGGTTAACAAATAACTAGTGATCTAGAATCATTTCACATGGATCCGAAAATCGGATGGTCGGATCCACGAATCGGACGTATTCTCTTTCACAAGGCCACGAAACCCTCTCCGACGTCGCGTCGTCTATATGACATGTAACATTCAAATCGTTCGTATAGACGACGTTTCGTGGCCATGTGAAAGAGAATACGTCCTATTCGTGAATCCGACCATCCGATTTTCGGATCCATGTGAAACGCCCCTAATAACTGCGAACGAATATTAAACTTAAAAGCAACACAGAACAGTAAATATAAACGTCCACGGGAAGGCTGAGATAATGAAACTTCACTCCCACCTCCATTGGACGTTTTTAAATTTAATTTTGAATTTGCTCGCAACAGGGCTAGCAAATACCATAAACAGATATGGGTAAATCTACAGAAAACCTGCAATTTCAGTCAAAAATTTTTGAGATTTTAATTACAAGATTTCCTTTTCAAAAAAAATTGAGACGATTGCTTTTGACATTCTTACATCCATGATATATGTGGTTCAGGTCAACGCATTTTGGTTATTTTGTAAAAAAAAAAAAACAAAAAACAAAACAAGATGTCCACGGAAGTGATGGTATATCCACAGAACTGAATTGTGTTGATAATGATGTCGAATTTTAATATAAATTATATTCGAAATAGTGAATTTACGTGGGAAAAACTATGAAATAAATAAATAGAAGACTATAATTTATGAATTAAAAGAACTTTTTATCAAAAGAGGAAATCATGTACAATAAAAATTGTTTCACAAAATAAAAAAAAAATATATTCAAAATCGACCTGACAATAACGTAAACGCAATGTTAACATTTATAGACTTATCTTCATTGCATTTGTGTGTGTGAAATTACAAACATCAGTAAAAGAAATCACTTTTGTGGACAATCATCACTCCGTGGACCCCAAATGTCCACGGAAGTGATGTCCACGGAAGTGACGAATACTTATGTTTCTTGACCCATGTGCTCTTCATTTTGAGGTTAGGAACACGTGTCATTCAGAAAATTAAGTTTAGCATATTTGAATTATTATGCCTAGAAATAATCATTTTTCCAAAGAAAAATTAGGTTCTAAACAATACCACAGAAGTGATGGGATGAGCTGTGCAAATTATAAAAAGTAATGAAAAGGTAATATTTTTCTGACAAATGTGAGACTCAGACGAACAAAATCACTTCCCAATTAAAAATTGCCATCTAACCTATTGTTTTTAAGTGAGACAGAAGATAACTAGGCACAGGGTGGATTTTTTAGAAAGTTTAGGAATGTCCACAAAAGCGATGGCTAAACCTTGTAACAAGACTTGAGGTTGCAAAAAAATTTTACTGATGATTCGAAAAAAAAATTCACTCAATATTATGTTAAATTTATGTATTATCTGATTTTACGATGTATATATTATTTTAAAAATATGAAAAAATAAAGCAGTTTGGATCTTTAGAAGCTATCCAACTGTTGCTTGTGACAGTCCACGGAGTGATGAATCACCTTCTGTGGACAATTTTTTTTTTTGGAAATTCCATAAAATTTAAAAAAAAAATTATATTAAACTACAGTATATTTTATACTTCAATGTGTAGTTTTGAAAAATGACAAATATTTTCAATCATTTTCAATTTATTGCTCTGTGACACGAATTACATTTTTTTCCTTAGATTCACCCATATGTGTTATTTTAATGATCTTATTTGACTTTTACTTAGTGCAATTTTACTATTTTTTTACAATAACATTCATTTTGCGCCACCTGGAATATGTCTTTGGCAGTTCACTAGCCTCATTCCCAACAATGTATTTAGCAGTGAACTCAATTTTTTTATTTAGAATAAAATTTTATTTTTATAGAAACCTCTGAAATAATTCTTTATCCCTTGAAATTTTTTTCAATGAAAACATTTAAAGATTAAATTATTCTACCTGGATATCTATTGGATATTTTAAAAGATTTCAGTTTTGTTTAAGTATTTAATTATTATTTAAGAATAATTATTAAGTTCACGACTGACATCGTCTTTAGCCCTTAAATATGCATACTAAATTTCAAGATCAATATAGTGGTTCAAAAGATACTATAAGGGCAAAACGCATTGTTGCTATGATATTGGCCTCTCACCTCTTGAGTACCGTGGTTCGGTTCTCATCTGGGTTTCGTGATGGTAGACGATCCGCGCTGGGCAGGTTTTCTCGGGGTTCTCCCGTTTCCCCTGCACTTCTCCCATCATACTTTCTCATTCTTTCTCTCCATCTCTCATTAATTCCAAAGGTTAGTGCAATAGACCTCCGGTCGCAGTGCTTATTTCTCTGCCACCCACATTCACCACAAAAGGGCAAAACACAATAACTGATTTGATCAAGGCCTGATTTTCCAAGAAAAGTTGGTTAAAAATTGAGGATTTAGTTAAGATATTAATTCCTCATTAATTTCGGTTAAAATCTGACCATCCCAATTAGTAAAATTAGAATTTTCTTCCATCCTTTTTTTATAATCTGAACGATGTCTTAGTATTACGTAATACTAAGGACAAGAGATACCTCCAGACAAGACAAGACAAGACGATACCTCCAGAATATTGAACTGATGGGCCATCTATGGATTATAATAGACCAATGTGATCTTCTAATATCCGATTAATAACCTGCCAAAGTGAGAAGATTGTATCTGTTCTTGTCTTAGTGGAATATGAATCCCTTCGCTCTGAATCTATTGACGAGTGGTGACAAAAATGTCCTTTCCTGAGATATTTAAAATCAGCTAGACTTAAGGACATGGTAGACACAATGGCCGACGACCGTGGTGACTTGCCGCATACTGTTCTGGCAGTTAGCCAGATGAGGATTAATTTTTCTAGTAAAAGATCGTGCAAAACAATTTTAAACTAAACATTCTACTTTTTGTTAGTTAATTGTTCGTTTCACATCATCATCCGTCTTTAAAATAGTGTCACGGTCGCCTGGTTATTAAGATACCATTTTCTGCAGTTTAACCTTAAAAAATTACTTAATGCATCGAAATAGAAAATCTAATAATTTTACTTTTATAAGATATCCCTTAATAATAATTTCAAAGATACCATTAATTCCATTAAACTTAAAATATGTAAAAAATCATGTGTACTATCTATTAACTAGTCCTATGTGATTCTTCCTATTTATCTACAGCGCTTTTGTACTCCTTGGATGAGCAGGATTCAATTCCCGAAATAAATAGGGATTTATTCCTGTTTTTTTACTTCTCCACGAGTTTACCCAACCATGTCATTGTGAAATATTAACTGGACTATGTCGCGAAGTCTCCAACATTTACTGTACTGTCTTGTACTTTGTCATGTCTTGTAACATATGGGAGAGGGTCCCATTAAGATGAGTCAAGAAATACTAATGAGGATTACTTAAAGACACTAAGAATTTATTAATTATCTTATTTTCTCCTTTGCTTTAGTTGGATATTAATACGTGGACTTTTCTCATTTTAGAAATGTACATTCTGTAACTGCATCAGATCACTCTTGTCGCATGAATATTTTTCAACGTTTTTTGTTTTTCAATAATTTTAATTTAATCTGTTAATCTGGTTTACCGTTTACAGGTAATAGACTTAACTAAGTTGTCCATTAATAATAGAATATTACGAAAAATTATTATTAATCAGCCAATAGCTCAAGAAACAAATTTACAAAAATAATTCGATTTTAAGTTTTCTGATGTCCACTGACAGAATCATAAGTCATCAAAAATCAATAAGTAATAGTAACTAAATGCTATCGTTAATTCGACTGTCAGGTCCCTAAAAGACTTAACTGTGCTTAGGCTTAAAGACTACTTCAGTTGCATTGGAATTACTATTAATTAATATCTCTAAGTTAATATTCTTGCTTAATTTTCTTTGTCTATTTCTTTACTTGTAGATATGTTAAAGTATTCTCTTTTTTAATAGGTCTTACCTTGAACTTTTACTCCTTACAAGAGATGCTGCATTTCGAATATCCCAAGTCTTCCAACGTGAGGTTATGTAACTCGTGGTGTTGTATGCGAGAGATGCTAATAATGACATTGACTTAAGCCTTCTTTTTGTTTCGTCAGTCGTAACAATGATTCACGAAAACGGAAATTCTTTGTTCAAACAATGGCCTCACAAACCGGAGACGAACGTGAACTTGTTTCTTATGTTCTGTTTGAACAATTGTTATTAACAAACCCAGGCAAGATCAAATATTCAAATAATATAAGCTTCCATGAATTATTTATTTTTTGTTTTCTTTTATTTCCTGCTCAGGTTGAATTCTTCTATTTGATTTTGGCTCCGAATCTTCGCCTTCGTCGTGATAAAGAGAGTAGTTATGCAGAACCACTCAAATAAAGACGAATATACATTCTTTTCCAACCAAACGATTCGGAAATACTTAGTTAATAACATAAATAATTTTTAAGAAATTCATAATTTATGGTGCCACTCTTCAGTACGTGGATGAACACAAGATGGCGGAAAACGATTGCAGAAATTGAGGGTCATTGAGAACAGGGTCATCCCACTCCACACACCGAAGCCGACAGGAAAGGTTAACAGGAAAGGTTGAAAATTAAATTATGGTAGATTCTTAATGTTTAGATGCCGGTTGATTTTGATCCTACGTTAATGGGAACTCTTTGTTCGTTTTTATTCAAGAAATTTGTTTAAAAAAATAAAGGTATAATTTATCGATGAAAATTTACTGTATTTGCGAGACGTGACCAACAGTTTTGAAATTCAAAAGTCTGTTTTATTCATGAATCTCTATTCAGTTTTTTTCTTTTAGAAGTACCTTTTCTATGTTTGTGTTACTACAAATCTTTTTTTTTTTTTAGAACTGATTGAAATGACTGCATATTTTTAAATTACCTAGGGACATTACATTTACTAGTAGCTAAGCAATTGGTTTAATTCTTGCTCAAGAAAATATTCTAATTGCGATTTCATTAAATTGAAAATAATCTCTGAAATTTCCTTTACCCAAATGCAAAAAATTTGGCTAATAGGTCGAGATGTTGCGGAGAGATGGTTTACAACGACCACATCTAGTTTCACGAAAGAGAAAGGTGTGTGATTCTTCTGACAAGACTCCATTTATTTTTAATCTTTCTGAAGTACAACCATGTACGTCTCTTCTCCAGACTAACTGTCAAAATTTAGCCCAATTGACAGCGAATTTACGGAGGAAATATTGGTTGCTATAAAGTGAAAGTTTTGATACTGAGCAGCTTAGATTAAACTAGAAGACTACCTTAACATAAATTAGAAGAGACAGAATTAAAGATGATTCAGACAGTCTCAGTTTCAGATCCTCCCGCGCCTCTCGGCACATCGGGCAACAAGCGATCTCCATCGTATTCGATCGGCCGCAACGATTTCGGCTTCGTCCCAAAAGATGTCAACGACTCTTAAGATCTTCAATAAATGTTGTACGCCAAGCGATGCCTTGACGCGGTATCCACAACATCGCCATTCGTGGAAGTCTGGTCGGCTGCAGCCGGAGAACATGTCCAGCGAATCGCATCCGGCGTTCAACCATAATTTGTGCCAAAGGGCGAGTCTTCGTCCGATGATGCACTACTTCGTTTGTAATGCTATCGTGTACGTGGTCTTCAGGATGCGTCTAAGACATCTTTAAAGAAAACATTAAAAAAAAGAATACCATCCCTCCTCTCAGTACCCCCAGTGAATTGAGGGACAAAGTTGAACAAAGTCACGCAGAAAGATATTGGGAAGAATCGAAGACTCTGGAGAAAGCAACATCACTGTTCAACAAAATGAAGAAATGGGAGATAAATAGACAGAGTGAGATTTCGCAAAAATACTTTTTTTCCCCCCATTTTTTTTTGGGGGGGGGGAAGAAAGCCCTCTTTCCCAGTTGACCACCGCCTTAGTGTTTTCTAATTACATGTCAAATATAATCATAATCGATTATATCATTCTCGAGAACATTACTAACAGCGTGTTTCAATTGAAGTGGGATAACAAGCACTATCCCACCCAAAACATTTCATGTAAAATAAGTTGCCAAGACTCACCTGCTCATAATGCTTTCACTGTTAAAAAGTTATCAGATCTCATGTAGAGCCAAGCCCCTAACTCTACAAGGCCTAACTCTAAAAACCCTAATATCTTGGTCAAAAAGTATGGCGTAGCCGTTTCGTGGCTGTCGCACAGACAATCCCATGGACTTATGGTAAGAAATTAAGTCACTTATCGTTAATGTTGTGTAATGAAATAGTTCCATGAAACGGCCAAGCCATACTGTTTGACCAAGATATTAGGGTTTTTAGAGTTAGGCCTTGTAGAGTTAGGGACTTGGCTGTACATGAGATCTGATAACTTTTAAACAGTGAAAGCGTTATGAGCATCTTGGCAACTTATTTTACATGAAATGTTTTGGGTGGGATTTCATTTCTTTTTGTAAGTAATACATTTCAGCCTTAGGACTTTTGGAAGTTTGGAATAGATATTGTTATATAATACAGAACCAGACCCCCTTTATGAAGGGTTGGAGGGTGAAAGTTACAGATTTCTTACTTTTTGTTGTTGTTTGTGTGGTAATCCTTAAAGTATAAAAGCTAGATAAATGAAACTTAGCGTATTTCATTAGTCTGGTAACTGCATCTTATCCTGACAATTTGAGCTCTCTAGTATTATCCAGGCCGAAGCTATGAGGGTTCGAAAATACGATTACGCTTCGAGAAAAGGTACGTAGTGCCCTACTTCCTGCCTTCGGCTCGTCTTGGCGGGGGCACTACCGTGCCCCCAGAACTTGCTACTACGGTTCTAGGAGCTGAGCAAGCCTCCCTAATTTTTGGGAGCAGGAAGAAAGCGTGGAAAAGAACATATTGTAATCATGTGATCAACATATTGTGAAGTTGAATCATAAATAAGCAATCGAAACCAATTTGGAAGAAATTAGTCCATACGTTTAAGTTAAAATTTCTGAAATCAGTTTTGAGGGATGGGATGAGTGGAGATCAATATAAATGGACGTTTTAAGGTGAGTTACCAAATTTTATTGAAATCTGTTCAGCCGTTTTAGCGTGATGCTAATACAAACAAACAGGCAAAGGGGCCAAGAACATAGGGAGGTAAATGTTCAATAGGAATGGAAAGACGTCGTAGGCAGAGTTGTCTAATACGTTTCTGTATTTATTTTTAACAACTATTCTTAATGGTTACTCTACCCATATTCTAAAGTTGACCAGTAACACCTTGTTTACTGATAAGTACCTGGAAGACCGAGCTTTGCTAGGTAAAATAAAACGAAAATAAAATAAGAACACGGTAGACAATCACCTGCTTATTTAACCCTCTCTCGTGGAAATGGACAGCTCCGCAGTGAATACGCGCGACGTTGAAAGGAAAAAGTTTTAAAAATTATTATTAAGTAAAATTATTATTTTATTACACTTAAAAACGCAGAGAACACGATTTTATTAAGAATAAAGTAAATCCATTCATTGGTGCTCGGTTTGATATAATTAAAATTAATCAACGTTAGACCAATTAAGCCAATAATGCGGATTTAATTTTTTTTTTTTTTAGAAAATAGAAAATTTATGTTGTTTTTAGCAGATATTAAAATTTGAAAATAAACGTATTGTTTTCGTTTTTCTATCTTTTTACGACTTCAAAAAAAGAAAAAAGATTGAAAAAGAAAAATAATAAAGAAATCTTAGTAATGTTTTAAAGAAAAGTAAGTTTTAAGTTATTTCAGAAACGTCTTCTTTTTATTGATATTTTATTGATAATTTATCTGGATTTATTTTATTCATGAAAAGAATTGGAACGAACACGTCAACAATATACGAATATAACAATAGTTTCAATTGTGGTTTTATCCAAACTTTTTATTTTTTATTAAAATTTACAACATTCCTCTTTTTATTTTGAAACATCTTTTCTGTGTCACAGGTTCTACAATATCTTTTTTCTTGGCTATCACTCTTACATTTAAACATATTGTAAAGATTTCGAGCTATTAATAGACAAAATTACTGAATTTCTTTTCTTTTCTTTCATACTTATAGAAATGACATTTTTTTTTTAACCGGAATTGTTTGTTTCCTCAGCCTTCTATCTCCAAAATATTAGAAATCATGTGTAAACCCCGGATTTCCAACGCCGTTCTTTGTGTTGCAAACTAATGGCGCTACAGAAATAGCAAATCAAAACAAAAATAAAAAAAATAAAAAAATAAGCCTAAGTAATTTTTAAAGTAGCGGGCATTAAGTAGGCATTTAAAAATTAGCATTAAAAAAAAAAAACAAAAAAAAACCAGAAACTCTTAAGAGCTACCGGTATACATATTAACCGAAGCCTAATAAATTGTTGAAACTTTTGGTTTCGTTTTTATTAACCAACGGCGCTTAAAACACTTGAAATCTGATAAAGTTTCTAATATGACTTTCAAATGATATATTAAATTGGAATCAAGGCCTGTAATTTCAGCTACTAATTATGGACCTACGGAAAAATCTTCGACTAGTGTTACCGTCCTTCGTATTTCCAAAGCCAGCCTTAAGGCCATCCACAATCAAACCCATTTTATTTCTAAATTTTCTCTTGAATATCTAATTTGTTTTGGTTAACAATGGCTTTTTCATTTTCTAATCTTAACTGCCTTTTCTTAACAGGTAGCTTATAGGCCATTGCAGTAAACTTTCGAAATTAGGCCTACGAAACTTTCGATCCTGGCATGCAAAATCGATAACCCGAAATTTAGAAATTCTGCTTTAACATCCTTCTTGATTTTTAATATCTTATTAAAGTCTTTGGATATTGCGCCAAACATGTAATACCTCATTGTAGATTTTGTTCGAGTGGCAGCGTTACACACCTTAGCATCAATCATGATGAGCATCATAGTGTGATTGACAGAAAAAGATTTATCTGCCAATGTCACTTGAATCGTGTTTTGTAACAAGTTTGTTGCGTTTTCTATATAGTTGATTTCTTCTTTTGTAATATCGACAGACTCTTTTAACGAATCTAATTCTAATGGGACGACAATACCGTGGCCAAGGAGCAGTTGGGTTCTACGAGATTATTTTTTGGTGTTCTTACCACAAAATGGTTGAAGTGGCACAAAAGAACTCTGAAAAAGTTTGCGTCGAATCAGACTCATTTTGGAATTTCTGATTGAATTGTGTTTGTTGTGATTTGTCACAATCCCGTTTTCTAATTAACACTAATGTATTACATTCATCTCCATCTAAAGTCTGCACAACCTCTTCTAAATTGAAATATTCATTTAACGTGTGTTAACAATTTCTTTGCAAGTTAAAAATTACATAACAACACACTAAAATTTATAACAAGAATAAAAAATTCATATTTACAATTTGGAGACTTTTGAATCTGCAAAAGCACAAATTCATCTTTAAGCACATCTGTTTTCTAAAAGGTTCTGAATATACACCTATACAATTTTACAGATTACCAATAAATAAGATATTTAAATTATTCAGTTGGTGGTTGGTCAAACCAATTACGTCATGAGTTGATCGAAGAGATTTAAGAATCGCCCTCTATTGCTTTCCTGTTGAACCTCAAAGAAAAAACATTTTTTAATTTTTAGTTACCAGTTAATTCCATAATCCTTCTTTTAATCTTTTCATTTATTTTTTTCTTTGGAATCTCTGCATATTTTTGAAAATTATTATTATATAAATAATGTTGTATGTGACCATTAGGGACAAAGGAATTATAAGAACCCAATAATCTAATAAATTATTCAATAGCCTCTATCTATTTATTTTTCCATTCATCCAATCCTTATATATTATTTCTCAAAGGTGTTTTTGTGTCGGTACGCCATAACACCCTTAATACTTCATCAAAATCAATGATTGAGACGTCATTTTGAAGATTACGTTCCTCGCTAATCACGAAAAATAAACAAATCGTTTAATTAATGTTTTCATTAAAAAACTATTTTAAAAACCTTTTCATAAAAATGTAGACACGCTTTAACAGAAGCGACTTATCTTTCGAAAGCGAAACAACATTTCAAATAATGCTGTAGAGTCATAAACTTCAAATACATCCTTTTTTTGAACAAAAATGCACTTTAAAATGATATTTCATCGTTTATTAAATAACAACAGATAAAAAAAATCAATGATTTCATCAAAATCAATGATTGAGATATCATTTTGAAGATTACATTCACCGCTAATGACGAAAAATAAACAAATTGTTTAAAATTAATATTTTCGTTAAAAAAACTTTATTTTAAATATCTTTTTATAAAAATGTAGAAGGCGCCATCTATTGACAATCTGTTCATTTATTTATTTCCACATTACCGTTCGGTGACTGATCAAGATACCAGCGAATTATTCGCAAGGGTCAACCTTTTTCTAAAAATGGAGAAGGCGCCATCCACTGACAATGTGTTTAACTAACATGCACGACAGCTGTTGAATTTGTTTATTCTTTCTCAAAGGTGGTTGTTGTTGCGAATTATTCGCACGGGTCAACTAGTATCAAATATTCCTCAAATTTTCCTGTATGTATTTAAATTTCCCGTTTTTATACAACTACGGTGTTGACCAAAACGTTTTTTTAAAGTTTTGCCCACTGATTCCTATATCCTCTTTTATCAATCATATTATTTTCATGTTTTTTATGATCAATCGATATGTCAACTTGTTACTCAAACAATAACCTAATTTTACATCTGTTCTCTGAAAAATCTTTTTTAAACGTTTACACAGGAAAGGCTGAAAAGAGAAAGCTGCCCAAATGAGTCAATTTTTATCATTTTTAGGTTCTGGATTATAAATGTAATGTACAGTTTTTGAAATAGTGGAGGCCACAAATTGAATTGGATAATCATTATTAATGAATTCTTCCTTAATCTTATAAAAAAAGTTCTTCTGTAGAACAAAGAAACAAAAGCCTTCCTTATTTTCATTTTAATTAAATTAGCTTTTGCAGATGAAGGATTTGCTGATGAATAGGAAATAATGGAATTTCCAGAAGTAGGTTTTGAATACGGTTCAGTAATAATACAATTTCCTTTCAATTTGATCATTACATCTAAAAATGGCAAACATTTATTTTCATGTTTTTCAAGTGTGAATTGTTAATCTCTTCTACATGTGCCAACAATCGAGTGACGGTATGTACAGTAAATGTTGCAACTTAATTTCAGCACAGATAGCAGTCACACGATAGGATTCCTTAGCTGGGTAGCAGTCTATTTAAGCTTTTTCTATCACTCTGTAGCATGGATAGAGCTTTTTGTTAATGGTCCTGAATATCTCATTGGTAAGACTGCACTTTACGGTACCGGGTGAAGCCGCCTCTTGCTAAAATGGCAATCACGGGGAACCAGACGTATTGACGGGGAAATTGTGGCAAGTTTACCAACTTTACCAAAAAATCCGAAGACAAACCATTAAACCAGAAAAATAAACAAAGAACAAGCCTGACAATTTCAAAGGCGAAAAACTATAAATAACGCGGTAAAACACCCCGTCGGCGCTGAATCCATACGAAGCTTCCGATTGGTTAGTATCGTATTCTTCAGTCTAGCCCTCATATGTCTTCTGGAAAAAATCAGCTTCAACAAACATTTCCAATGTTCTTAATGTTATCAATTGTGCTTTGTCGTCGTATAGAGAGCTAGAGTATGTTCTCTTGTATTTTCTTGCTCGACTTGCAGAACTAATGATTTCTTTTAGTATTTTGGAAGCTTCTCTCTTTCCTGTAGTTTGTAATTTCATTTGAGAAGCATACATCAGTACGACCTCACCTGCATCGCTGCGTAGGTATTCTGTTTTTCTTCGTTTGCTTGTCACTCGATTCTCGAAATGTCTTCGGTGGCCGTCCCTATTGCTGTACTACTTTTGGAATTTCAAGCGGCTTTTGTAATCAGTCACAATTTTTTTTCAAGAACTATATCTTCTTTCTTGTATGCTGCCATGCATGTACATTTCAATGCAGACTTAATACATGAAATTTTGTGCTTTTATTTCCTTTCTTTGTTTCTTTGAACCCCGAGCGTTCCCACGAGCGTTCTTTGAACCATTTTTTGAAGTTGTGACATCATGGGTGGGTTTGAACTATATTCAAAATAGCAGGAAATGTGATAACATAATAGTGGCGGGAAATTTGGTGACGTAATGATTGTGTTAGCACTATAGTAAATAGAGTGATAAATTTTAAAGGGGAAAAATTGTTTCAAAAGTTAGCAATAGACACATCCTGCAAATGACGATGCCTCACTTATTCTAACCTACAGCTAATTGCTGTAAACACTTCGGTCTTGCGCAGTTGTCACTCCTATGGTCGAAACAACTGCTCGACGTCACAGCAAGCCAATTTTTTTTTGAAGGCTAATTGTTTTTTAGGAAATTGTTACGGAAGTTATTAAAAAAAATGCTTACCTTATTTTGGTTTGTCCGCAGTTTCTGGTGGATAAACTTCCAACCGACTTCAAGAATGATGAAAACATTACGCGGCGTCAAAAAAACAACTCGAAGCGTGAAAGTCGTGTTCCAAAAGGACGAAGAAAAAAAAACACACAGTGAAAAAAAAAAAAAACAAGTGGTCTGAAAACCATGTGGTGTTGAAAAATAAACAATTGTGTATTGTTCCGTGGAGGCGCAACTGCAAAACGGCACCGAACGATGTATTCTTACGAAGACGCTGATTGGCGACACCGTATTCTCCGGTTAAACCAAGTTCTCTTTGAGTCATTATTCTGACATCCGATAAAACATAATCAAAACAATTTAAAATTAAAATGAACTCGAGATTGAAAAATTCACATTTTTATATAATAGTATTTATTTAATGACCATAAATCATGGAAGTTCACGGGAATCCGCGTTTGATTTTTGCGAAATTGTTTGCTATAAACTTTTTAACTATTAAAACAAAATCATTACCGGACGCACCCTGAAGTAAACAAATATCTTCGAGATTGTTAACGTTGGTTAAGAAAAAAACCCTTTTTTCAAAACGCTATATCTTAGCCAAAATGAAAATATTTCAAATTTATGCACACTTACCTGCTTACCATAATGATTTGCTTTGAAATATATTCAATGTAGAAAGTATGCCTATGCAACGGATACCGAGAAAAGATATGTGTACATAAAGAGACTCAAGTTCAGGCTTTTTTCCACGGCACTGAGTTTGTGCGGAGGGGTGAGGTAGGGGTAAATTATTGTTCCCAGACTATTCCACTGTGTCATGGAAGCAATTACTTCTATTAGAGTAAGTTTTACGAAATTGACTTTTGGCTAGCTAGATCAGCCAAATAGTCAGTCCTATGTACGACGGTGTCATAGACTCGGTGGCTGAGTTTGAAAGCAGTCGTAGGTTCGGAAAAATCCATTTTTACCGGGTTGATAAATAAAAAAGGAAGCTAAAACACAGGGGAAAAAAAGGAAATACATTGTTTGTCCTATGTAAGAGAAGTTATTTAGTCTAACATGACAACACACAAGTCAAGAATATTTAAAAGATTATAAAAAGATAGTTAAAAATTAAGGAGCCTTCCGGGTTCATTTGCGGAAAACCCCTCTTCAACACACCCTCTTTCTGCAAAGGAACCCGAAAGGCTACTGAAATTTTCAAGTGTCTTTTTATAATCTTTTTAAACGTTATTCTTGAATTGTGTGTTGTCATTTTAGTCTAAGTTAATTATATTCACACACGTAAAAATACTTTTAAGAGAATTTAGAGATAATAAATTTCTCTACCTCAGATTTTGTTTGTATGAAGAAGTTAGCAATCTGCTGAATAAAATTCACCCTGTAAAGAAAGTATAAACTCACCCAACAACTTTTTATTACAGGATGTGTTTACTTCCCTTTTTTTTTCATAGTCTATTTAACAGCAATAAATTCATGTATCATTTTAAACATCTCAAACATTTTGAGTAGATCATTTTTCAACTGTAAAGAAAACATAAACTCAAAACATAATATTTCGAAAATTACTGAAATTAATAACGTGCTGGTCCTTCTTTCTTCTCTATAATTTCTATTATTCTGTCAGGCATTGTCCCAATTAATTTTTTTCAAATCGGACATATTTATCTGGTCCCAAGCATTCCAAATTGCAACCTTCAGATCATTCAAGTGATGATACTGTTTGTTTCGGCCATATACAATGTTTGCCATCCAATCCCAAACGTTCAATTGGGTTTAGGTCAGGTGAACAGAGGGCCACGGAATGACATCAATTTTCTGTTTTTTAAACCACACTTTGGAGGATTTTGATGCACGTACAGAAGTATTGTCTTGTTGATATTGCCATTTTGGCCCTCCTAGAAGGGGTTCAAATGGTATTAAATGGCCATACATAAGGTTCTGATATTTAAGAGTCCATCTTGCCTTCCACAAACACAACATCTGCCTTACCTCCTGCCCCAAATGCTGTCCACACCATCACTCCACCCCACCTTGTTGTCTGCTTAATCTTATCTTCGACTGAGTGCATACATCATGCCAGTATGCGGAATATCCGTCAGGGCCGTCAAGACAGAAACGTTTTTCATCAGAAAAAGACTATTTCGTTCCACCTTTGATGCCATTTCCCCAAAGCTCAGTTTTCTTAGCCCAGTCAAGTCGGCTGGAACGATGAGTGGCAGTGAGCTTGGGTTTAGCTTTCAGTTTTACAAACTTCATGTGATTATTTGACGTTAAGCTTTTCCATACAGTTTGGTGAGATGCAGTCTTTGGCAAAACACGAGCAATTTCACGGGTGGATATCTCATCAGACGCATCAAGATCTTGAATTTTCGGTGATACCGAGGTGTGAGTTTTGGAGGTCTACCTGGTATTTTTGTGGTTCCATAACTATCACCTTTCTTGATGACATTTTGAATAACAATCTGTGAACGATTTAATTATGAGGCTATTTGCCTTCTTGACTTTTTTGACCAAGGAGAAAATGAATTTTTAGTATTTCTTTGTCAGTTAATGAATTTCCACGAGGCATGATAAAGTAGTAGCATATGTTGCTACGAAAATGAATGGATTACATACTTTAGCCACTTTTAGTTTTCTTTATGCAAATTTGGGATATTCCAATCACTTTGCAGGTGTCCAAATCAAAACATTTCTTAGCAAGTTATATTTTCTTTACAGTTGAAAATTGATTTTATTTTTTAATTTAAAAACTACTCAAAATATTTGAGATATTTAAATGGTACATGAATTAATTTCTTTTAAATAGACTAAGAAAAAAAATTGGAAGTAAACAAATCATGTAAAGAAAAGTTATTTGAAATACTTGGGTGAGTTTATACTTTCTTTACAGGGTGTATTGCTATTAAAGATATTTGTTCTAATATTAAAGAAGTATCTGTTTTTTAAACTAAAGTTAAAATGCTTATTTACATTTTTATTTCATGTTTAGATGTATTAATTACTTTAAATTTTCAAATGTTCTTGTATCGCTAGGATTGAAGTTTTATACAGTACAGTTGTGAGTTATAGTAAAAATGCCGTGAGCGCACCGACATCCATTTGGAATGGATTTCCCAATTTTCAATAAATGTTGCCAGTGGACCACATTTTTTTTTCTTTGTGAATTAACAAAAACGGAGACTTTATTTTAATTATATTGTGACATCCATATACGCAACAGTTATGTACCATTATACTGAAACAGTGAAAGCTACAATTACCGCTAAGTTAAATTTTGAAGCAATCCCAAACGAACGCAATGAATCATGGGACGCGATTGCAGCGCTCTGCCTTTCCGGTGGTCGCTTGATGACTCATAGTTGTATGTCACAAAGACATACCAATAAAAATAATTATATTAAAGAACTAGCGAAATCACGGTTCTTCGTACGGGTTACATGATGTGGATGAGAAAGAAATTTTAAGTGTGAGATCTCTTCTAAACTTTCCCATTTTGTACAAAAATCAAATGATAGGTACAAAGTAACGTAATATCCTACATTTGAATTTTGTAACTCGAGATCCCTAACTTCCCACCCCTTTCTCCTCTTCACCACACCTCAATCACTTCAAACCTTACCAAGTTCGTAAAAAGGATCATGTAAACATTACAAATCTATATCCATTCCGAAAACCCTGTAGAAGTATCCTTCAACAATGTTTGCCCAACTCCTCACCATCCTCCCGTTTACCCCCATAATTCTAGTTTTTGCCTCCTGGTTAATATATGGCGTTATTATGCATAACAATATTTAGTTCCAATTGTCGCCACTAGATCAATCTGTGGAGCTATTATGCACAACAACATTTTAGTTCTAATTGTTGAACAACAATATCTTTGTAATTCCAAGTGTCGCTTTCGGATGCACATGTGGCGTTTTCAAGAAAGCTGCCCCCCTTCCCCCCATCGTTTACACCCTGTAGGACGCCAATATCGAAAATTCGTTGAAGACGGGTCTTTTTGAATTTGACAAATAATACTCCTGTCAAATTTCGTGTTTCTAACTCAAACGGTTTCCGAGATATGCATACTTTTCAAGAAAATTATACCCCCCTCCCTCTGTTTACACCCCCTAGGACGCCAATATTGAAAATTCGTCGAATACGGCGTGTCTGTTGATTTTGACAAAGAACACTTATATAAAATTTTGTAATTTGTTTATTTAATGAACAGTCCCGAATGAAGTTGAAATCGCAGTAAGAATATGTTAAGCCCATGCACATGGATCCGAAAATCGGACGGTCGGATCCACGAATCGGACGTATTCTCTTTCACATGGCCACGAAACTCTCTCCGACGTCATCTATACGACATATAACATTCAAATCGTTCATATAGGCGACATTTCGTGGCCATGTGAAAGAGAATACGTCCGATTCGTGGATCCGACCGTCCGATTTTCGGATCCATGTGGAATGGGCTTTACTTCCGGAGTCGAAAGAATTCTTTGTTTACATGAAACAAAAAATTAGGCATTTACCTAAATTAAGACTACTTTAGAGGGCTTTTTCTTATTGTAAATTGAAAAGCGTTGTCTCTATTTAGCGTGACATTAAATTTAGGGAACAAATAATGAAGCTTTTATTTCCTTCATCAATTTACGGATTTATTTTTTTTTCCTTTATTTTACATTCATTTGAATTATATAGGATGTTCCGGTAGAAAAGATTAAATATTGTATATTCAAGACGTCATATTTTGGGACGTTTTGAATGTACAACACAGTAAAACCCTGCTATTCCGAACTAATTGGGACCGAACACTATTCGGTTTAGCGGGAATTCGAATAGGCGGATTTCAAGAAAAAAATCAACGTATTGTCTTGTTAAGGCGTAAATTAAGTGCGGTGACATCTGATAGTGTCGGCTCTATACAGCGTTGATCGGCTCGTGGGAACAGATTCAGTGAAAGTCGGAAGGGAAGGGCAGTGACCTTCGACGACTCATCAGCCCACCCTCTCCCTCCCGCGATCCAAGAATTACTACCGGATTACTGCATTTCCGCTGTTAAACATCAAACATGGTAAGTAAACGAAGTCGTTCTTCGTGTACTTTAAAAGAAAAACTTGAAGTGTTAAAAAGACTGGATAAGGGAGAAAGTGCTACTAAATTATCACTCGAATATGGTGTTGGAAAAGCAACGATTAGTGACTGGAAAAAGAATCGCGTTAAAATTGAGCAGTTTTGTTCTGCTTCAAGTGAAAAAACTCTTCAAAAACGGCAAAAAACTATGTACGTCTCTATTTAACTTCTTTGTATAACAATAAATGTACGTTTTTTCATGAACGTCTTTTTAATTTCTCCTATTTTTAAGTTAAAAAAAAATCGGTATTTTTTCTGAACTCTGTTCGGAATAGGCGGATTTTCGGAATAGCGGGGTTCTACTGTATTTTGAATTTTAGTGCTCGTGTAAGGTCAAGATTGCACTCACATCGAGCAACACGTTAAGTTCTCACTCGAGCTGCAAAGTGCATTAATGTTGACGTTGGAAGTTTTGAAAACTTATTATAAACTGTAACAAGTTTGTCACTTGATTATTAATAACAAAGATGGTTTGTATTGTTTCTAATGTTTATTAGTTATTACAGTTGCACAATTATCTCTGAAACCTTTCGTAATAGGACATATATTCGCATAAAGTTCTTGTTCTTAGAATGACGGATACTATGACTACCCCGAATGTTGCCATTTCCTCTGGATCACCCTGTATTTTAACAAATGTACTGCGCACCATTACTAAAATGTTAACTTAGAATGATTTTTATTTCACTTGTTAATTGTCTTCAAATTACAAAATAGCAAAACACACAAACAAAGAAGAAAAAAAAAGCACAAAATATCGAATCTGAAATCTAACAATATTTCAATATGAAATATTTCCTTAATACATCCGTATATAAACACATAAACTGAATTACATTATATATTGAAATAACAGAAATTAACATTTCACACAATCCTTTTTTTTATAAATAAATTAAAAAAATTTTAATGCATAACAGAAATAATTTAAAAAAACAAAAAACATTTCGGTCTATCAAGTGCTACATCCACAGTTAATTTTCAATATTTAAGCATGGTTTTTACAATTCTGTTAATGCTCAAAATAAATTAATAAAATCTTGAAAAAAACGAAGACAGACACACATGAACGAAATATCAATGTAATTAAAAGTTTAAAACTAAAATAGGAACTTGTGTGTTATTCCTATTCAACATGACGATGTTTAATAGATCAAAATGTCATCTCGTATAATAGGCTTATGTATATTTTTAATTGACATTTTTATGAAACGTTTTTGCCTTAGCTTTGGAATCGATGTCATTGAGAACGAGTTACTGGCAGAGTGCGGAAGGCACGGAAATAGTTCGAACGATCACGAGAACTTCTGATCTCTCTTACATCCGTGAAGTTATGAATCGTGAGGGAAAACGTTTTCATCCATTTTCACCTGGAAACAATTATCAAGCATTTCGCTTTGTTATGGTTCCCAATTTGTCAACTTATTCTAAATGTACATTCTTTTCAATTATATTAATAAGACATTTAAATTTCTTTTATCCTCATCTTTTATTTGATAAGTTATAATTATGTTAAAGTTTTAAAAAGACTAAAAATCTTACTTCAAATCTTATAAATTACATAAGAATTATATTTCATAGACTATTAATATTTTGAATACTCGTCTAGTATTACCAATAATTCCTCTCTCACAATAATTACGTTATTTTAATTATTAAATCCTTTTGTTTAAGTAATCTTGCTATTTTGTTATTAATTTTTAATATTAAAAATTACAATTGTTCTCCAAAAAAAAAAAAAAAAAAAGGATTGTGCAAAAGCAATGAAGATCCTGTGTACAAAATCAAAAATATAATACATATTTATAAAGTATATTTTTTATTAAAATTTTATTAATATTCAAACAACGTAAATATCTCAATTGAATAATTAGTTTTAATGTAACATAATAGAATTGATCTATGTAACGGACTCAAGCAAATTAAAAATACAAGCCAACACAAATTATTATACTTCTGTTATGAAAACACAAAATAATAATAATAACAAAAGAATTTTAAGTACATTTACATAACTTCAGGCAAACAAAGTTCATCTGTAGATTCAAAGTTTATAAGAATTCCAATATATATTTATTTACATATTTTTGTTGTTGTTAAACTATGAAATAATTCATTTCATAGGATTAGGTATTTTTTTTATATATGCAAAAAATTTTCTCACCAGTTGTAAATAAGATAGTAATTATTTTTTTTATAAAATTATATATAACAAAAATGATAAGAAAATAATTTAACTAAAAATGATATTAAAGATAGCGTCTTTAGAACCGACAACAAAATACAAATGGAACAGCTGGGGAAATAAACAATATAAACATTAAATTGTTTGTTATTTGAAATAAAAAGAATATGAAGAGGTCGAGAAAATGTTTATGATTTATTTTTTTTGACTGGGACGTAGATTTCTGCAAAAACACAAAGGGAAACTTGTAAAAAAAGAACCACTGTTTCATATATTTCTATAAAATTCAATAATATCGTATGGATTAGAGTAATTAGAAAAGAAATTGAACAATGAGTGTAAATTGTAAAATAAAATAAATATATATATAAAATTATGGGAAAATTTAAAACAAGAACTAAAATTGTGGGATGTAGAGAAAAAAAAAAATCCCGAATATTGTGTTGAAAAAAATATTCTAATCTCCCTTGCGAGAGAAATAGGTTAATTTGGACATGAGCTTTAAAATTAATTTAAAAATTTTTCAATTTGACATTTACTTTTGCTTAAGTATTAATGAGTTTTCATACATGAAATTTAATTACACTTTACAACCCTCTGTCAATCTTGGGTTTCAACAGGGCAGCAGTAAAAGTGTTTTTGGCTTAGGGTTATCATAGTCATATAGCTTTCATTACCGGTTCATTTCTTAACTTTCTGTTTTTACCTTATTTTTTTTTCCTTTGAAAAATAAAATATGTAGTAATGTTATTTCATAACTCCTATAATATTTCTAAGTAATATTTTTACATAGACATCCTCCTTTTAATATCTCAATAAAATATAATATTTCCTTTCCTTAAACAGGAAACTTCATCAGGTTCTGAGGACAGGAAAAAACTTTTCCCCTTCCTCTCTAGAATTCCTTAAAAAATCTACACAGTAAAAGGATATTTCACATCATATCATTTTTACCAACAATTAAATTTTTAGTAATAGTATATTGTTTGTAAAAAGGATGTAATGTGAAATATTCTTTTACTGTGTAAATTTTTAACGAATTCTAGAGAGGAAGAATAAAAGTTTTTTCCTGTCCTCACAACCTGATGAAGTTTCGTGTTTAAGGAAAGGAAATATTATATTTTGAGAATATATTAAAAGAAGCGTTTCGACTGAATGTCTATCTAAAAATATAGTAAAGTTATTTCTTTTGAAAAGTAATATACAGAAAGTCCCCAACTTACGTAGCTCTTATCTAGATATATCAGGGTTACATAGAAAGTCATTAGGTTAGGTTAGGATAGGTTTGTCCCAAGGCTCAAAGCCCACAGGGTGCTGAAGGTAACGTTTCTTTGAACAACGGCACTGAGATAAGGTCGGGTGGTCAGTGCGGCTCTCGTCTGCCTACACCCCCGGGAAAGAAACCTGGTACCCATTTTTCCGTAGGCATTTCAAAAAAAAAATTGTGCTTGTGTAATTTATTATTAATAGCAGCACTTGAAAGAGCCAAAGACGAGCCATCTCCTAATTTATTCTTTAATATAACTATTTTTATGATGATGATGTGCTAGTAAAAAGTACGTTTTGACCTACGTAGGATTTCGTGGAATGATCAACCTAAGTAAGTTGCGGAGCATCTGTGTAAACATTTTTTTTAAATGTAAAGAATTCATATTTACTTATAGACTCAAGGAATTTGTTAAAAATTTATAAATATATATATATATGTTAACTAATTTTTATTTATGTCAAATGCGCCTATACGAAATATCGAATTATAGAAGATGTAGACTTTTAAACTAACTTCAAATAAAAGAGTTTTGCAAAAAATTGATAGTCTAAAATTATTACAATAGAAGATAAGTTAAAAGAAAATAAAGATTTTTATGACTAAAAAATTAAATTTCTTTTCATTTCGAAAAAACACGAGACTTGGACAATTTTCCGTGATTTTGATCTGAATGGGCTTTGTACGACCGACGCAAGCTGGCATTCAAAGTCATCTTTACTGGCCTGCTTTACCTTCTGAAAAAGGATACCAGGAGCTTTTCCTGGGGTTAAGGCCGATCGGAGAATAAAATTCTCATTTCTTCAAAAAAATAAAAAAAAATAAATAAAAGAAGTAATTTACAATAAAAACATAGCAGAAATGTTTTGAAATATTTTTTAATTATTAGGTTCAATAGTAATTAGCTTGTTTTTATGAAATTATTTAACATATCGGAATTATATATTAATAAAAACTACTAACTCGACACACTTAACAATATTGTATAAAAAACAAATAAAATGTTACATGACGTTTCAAAACCACAGCTGTTCGGTTTCTTTCTCAAATGTATAAACAATTAAAAACAACCCTCTATAACCCCTAAAATGTATGTCTTAACCTTAATCGGTAATCGTCAAAAATGAGTCAATTAATGAATGAATTGAGTCAATGAGACGATTACCGATTAAGATAAAGACACATTTTAGGGGTTACAGAGGGTTGTTTTTAATTGTTTATACATTTGAGAAAGAAACCGAACAGCTGCGGTTTTGAAACGTCATGTAACATTTTATTTGTTTTTTATACAATATTGTTAAGAGTGTCGAGTTAGAAGTTTTTATTAATGGTTTGTTTTTGTTCTCTTTGTTACGTATGCATTCACAAAGTTACAATATTAAAACATTATAAATATTAAAAATTCACTCAACTACTATCTTAAAGTATATGTTTAAAGTGAGTTAAATTATAACAATGATGCTTTATTTTATAGCTTAATATCATGTTTAATTAGGTTTATTATAAATTTATTATTTTAATTTAATTTCTTTGTTTTTTAAAGAAATTATTAATGTAATTATTAATTAAATGTCCTTAAAATTTATAATTTTTTTTACATAAAAATGAAAACTCATGTAAATCTGTTTCACTTATGAGAAAATTAAGAAAATTAAGTGATTGGAATAGTTTTCAAAATTATTCTAATTTATAAAAAAATTTTCAAAGATTTCATTGTTAAAGATAGATACTAAGAATTCTTAAAATCATTTGAAAAAAATATGTTAAAAATTAGAAAAATACATAAAATAATGCTGGCTGAGTGAAAACAATGTACATTTGTTACATTATTTAAAATTAAAAACTAAAAAATGTATTATTTTTGTATGTATTCGTTCGATCATTTGTTTTCATATAAATGATATATAAAAAATTTTCATTGTCAATTCTAATTTTCTAATTGTGCAAAGATTCGTTTTTTAAGTACAAGCCTTTATGAAAAAAAAAATGTTTGGCACAAAAGCAATGAAAATGTTTATAAAAGTAACTGAATAATTGAGCTATTAAAAATAAAAATTTATACTTACTGATGGGCAACAATGTTTTGTGGTTAAGCAGTATTCTAACACAACATAATATTTAGAATAAAAAGAATATAGACTTACAAAAATACTCATTGTTTAATTTAAATTCATATAGTCTTTTTTAGCAGTAAATTATAATATCTTTGGTTCATGCAAGAAATTAATTAAAATTCTCTGAAAAAAAAAAGCAAAGAAAAAAAAACCTTATTGTCGATGTAAGATAGTAAACATTTGAATTGTTTTAATTCACAGTCATTTATACAAAACTTGGTGTATCTTTGGTTTGATGAATTTGGTGATTTCTTCAATCCACCATTTTGAAAATGGCGTCTAACTGTTGTCATTTCAGAAAAATCCAGTCGGATTTCAAAGTCAGGATGTTTTATTCTTTGGCACTATCGTCTCTGGCGCTTCAGCACACTGCATGTTACAGAACTGCCGTGTTTCTGTTTTGTTTTTTTTTTAGTTGTAATTTTCTGAGATCCTCTTGTTAGAGTTTGGTATCTTCTACTTCCGGTGCTTCCTTCTCTTCCGGTGACAGTTCATCGTACGGTACAACCCATCCTTCCTCGTCGTTCATAGGTATCACGTGAACACCACTTCCGTTCAAATAGGGCAATCCGTCTTTCTCGCTCATCTGCCTCGCTTCGTCTCTCCGGATATCATCTTCCGGTGTCAGGTCTCCGATTTCTCCGCTGACTCTCATGTCCTTCTTCAGTTTATGCTTTGGTTTAAGAAAGAGTGAAAAAAACAAAGACCATATTTAGTTGTGTGAAATGCAGAAAATTCCGTCATGGGATACATTTTTTTTTTTTTTTTTTTTCACAATAGGAAGAAATACAATAAATCAAAATTAGATTCCGTTTTGCAAAAACTGTTATCAGGTGGCGCCACCATTCAATTATCCTCAGCTACATATATGTGAATGTAATTATCGTGATGATATAACTGCAATTAAAAATCATATAACAATCATATTAATTACACTTCCATCTGAAAGTAGAAATTAACACTTGCTTAACAGACAATCTTTTTGGTCATAGTGCAGTTCGTAGTACACATCAAAACATTTCTCTGATTTCAAAATTTTTAATTTTACAGAAAAATAGCAAATGTATGATTTCGACAACGTTGGTGAAGACACTAAAAAATCCAACTTATTCTACTGTTATGATCATCGGAAGCGCAGTGGTGCCTGAAAAGAAAAGCTGAACATTAAAAAACTCACTAATGAAAAATTAGTGAGAAAATTCACGTTCGCCGGCCTCAATGAATTTTTTTAAAGCATCAAACTGCGCGTTTGAATTATTAATAAACAACAACGAGTGAGAACAAATTGTTTACAAGATGTCACTTGGTAAACAACTTGGTCTCACCCGTTGTTGTTTATTCTACTGTTACTTTAAGTTAGATTTACTGCTCTTCAATATGAGATTTACGTTTCTTTTGAAAGAAAAAATCTTTCCATACATTTTCAATGCCAAATAATGTTCAAATTCTGGATTTTCTATCTTTTAATTGCGTCACTTCCGAAATATGGAAAATAGCAAACAATTTCTTGTTGCTATCTTCTATAGTGGTTTATCTACTAACTGCACTCTTACCAATTTTTTTTTCTTTTTGGGGGAAAAATTACAGGTAAATTTTGTAAATTAGTTAGTTATGATTAAGATATGCAACCCACACAAAAGAGAAATTCGATTCACATATTAAAGGAAATGCATGATTATTTATGAAATGTGTAAATTGTTACGTAATTATTTGAGTTACAGTGGAAACTCGATTAAACGTCACTCTCTGTTATCCGTCATCGATCGCAAAACCTACTTCCCTGTAAAATACGGGACATTGCCGAGAAAAAAAGCTCGAGCCTCGAAGAAACAGAAGATGACTGATTACAGCTTCAACATATAAACCTTATTATCTAGTAGGCCTACTGTTTTTTGTTTCTATTATTATTATTATTATTATTATTATTATTTGTTTGATGTTTGACGCAGTGGCGTAGCAAGAGGGGGGGCGGTTCGCCCCGGGCCCCCACCAGCCAGCCTAGGGGGCCCCACCTAAGGAAAATTTCCTTTTTTTTTTTTTTTATTGGTTGTTAAATAGGAAAGTGACTTTTTTTTTGGTTGTTGCTTAATAATGGAACTCTCGCCCCGGGCCCCCCAAGGCGTTGCTACGCCACTGGTTTGACGATATCTATTTGTTGCCGATAGAGTTTTCTTTGTATTAATTTATTGTTTGCCTTTCGTCCCAAACCAGCATTGAAATTTCGTTACTGTACATGTTTATTGCAAAATTTCTGTTATCCGTCTATTCGGTTAACCATCACAGTCCCGATCCCGAACGTGACGTTAATCGAGTTTCTATTGTATTAAGTATTTAGTGAAGATTCCAAAACACAAATATTAATTAATCAAATGCAAAGAAATTAGCAGTTTTAAATTTAGTTTTAACGTGGAGGTTAAGGAGGAAATACTTTACAACTTCTGGAATTAAAATTACTTTTAGTATACTACACTCACGTCCATAAATTAAGGATCATGGCAATTCAGACACATACAGCTATTTAGTGTGAACCAATTTGGTGTGTATGTGTTATACAACTGAAAACGATAATAAAACATAAGAAACCAACCATCGTGGCTGAAATAAACTGTTAAAAGTAAATTTAGAGTCACACAGTTATTGGCACGTCTTGGCCCAAAAGCAAATTTTAATAATTTTAATATGGAATATGATGTCCTCTGACAGAAATGCAGGACTTCAACGATGTGGCATACTGCGGATGAAATTATGGAGCTATTCCTGAGGAATAGAATTCCACTCCTGAAACAATGCTGTACGCAGCTCTTGAAGGGAACTAGGAGGAGGATTCCGTCCTGCAATGTTTCTCCCGAGCATATCCCAAGCACGTTCAATAGGATTTAGATCGGGGACTTCGCCTGTCAAGCTATGCACCGGATATCCTGTTTCCAGGGACTCTACTGACAAGGTCCACTCTACGGGGAAGTGCAAATATCGTCCATAAATAGGAAAGCAGGTCCCACTGCAGCCCTTAAGAGACGGATTTATCGTTGAATAATCACACCCCGGTAAATCTTTCTAGTTACAGTACCTCTACCGAAGACATGGAGAGGTGTACGAGAGCCCATCATAATGCCAACCCACACCAGGATACCAGCACCTCCGAAATGATCCCGTTCAATGATGTTCTCTTGGTTATATCGACTTCCAAATGACCGCCAGACGTACAATGCCCTGACTCACTGTGGAAAGAGAACCTGGACTCAGGCAGGTCACGTGACGGTTTTCCCCAATTCCCTTTGATGCTTAATTTATGGACATGACTGTACTTTATCATAAACCAAAGAAACAAACAGGGTGTTGAGTCAGAAATGTTTCTGTGTTCATCATCTTTAACTGTACACTGCTGGTATAGTGGAAGCTAAATCATGTACATTGCTAAAGATTAGTTGCAACAACTTCATTTAAGTTACCATACGGTTTTCACTGATGGTCTATTCAAAACTTGGTCTCAAGTTACAGTAATTGACTCATAGATCTCATGAAAGGGTTTCGAAGTTGCGTAATTATGTATCACAAAGATATAGAAAATAGCCAATGACACTTGTGTCGTTAAAATTTTTAAGATTTATTTATTTTAAATAAGCTGCATTTCAAATTGGTATTTTGGCAAAATCACATCTGCTTTAACTTAAAGTACCGCGAAAGTATTTGTCTTAACAACAAAAATAAAATGTTCTCAAGCAGTTGAAAGTTCCTTCCGTTTTATATCTTACTTCCGAAAAACTTAAATAAGTCATTTGCTGAAAATATTTAAGTCCAAGTTTATTTATCAAAATTAAAACTTTTAAAGACTTTAAAATTTACAGAGACTAGTTTCGGATTGCCCCTAATGCAACCCTTTTTCAATGTGATGAGTCATCACAATACGATTGCTTGGTTCGGTGGCCACCTCCTACCTCCCACGATTGGTGCTACAGGCTACGGAGACGTAGTCCGTGTGAAGATGACTCGATTATTGGTTATCTGGTGTTAGAAAGAGACTTGCTTATTGTGTAACTCTCCACATCGAAAAAGGGTTGCATTCGTGGCAGCCCGAAACTAATTTGTATAAATTTTAAAGTATTTAAAAGTTTTAATTTGTGTATTAGTCCAGTGTGTTACAAATTTAATTCAAGTAGATCCATTTACACATGTTAATGCAGTTTGTTACAATTTATCATTTTTGAAACTTCTTTTTTTTTTATAAGTTCCAAATGTTGAAAGGTCACTCGTGTCCTATTAGCTTCTGACCATTGAGTGATTCCGGATGATGAGAACAAATAAACTCAAAACAGTCCTACACAAGACAGAGTCAGATGCACAGAAGTGCACTTTTTATTTATTTATTTCTAGCCTTGGTATCAGAAAGACAAATATTCGTAAAATTATTTTTCTGGTAATCCAGAAAAAAATTGCTATTTAAATGAAATGCCTCGACTATTTCTGACTAAATTGACTATTTTGTCTTAAGTCGATAACATTTCGTAACAGGAATTAAAAGTTGATAAGTCCTTTTTTGTTAATTATTGGAGTTCTATATTGTCTTAGTGTTACACAGTAACATTCAAACATCTACGAATAAAACAAAATCAAACTTACTTTGTCACAATAGTCATTTCTGTCCCATTTTCCTCGTGTGCTTCTGCAGCGAATATATATCAGTCCGATGATGATGATGAAGATACAAGCGACAGCAATAGCCAATAATATTGTAAAAATCATCGCATGGCGAACAAAGAAATGCTGAAGCTTAACCAGAACAATTCCTTGATAAATTCGTGTCACATTCATTCCCATCTAGAAAAAAGAATATTTTAGCAGTTTAGATGTAACATCAATAACAGAAGCAGAAATAAATATCAAACATTAAACACAAAATATCACATTATGGATTGAAGCATATGAAGTTGTTCCATGCACAGTATCAAATTTCCATGAAATCTTGTTATTTTAAGTTTTTGTACTCTAGTATTTTCCGTAATGCTAAAAAGCCCCACAACAGCCTTAAAGGATCGAGAGCCTTAAAGGACGGTCAGCCTGACTTCCACTCTCTTTTAACCCGTGGTTAAAAAACAAAACAAGAAAAAACTAGATACTTCTTTATACAGGGTTGGGTAAATTCCAGGACTCGTGTGGAAGAGAAAGAACCAAGGAAAAAAAATGAGTGCGACTGCACACCCGGATCCTCCAGCCCACAGTCAAGTGCATTACTACTTGAGCTACTTGTCATCATTGTGGTAATGCAGAGGGGAAAAAAAGTATTTGTATGACTGTCATTTTTTAATAGTATTTATTTATTTGTTTATTGTTGAATTACTTTATGTTGCCATTCTCTTCCCCTTGTACGACTACATTGTATGCGGATAGAATATATGTTTCGTAGCATTGCACATGCACAAAGAGTCCATTGTCTAATGCTGTATAATGGCTGCCGATTTTTCTTTTTAGAATATTTACTTGTAGAAATTCTCTCATATTTTGACTAAAAGAATTGTAAATAATTATTATCTAATTTTTTTAATGTTATATTTAAGAAAAAAATGACAAAATCATATAAATAGTGTAGCTATAAATCATGACAGAATAATAGGATGAAATGTAATCAAAGGCAATACAGACTACTTCAAAAATGAATGCATAATAATCTTTTTGTAAGAAATTGAGATGAATGGAGTAAATAACTTATCTAAGTCTATATAGCAGAACTAAAACTAAGTCTATAAAGCCTGTATAGTAAAGACTTTATTTTAATAAAATGTGATCGTTTGATAGTTGTCCAAATTCTTAAAATCATATTAAATAGCTTAAATTACGAGAAATGTTCATTGCAAAAATCAAGGCCACCACACAAATACATTTATAAAAAGTTTATAGCCTACATTAAAAATCATAAACGTTTTCAAAACGACCTGCGTTTCATTTTCAAGTGAGAAAATGGTCGCAGGTTGTTTTGAAAACGTTTGTGATTTTTTTTACGTATAAACTTTTTATAAAAGTCTTTGTGTGGTGGCCTTGATTTTTGTTCTAAAAATCATATTTACCGTTTCCTCCAGGTTATATTTGGACATCTTCAAGGCATGAATAATTTTATAACTGGGAACCAAAGTATCAGGATCTATGAAAAAAATTAGTAATAATAAAATTTTGAATGTCCTCTTCTTAAATGAGATTATTAATAAATCTAATTTGTAAACTGACATAAAAAAATCACTTTAAAATAATAAGTTAATAGTATGAAGTAAATAGTTAATTAGACTAAGAATTAACTACATAAATTTAATTCAACAAACTTCGTTCGGTAACGAATATGTTTTAATAAAAAACAGCTGATATGGAGTATATTTATAAAATCAGATGAAATATTTCTATCAAACTACTAAATTTTTAAAACGAAAGATAATACCTAAGAAAAAAAAGCATAACTTGAAATTAATTTTAACTAATTTATTGAAATTACTTTCATAATTATACAACTTCACAAGATAAATTCATAATTGTACTTAAACATTTATTCCATTGTCAATTCAATTAATTAATATTAAAATTTTAATGAAATACATCTAAATACTAATATGTTGATAAATCTTATTAAGGAATTTACCATCAGCTGTGCTATTTCGAACGAAGAAGGCCACAAAAATTGTTCTGTTTTCAGAGGATGGAGAAGGTGCAATGTAAACTAAATCATCTGGAACAATCCCGTCATTGGAGGTGCTTCGTTTAGAGCGGCCCAAATACTCTCGGCCTTCCGTCTGCTCGTACGAACCCTAGAAGCATTAAGGCCAAAGATTATTAAAAAAAAAAACCTGCATATCTGCTAAAAAAATAAACAAGGTTAAAAAAAAAAAAACGTGTACACGAAACCTTAGGACCCTGTACATGTTTTATTTTCGGTTACTTCCTACATTTTTCCCCAATTCTACAAGTCATAAGATGGAACGACTCATGTATGTCCGACTTGTAGTTTGGGCTGAACAAAAAGAACGTAAGAGCTCCCCTTCCCCTTTGCATTTTAATGAACGGCCTCTAGCTAAAATTTAAACATTTAACACAGACTTACTTAGTAAATTAGTTACACCGTAGTTAAACGACGATTAAAAAAAAGAAAATCGTGGGTTATGGAATACTACTTCTATGTATGCTCAGCAACATTTATTGCAAAGCATCGTAACTATTTTCTACATTTCTGCAAATCAAAGTAGAAGAGAACCATTCTCTTTTTCCAGTTCCTTCTTATATTTTTCTGAAGCTCGAGTGTTTTCATCAACATAAGACCATATTCAATACACAATAGACCATATTAATAAATTGTTTCCCTACATTGTGAAGATTGTTCCAGCCATGAGCTTCATGATGATTTACTGCGTCAGCTACAAATTTGCGAAATTTCTGATTCCGTTCTTCATACCAATAGACATCCTAGAGAAAAAAATAGACAAGAAAAAATAATATATTCTTGAGGTTTCACAATTCAACAGACAAACGCGTTCGAATTTTATGAAAAAAAATTATATTAGTTCAAAAATCCAATTTTTATAAAGAAAATCATTTATGGGTAGATATAATGTAAGAAATGCATATTAACTTACTATTCCACATTGATTTAAGAATCTTTTTGAAGAGCTTAGTGGAAAAATGGTATATTCCACAACAAAAATATTTCGAATATTTAAGATTATATTAAAAAAAAAGAATATCTTATTTCTTTCTAATCTTACTTTTAATCTGAGATTCACTGACATTCAGTGCCGTATTTAGGCCTAGGCAACGTAGGCAGCTGCCTAAGGTGGCATGTATTTTTTTTTTATTACAAACTAGGCCATCCCCCTGTCTACCCCTAGTAAATATGAGATAATCCAAGAAGAATCGATTCCAAGCGGTTACGGCGAAAAGTGATATTTTATTCCTTTTTGAATGAACTCATTATTTGATAGCGCGCGCCATTGTTGTTTTAATCTAGTAGGCTAAAATTAATGAGTTATTTTCTTTTTTCTCTGGCTCTTCTCTCATTGCACCACACACACCCAAGGGAGTAATAAGAAACAATAATTTGAATGTAGTCCCCATGGCCTAATGGATAATACTTCTAACTTCGGATCAAAAGGTTGCAGGTTCGATTCCCGTCGCGAACGTTTCATTGTAGTAATTATTTCTATTTTATACAAGAAATTAACAATTGCGCCAGACAGACAGAGAAATAAAAGATTTTAGTAATGTGGACTATTTAAATAAATCTGACATGCACGAATTTCTATGTTTACCGGAGCGAAGTTGGATACGACTGCTAGTTATTTATATATATATACGGTACCGCATATATGGATGTGTGTTTTCACATCATAAATGAGAGGATTTCTGGCAGAGACGGCAAAAATAGAGCTCCCTAGGGGCGGCCATACTTCTAAATCCAGCTCTGCTCTCATCTTTATCTTACCAGGATATGGTGGTAGATGGTATCAATAACATAATTACACTAATTTTCCACTGCGCCCTTCAGTTTTTTTTAATACAATTCTAAACAAATGGTTCTGTTACATAAAAAACCTTAGAAGCATAACAAAGAACATGAGATTTTTGAATCATAAAATGCAAATTAACTTCTTTTAACAAAAACGGAAAACGAGAGACAGGATTGTTTTCAATTACAGATGCTGATGGATTTGGAATTGAGGAATTCTTTCTTTATATTGATAAATACTTAATTTTTAGTGAATAAGTCTTTTTCTTGAGAACTTCTTAATTTATAGTTAATTAATGTCTATCTACAGGAGTTCACTTTTCTAAAACAGTGGCTATCAAACTTTTCCGAGGACCAACTGACACTCTTAGAAAATTGGTGGAAACACTCCAGAAATATTTTTTGTTTGTTTTTGAAACACATTTTTAATGTTCAAAATTACCGTATTTACATTAGGCTGTACTTAAAACAAACAAAAACTTTTATTTTTTATGGACTTTTAAGCTTTATCTTAAAATAACTGATCGGAAAATAATAGATATTCCAAGAGATAAAAAATAGTTGTAGAATAAATTTAACGTGTACCTAAAATTAGTTATAAGATTAAAAATGAGTCAGACAAACACACAAAGTTCTGAAAATATAATAAAATCATATAAAAATACATAACAATCAATGACCGAGAGCTTTCGGAGTTCTGGAACGGCTCCCTTGTCAATCGACTGACAAGGGAGCCGTTGAAGAACTCCGAAAGCTCTCGGCCATTGATTATAATGTATTTTTAAATGATTTTTATTATATTTTTTAGAACTTTTTTGTGTGTTTATCTGACTCATTTTTAAACTTAAAACAAATAGTTATAGAGATAAAAAAAAAAAGTTTTCAAAATTCTAAGTAGTTTTTGACATTCAGCTATAGTCCTAGGCTAGTTGTCACCCTGACTGCAGAGGCGACATTTATGGAGAAAAAGGTGAAATAGTAGTTATGTGTGGCAGATTATTTGGGAACCTCTGTTCTAAGTATATGAGTAAAAAAAATAAAAGTTAAAAAAAAATATATATAGCGGTAAATAAGTTGGAATAAGAAATATAGCTCTTTTAATTCAACTACTTGGCAAATAAAATAGGTAAATGCAAATTATCTAAATTGTCCAATTTGTTGATGTCGAAACAGTTCTTAAAAGCCGGAGCAATAATTACAAATATGTTATCAATTTTTAGGTATTCGTGTCAACTAGCCTTTTTAACTATTCTGTATATCCTAGATAATCTAATTTTAATCAGTTTATTCCCTTTAAACATCGAATTCTGTTCATACACAAAAGACTTATACAACAGATCCTCACATTATTGTTGTTTTGTATTTTGCTGACTGTAGTATTCATCATGTACTTTACTATTTACGTGCTAGTATTGTTAAGTACTCTTCATTTTACACATTAGAGAATTACAACACTCAAAAAAACACAATAAATGCACACGAAATCTCCAAATACTAAGACACATTACGACCATATCATGCAATTCAAACCAAAAAATGTGTTTAAAAAATGTGTTACTGAATTATTTCCACACATTTAGAAGGCAAACGACATAAAGGGCTTGTTTTGTTTTTTTACAAATTCCAAAGACAGGGATTATGAAGACGTTTTGTAAAAGCGATTGTCATTACCAAAACTTTACGAAATGTTTCAGCTCTGATTTCCTGATCAGTTGAAGATTCAGTCTTTCCACGCTGAAAATGAAATAATATTTAAGCTTATGAGAAACTTATTAGACTTATCTAGATTTAAGCCTAACAAAATCACTCTGAAGCCCTTTATTAAGTCAGTCAAGAAAAATCAATTGTTATATTTGTAATATAGCAATTTAGAAAAAAATGCTTTGTTTACTAAACAGATTCGAAGTCAATTGTAAAATTTGCAATGTTAGAATATTCAATAACCTCTCGCGCACCCTTGGGCCTGCATGGCCTGTTGCGGTACACTTTAACTTAAGAATTTTTAATATTTCTTAGGTCCTGATAAATAAGTGTTTTCAAAAAGTGTAAAGAAAAAATGTGTAAAGATAAAAATATAAAAAGGGTATATGAAATCATTCTAAAAAAGGAATTACACTGAAGCTCGGTTATAACGCGGTTGTTTATATCGCGAATTCGAATATAACGCGGTTGTTTATATCGCGAATTCGGATATAACGCGATTTGGTCTTGGATCCCTTCTATTTTGGAAAAGGGGTATAATTGTAAAAATTCAAAATTTACCGTTTTGTCGCCTAAAATCAAATCCAAGGTGTACGTTAATATGCTTGTTTTCTTATTATTTACAGTAATTGAGACTCTATACCCACCCTAATGTCACGAAAAATGCGTCAAATACAATATATTTTAAAAAAAAATACCAGAATCGCGGACTTTTTCATTTAACCAAAATGAATATCGAGATCTATTTTTCTGCCAATGACAACCAGTAAAGAGGCCCTTGTAATCTAATAGGCGTATAAATACCTAATCTCGATCCACGTGACTCGTCGTTTGTACAAGATGCCAAGATGGCGGCGCAAATCGATTTTGGTAATATAACCCATCAAGGTGTTGAAAAGGTAATGATTTATATATTTATAAATATAAAATTCTCTCACATAGCTCTGAATGATGTAGGTAATCGCGAAATGACTATTTTAAATCGATTTGGAATCGTGTGGGCGATAACAGGGTGCGATATACGACATTTGACGTCGCGAAGTAATAAAAGTTCGGTTATATCGCGATCTTCGAAATCTTGGATCCGAAAGGTCGCGTTATAACCGAGCTTCAGTGTATCTTAAATAGTTGTGTTATTTGAAAATTATACTAATTTATATGGTGATAAAGGACGATAACTTAGGTACAGCGTTTATAGAGGGCATTAAGCCATATTCGACATAAAAAGCAAATCATTAGAGGAATAGAATTATAAAGGAAAAAAGGGAAAAAAATTCACATATATGGAGGAACAGTAACTTATTTCTTACTGCAAATACTTAAAAAAAGTCAATAAAAAGCGATAAGTTATAAGTTAAAAAAGAATATATAGGGATCAAGTGAAGACTCTTAAATATGCCAGGAATTCATTTGCTATTCAATGAATTAACGACGTAGCCTTCAACATATATATACTGGGTGTTTCGGAAAAGCTAAGTGATACGGGTTCCAAAGGTCATTTTGAGTCGAAAATGTTCTATGACATTTTGTTGTACGGGCCCTAGTTTTAGAGTTAGGAAATGAACGCTTTGGGAATAGTCCCTAGTCAAAGAAAGCTCAGTTCACATTAGGAAGTGTAAGTAAATAAGGTAAAGGTTTATGACAAAAAGCAAATCCGGCTAACAAATGTCATGACTGAACACAGGTATGATAATTAAAGAAAATGTCTTATTTACTTACACTTTCTAATGTGAACTGAGCTTTCTTTGATTTAGGGACCATTCCCAAAGCATTCATTTCCTAACTCTAAAACTACGACCCGCACAACAAAATGTCATTTTGATTCAAAATGACCTTTGGAATCCGTATGTCTTCGCTTTGTCTACCATTTCCGAAACATCCTTTATAAATGAGGGAATGTTCAAGAATCAACATTTTGGAGATCGCTAATTGGACACACGTTTTATATGGTTTTCTACATGATCAACTTATCATCAAATATTTACCAATTTCTTAATCGAAAAAGGAATTAGCCATCTGTTTTCGTAACAATCGTAACAAAAGATGTAAGATTTGTAAGCATAATGAAGAATATGCAAACCTAAATTTCTTAAAAAAAATATGTAGACAAAAAGTCGTGCTCTGGGTCACAATTGCAATATTGGTCATTGTTTATTGGCCAGTAATGGGCGATTAAAGAAAAAAGTTTCATAATTGGCTGTGGGCGTTATGGTAGCTGCTAGAGAAGATTCAAAAGACGTTGATTTGGAATCAACAAACCGTTACAACAAATTCCTGATTCAGACTAATGTAAGATTCAACTCACTAGAAATTTCCACACTTCTAAGATTATCTCGGGGATTAAAGTGGATAAGATTTAATTTAAGTGGATAATAATTAGTAGTAGCGATAAAAGTCACCTTAAGGTCTAATAATCTTCTATTAGTGAATATCATGGCTATACGTAATCAATGAAGAAAATATTTCATTAATTTCTGCAATATTAAAATGAATTCAACTTGAGTTCACCCTGTGTTATTCAGCAAACACTATCAGCATTCGTACAGTGATGGAACAGTACTTTGAATTTTGCAGTCTAATAATTACGTCAATAATGTTCTGTGACAGTTTTATCAAGACAGTTAAAAACGTATTATAAAATCATAATCGCAGTTTCCTTCTAAAACTACCACATTACCTCAAATACTGAAATTAACAAAGATTCTAAATTTCGATATTTTATTTGTGTTTACTTCATATATAAGTATTTTTCGTCTTATACTGTAAAGATTTGATAGTATTGAAACTAATTGGTAAAAAATTAAAGATTATCCCCAACTCTATACTTCTGTTGTTAACTTGTTATAATTTAAATTAACAATGTGTTTTAATCATATTTAGGGGAAAATTGAGAATGTAGTTGATTTATGTCTTCTCCTTGCTTCCATGTTTCGACTAGTTTTGTCAGAATAAGACTAAAACTTACCACAAAATAAACACAAATATATGGCAGTAAAGTATAAAGTTTTCCTTATGGCTGAAGTCCTTCAATGGCTATTCGCTCATATATTCAGCAATAATTTTTAGCAGCCCCTAGATTACAGCTTGCCTGTAAAACGTAGGGGACAGTTCTTGCTTTTATGCTGGTTGGATGTCACACTCAGCAGTGGCCAAACGGTTAGATATTAGAATAAAACCTTCACCATTGTGTTCAGCATCAAAAAGTACGTGACCACGTCCAAAAAAAAAATCAGACCTCTAAGACCACTCCCTGACCGGAAGTTGGGGGTCAAAAGTGTTCGCCTCCGATAAAGAGGAAAAAGGCGATAGACGTACCCCCAATATCGACCCTTCTGAACACATTTTGTTTATAAAATTGTGTATATTATGGGGCCGCTTTGCTTTTGACAATGTCTAAAAGCATTAATTTATCTTGTTAGAATATTACAGAATGGATAATTGTAGCTGCCTGGCAACATTCGATATGGCTTCGTCGAAAAATATAACAGTCATTCTTCATTCATCAGACTCAGAAGGAATTGAGGAGAGTTCATGTTTAGTATGAGACATCTATCACAGAGAAGAAAAATAACTGTTGTTGGAATTGATCTGATTACAGTTGTTGGATCATAGAAGTTTGACAATGAAAACTTAGAAAATATATATCAGTTCTCATGTTTTAGCTATGAAAAGCATGTTAATTATTCCTCGTGTGTTAAATGTTTCTTTTTTGTTTGCATTGTTTCCAACAATTAAAGATCATCATTTTACGAAAATGAATAAGTATGAAATACAATACTATTATTAACATAATAAGTATGTTAAGGAATTATGTGAATAGGCTGTGTTCAAATAATGCACAGTTAAATTTTGCTCTAATAACTGCAGCTTAGTCATTTCCAAATTAAAAATTTAGGTTGGATGTAAGAATATACTAAATTTCATTTTATAAACATAGTTGATAGCTAGAAAGAAATATAAAATGTAATTAAATTTCGATCACACATTGTAATTTTTCTATTATATTGTATTGGAACAAAAACTCTGTTGGTGTTATGTACACATGGTCATGTGCAGCACAAGTAGTCTTTGGATCGTAAACTGTTTAGTAAATTGGCATTTCATGGCAAAATAAAATCATGGCAAAATATTTATGCAAAATCCTATAATAATTTACTGAGCATGAATTGTATTCAAAATATATCTTAACAGTTATTAAGGGTTTTATTTTTTTATGTATTAGCAAAAAAATGCTTGTTAAAAATGAATAAAATTGTAGACCAAACCAAAAGTAAGTTGCAGTTAGGCTTAGTTAAGTTGAAAATTTATTATTGTCTAAATAGTTAGTTAGTTCCTTACCGCTTTCATATGAACGGGAATGAGGAAAACCACAGTGACGGCATTGATTTGTTCTTCTTCAGTCAGATCATCATGGTTTTTGCTCAGTTCGCTTGGTCTCTGCATTCGAAAAATATACATATACACATTATTTAATCACTTAATATGGCTATAACAAAATATGAGAGAGTATATATTTTATTGGTGGCACTCAGACGTGAGATATTCAGGCCCCTACAGATCTGAAAACACAGTTCTGTTAGTAGATAACATAACACATTTTTTTTTTCCTGTTTATAAAAACTTTGAATGTAAATTGAAAAAAGTTGTAAATACTTTAAAGATGTAGTAAATAATAAAATTAATATTGTTATATTAAGAAAAATAAAAGGAGACTCGAATTTATTAGTGCAATTGTTATATTTACATTATTGTTTGTTAATACACAAATATATATTTGTTAATATATATATATATATATATATATATATATATATATATATACAAATGAAATTTAACGTGCATTAGAACAGTTTTTACATTAAAAGGAAACAAACGCACATAACTAAACAAAACACAAATATTCACTGAGCTATTTTTGGTATTTGTACTGGGAATCGGAGACAGTACTGTTTCGAGGTTTGTTGACCTCTCATTAGTCCGACCGCCCAGTATACCTAGCTCAGTGAACTAGGACAATATACAAAACGGACAAACATTCAAATCAATGACCCCTCAATTAAAAAAACATCAAAATAAAATCAAGAAATCAATGACCCCTAATTAAATTAATAATATATATATATATATATATATATATATATATATATACATTTACAAAATTAATAACTAGAAGACTTAAAACAAGAAAGATAATTTAGCAGAAAGTTTATGATATTTTCATTTTCTAAGAACGAAAGCAAGTATTTTAGTGAATGTAGAGTAAAGATTTATAGAAACTGTTAAAAACTAAAGATCTCTTTCAAAAACAAAACTGTTATTTTGAAAACAGATTCAGAGGAATGATATATCGTTCAAGTCAACATGAAAAACATGTTTTAGCATTTGTTTTAAATTATGCAAAGTTAATAACTAATTAAAATTAGTTATCATCTCCTGCATCTTTATTTTTATATTACGCAAATTGCTTAATTTCTTTGTAAATGATTTTCAATCTTTTCTAAATTTTGTTTCTATTATTAAATAGTAATTTTTCATATATAACTATGTTGTTAATTTCATTCATTGGGATTATTTTTTTCTTAAACTCCTGCTTCGAACAGAAAAGTGTTCTAATGTAAATACAGTAGACTTTACTATTTTCTGTTATTGATAGATATATAATGTATTTATTTTCCTCGTTGCCATGTGTTACTTTCATTCGCCGCCTTCATTGTATTTCTGTTATATATGGCCGCCGTCGTCTTTTTTTTTTTCCTCTCTAGCTCTTTCTATGTTTTTATTTGCTTTTCCATAAGAGGATTAAGTTAACTTCTAATCCAAACGTCGCCTAATAATAAGAAGCCTTTTTTTTATTATTGTATTGTATTGCTATACAGTTCAGTTCGTGAAAGAAGAGCATTTGATGACGTAATTTTCTGATAGATTGATGTTTCCAGGACGTAACAGCGCCATCTATTGCTAAAATCCATTATTTTCTTATAAACATTACGAAAACATTCTGGTTTTTGTATTTTCTACAGTTACGAATACATAATAATCACAATTGAAATAATTAAAAACGTTCCACACTATTCCCCTTGCTTGGCTATGCAAAGTTTGTCCTTTCTTGGTCACTTTTATGCGATCACAAAACGACGCCATCTTGGACTGACTGCTCGGAATTCAAGCTGATGACGCCATGACTGGTGACGTTTGTTCCAGACACAAACGATCGCTACGTAATGACCATGTATGGTAAACCCTTCTTTTTTTGCAAAATACTATAGGCAAAAACGTTTTACAGTTATTCTACTTCTTCATTGTGCCAGAAAAAAAATTCATATACAAAAATTTTTTTAATCAGTATTTTTAAAAATATAATATTTCAATGTTATTTATTAAATGTTTAAGGCAAACAAGACTCTTGTGACCCCAACACAATTTTATAGCATTGTAGCTACAAATATAATTCACATTTCTGAGATTTCAGTTATGTTTTTTTGTTATATTACGAGAGAGTGTAATTTACATGTAGGCTATTGTATGTACTTGGAAATTTGTAGGTTATGTCTGTGACGACGTAAACATAAAAAAAAGAAAAAGTGGCCAAAATTGGACCATGTACTACTGAATTAAATAATGTAAAAATTTCAACGAATATTGGGCTCTATTTTAAGAAGCATTACAACTGGAGTTTTTAATTCCTTTTTACTTTTTGTCATTTTGATGAACTGTAGGTCTAGAGGCCCAGATACAACAACGTTTTCCAGGCCTAATGAACGAAATTTGATATTTTTCTTTTTAGTTCAGCTTTTTTGTATTTGTACACAAGGCGATTCTAAATTTACAGGATAAACTTTAAGGGACAAACACTAAAATAAACATTTTTTTGTCAAACAATGTATGTCAGCAACTGTCGCGTTTACATTCTACGACAGGTTGAGGGAAGACCCAAAACAAGCACCAGAGCTCACATGTAGATGTGAGCCAAACCACCGTATAACGAATTTTGCACTAGGAGCAATTACACCCATTCCATTAACAGAGAATTCACGCATTGAAAGCCGAGGCGTATCCTCAGTGTGTAGACTTCTGTTTATGAGTAGTGCTGCATTTTCCAGCACATGTGCTATTCACATTGCTTACACGTGAGGGAGTGTTTAATGTGCACAATACTCCTGTGTAACAAACGCAAATCCACACACTACACAGCCATATGCTTACCAGCGACGATTCTTTTTCAATCTTTGGACGGGTTATCGTCATCGACCAAAGAGCGCCCTCTACCGCATAAATGCGACAGTTGCGGACATTCATTGTTTGTCAAAAAAAATGTTTGTTTTAGTGGGCTGTACCACACCTTTAAGTTTGTCCTTTGAATTTAGAATCATCCTTAATGTATCAAGTATACTTAATGTATACTTGATACATAAGTTTATTTCGACATTACATTTATAACAATGTAATTAGTTCTTAAGTCTTCAAATTTTGAAGATATCTAATGTGCAATATTACTTGTTGT
>JAFIDM010010028.1:17903948-17916215 GCA_023159025.1 Thereuonema tuberculata | reverse complement strand
TTTTTTTTTAAATAAATGCCAACTTAAATTTAAGTTACAAACCTGAATTTTTTACCTAGACAAAAGAATATGTATGTTTTATTACAAATTATCATTACAAATTCTTAATAAATTATTATAATAAATATTACTACAATTACAAAAAAATTCCATATTTCTTTTTATCCAAAAAAAATTATCAAACTGACAAATTTATTTAATTTGTACATTAACCCAAAACCATGTACCTAGGATTGTAGCGAGATAGGTAAATATAATTAAGCAAAATAAAATTAATATCAACATAAAAAAAAAAAAATCACGTATTCTGAGATGAGTACGATTTGTTTACAAAGAATTAGATAATAACCAAACTTTATATTTGCTTTACATTCTTTCAAACGAAATTCTTTCAAACATCACTGAAAAATGTTTAAATTGATAATCAATTGCATTCTAAATTTAAGGTATTCTCATAAATGCCTTTGTAATATATCTTTCACAATTATTTAAAATTTTAAAGCGTGCAGCATTAATCTTTATTTGATTAACGTTACGATCCTAATCTACAAATAATCTGCTAATTGAGATTTTTAATTCTTATACCGCCTCCAAATTGCTGTAACGATTTCTCGGCCTGTCGTGGTTAGACCAGGGGTCTCAAACTCAAAGTAGAGGCCGCAGGAAGTAGAGTCTAGGTGAGACTGACCGCATCAAGTAGTAATAAAAAAGCGATTACAAATTCAATAACGTACAACTTTTACAATCTGCTCAACCAAAAAATATCGTCTCGCGGGCCTCAAACGGCCCGCGGGCCACGAGTTTGAGACCCCTTGGTTAGACACTTCAAGCTCTTTTGTCCAGTCCTTGTACATCAATTCTTTCCACAATGTTGTTTGCAATTTTTCATATTCATAACAATAGTATCTTCACGTTGAAAATCTGAAATTCTGCTTATAAATCTTTGTTGTCTTTCGATATAGAGCCTATTAAGAGTTAGGTGTAGTTAAATATGGAAAGTCACACTAAGAAGATAGCAAAGTAATCAAAATAATTATGAGTTAAAAAATTGTAAGTTTAGAGCATAGTTAGCCACTTTGAAAACTGAAAATTGAAAATGTATCAATAAGCATTAATGTATTATATTAATAAACTGTATTTACCATCAGTAGAGTTTTCTGTTTCATTGATTAATTCTGGAACTAGTGGAATGATCTGTAATTGAAAAATGTAAACAATATTATGAAATGCTGTCACAGTGTAGAAAAGTAAATGTGACAATGTAGAAAAAATTCAAATTAAAAAGCAAAATAATAAAGAAGTAAAAAGAAATAGCTGTTATAAAACTACTACATAAAATATTATTTCATAATTAAATATAGAAAACCATAGTTACCGGAATAAAAGGTGTTGGTTCAGAAACTGGTTGGGTTGCTTCAGCTGTAGGAGGTGGTTCTGAAACAAAAGATAAATTTAATACTGTTTCCAGAAAACAGATTAAGAAATGTATTAAATGACTTGTATTAATATAAAACACACACAGAACCACATATCACATAATGCGTTGCAATGGAATGGGAGAACAATTACTAAAAAAGCAAATTACATAGGGTACGTAAATCTGTCGCAGAAAATTTCTCAAATAGAAAATTAAGTTTTCTTTATATTGTAATGGAATTAAAACTTTCAGGGCGGTGTGCACCAAGTTTTCGTTTACATTTCAGTTAGAGAGAGAAAAAGATTCTTTTCTTTCTCCTCTCTTATTTATTTTAATATTTTTAGTTTCTTTTTGTCGAGACCTAGAAAAAGTCTTTCGATTGGATAGACGAAATATTGGTCATTTCTGGAGTATTTATATTTGTTTGGAGTAAAGTAAAACATTTAAATAGAAATGTCTAACAGTTTTTGTGAAACATTTCAGTTGTTCAAATCTCCCCTCAACCGATATTTTTGTGCACCGACATTCATTAGGGGTTTAACAGTCGTTAAAGCGCTTATGAATAGTCAGATAGCGGGCCGATATTAATCCGTCAACTTCCATCAGCCACCGCGCCGTCACCATTTTCAAGATGGCTGACGTCGGATCCCGATTGAAACCGACTCCTGTAATTCTGACGATGAATTAGATGTATTTTCTATTAAAAGTTCCAAAAATACAGTTTAATACGATTAATTTATTTGAAGGTTCTTTCCTTCACAATTCTTGTGACAAGAAAAAATTCTGCCCATCTGTTTTTTTTTTTCTCCATGGAAGCTGCCATTTTGAAACGTACTTGTGCCTACGAAAAGTCATCCGGAAATGACGTTAAATGTTATTAACCAATCACAGCCATTTTTAAAAAACACGATACGCTATCAAGGACTTCATCAGTGAAGTTTTGTCCGTTTGTGTTTGGTGCAGATCAATTTTTATTTGAAGACTGATTAAGATTAACGACTCATCAGTTGACATCTGATTTGGCAGAGCGTTGGAGCACGCCGCCCTAAATAAGTTATAGAAAACCATTTCGCATATATTTCGTTAAGAAAATTAATTACATTTTAACAAAAATAAATTAAATTAATTTATTTAAAAAATATAGTATGTAATTTTCTATATTTTATTCTGAAAAAAAATATATATACAATACAATAAGTTTTTATTTAAGAAATGTCGAGTTTCCAAAAGAGTTCTTTTTATTTTTTACGAGTCTCTAAGCAAATTCTTTTAATAGTAGAAGCAAGAATGTTTTTTATTTAATATTACCTATTTTTTTTTTTTAATTTTTAAACAACTCCATACATTCTGATCCTGATAGAATTCAAATGATTTTATTGTATATTTATGAAAATTATATTTCTTCAAATTAATATTAATAAACTTTTTCTTATCATTGATCTCGTGGCCTCAAATGACTTATGAACTAAATAATTTATATTTATAATAAAACCGAAATTTATAATTTGAATGATGAGATTTCATGTTTGAGTGCACATGCGCAGTACACACTTCCTCTTATAAAGAAGCATTGCCTAGTCTTATCTGGTTAAGTGTGTGAGACAGAAACCTACAGGAATTCGGTTTAAACCTACAGGAATTATTCAGGAAATCGGTTTAACCAAATATTAACGGTGTTTATTAATAAAGGATAATTTTATCTCACTTTATTTTTTTATTTTCAAAAGGAATGGCCTATAGTATTTTGCAAAAAAAAAAGGGTTTTGCTACGTGTGGCCATTATGTAGCGATCGATTTTTTTCTGGAATAAACGTCACCAGTCAGGACGTCATCAACTTGAACTCCGAGCCGGCAGTCCAAGATGGCGTCGTTTGTGATCGCATAAGCGTGACCAAGAAAGGATAAACTTTGCATAGCCAAGCAAGGAGAATAGTGTGCAACGTTGTTAATTATTTCAAGACCCAATTATTTCAAGGGTTTGTGATTTACTTCAACAAACTGCATCGGCCACGAACGTCTCAATTTACACAGTGAGAAGACTAATCAACGGCGGAAAAGCTGCATTAGCACCTGAAGAGAACAAGCGATAATTAGCAGTCAATGTAGCTTCTTTCACGAAGAAAACTGTAATTAGTTTAATTCCACAATGGAATTCGAAACTACCAACTATATAAACAGATAATTCGATGAGAAATAATGGCCTCATCAGTTCCCAATTATTCATTCACTTTTCAACAGGTTTCATTTGCAGCAAACTTATTTTCAAGATGAAAATATAGTAATGTAGATATATAACGCTTTCACTGAGTGGTACATCGATACAAAAACCGACACTAGCGACCCTAGCGGAAAAGGCGAACTCCGGTGAATCAGAATATGGAATCATTTTATTCGTTCTGCGAGTGACTGTTAAAGATATAGAATTAGAGAATTTTTGAACACGAACCAGTAATCTCGGGTTCTTCCTCTGGTTCCGGTGTAATGATGGGAATTTCTGGCAACACTTCAGACTGGGAATCGTTGGCTGTAACCTAGAAATAAGGACAACATCTAAATACCTTCTACTGCTTAGATCACTTTGCCAACTTGCGTATTTTCCTTTACAATTCAAGGTCACGACAATGAACGATTATTTTTAGAATTTCAGGGCACGTTGAAAAAAAAAGCTTTTGAAATGAACAATCTTACCTTTCTCTTCTCTTAGCGCTATTCTGTAAATTGTTATACGCTACATACACTTAATCTGGTGATGTATTGAAAGTTAAAAAAAAAATACAAAAAAATCGATCGAGAGAAGTAAAGAAAAATTATCAGGGGGTTGAGTAATTCAAAACAATTTGTAAAAGAAATTCATTCATAATAAAAAGGAAGCATTTTGTGTCAAGCTAAAATCCTGGAACCAGCTGTTTCGAGCTTGTTGAGTCTCTCCCATCAGGGCGATCCAGCAAGCAACGACTCAAATAAGGAGAAAATTCATATATTCATAAAAACTAAAATGACACCTCACAAACCAAGATGAAGAAAATAAAAACAACATCAAAATGTGGAAATCCAATCCTTGGGCAACTAAAAGCTCACCACAAAAGGCATTTGACCACAAAGAAGAAAGTAAGTCGATAAATAAATAAACTTCTGATAAAAGGAATCAATTCATGAAAAAAGGAAACCTTTTTGATTCAAACTGAAACCCTGGGATTTCCATATGTGGATGCTTTTGTTATTTTCTTAGATTTCTTAGATTGTGAGGATCACTTTAGTAAACAAGCAATTCATATTGAAACGGAGTATAACAGCTCAGTAAATGGAGTAAGGTAAGAAATGTAAAAATAAAATTGCTTTGAACTCTTCAAGAGATAAAATGAGTTGTTAGAAATAAAGATCTAAAGTATTTTTTTTTTTTTTTTTTTTTTTTTTATTGCTATACCTAGTCTAAGACTAACCAATAGCTATTAATCTAGTTTATTACTTAAATTATATTATAGTCTATTTTATTATTATCTGGTTGTAAGAATCTGTCCATTGACATATCTTATTAATTCTGTTTACTACTGCTCCCACATAAATCCAATAATTTAGTCCTTTTCAATCTTCTTTTAATTGTCTTATTCTTCAATAGCTCAGATGCTTCTCTATTTGGATGGTGCTGTAATCTTATTTTATGCTTTTGGGCCATTTTTTTTATTTCCTCAGCTACACATTCCATCTTCAAATCCCTGTGTAAATCAGAGTTTCTTATATACCAGGGAGCATTAACTATGTTTCTTAACACTTTATTTTGAAATCTTTGTATTATTTGAATATTACTCTTTTTAGAGCAACCCCACATCTGTGCTCCATACAACCAAATTGGTTTCAGAATCTGTTTATATAACAAAAGTTTATTCTCTACTGTCAATTGTGATGTACCATCTAAAGTATGAGCCTAATTAATTGAATCAAAAATTACTTAGTTATTTAAATAAGTCAAAAATAACATTTATATCTTTTCAGTCAGACCTGTCTGGAAAAAATGACAATTGCAATAATAATCGTTTTCATACAATCAAATATCTCGTAAATAAAGTAAGATATAAAAAAAATATCTTAAACTTCTTTAATTCCACAGAACTTCTTCAACTACAGTGATTGGACATTAACGTTTAATAATATTAAAAACGGACAGTGATTTCGACATTATTAGGAATAATGTCTAGTATGTTACGAAGCATTTCACGTTTTGTTTATTATATTTAGAATTTCTTGATTGTCATTTATTATTATTTCTTAAATTGGGAAGGAGAGAGATGGTTCTTTTTTCCCGTTAAGATGTAGGGCTTGAAAAAGAGGGCCGGTTAGGCCTTCGAAATATCGTGTGGTTGAAGAAGTTCTGTGGAATTAAAGAAGTTTAAGATATTTTTTGTTTATTACTAATCATTTTTATTTACTTGTTTTTTGATGTTGAATAATATAACGCTGAAACATAAATAGAATATAAGAGATGTACATAACTCCCAGGGCAGTTGGTAGTTAATTAAATTAAATTTTGTTCTCAATGAGAATAAAGTTTCCAGAACACTATTTCCGATTTCGTATTCAGATAGGTTCCCCGAAAGACAAGGTTCTAATATACTGTAAATTACGACATTTCGAAACAGTGCAGAATCTTAAAAAAAATAGTCTCGTTAGCAGAACTATGTGGTATTTTCTTTTATTATTAATTTAATCTTAGAATCTTAAAGGAATAATGGTTACTGAAAGTGATTACAATTATATTGCGACATTTTTACAATTTAAAAAAAAAAGTTTTTTTTTTTTTTTTTTTTTTTTTTTTATTATTATTATTATTGAAAATCCTCCCCATTTAATGAATATAAAGTTTCTGGTAAATTTGATCATTAGTATCAGATATCTTTCTGTTCTTGTCTGTTATCCATCTTATTCAATAATTTGTAATTTGAGTTATCAAGATTGTTTCTTTTAATGGCAAGATATATTGGTTCCTATCATCATGGTCGAATATATTTGAAAAAAATAGCAGGATCTGCCTTCTAGTATTCTAATTCTATCTATAAAAATTTTTAAGCGTCCGCTTTGATATTTAGTTTTTGAAACTTTTTATTTTAAGAACCTTTTGTCTTCGTTGCTTATTAAAGATTGTTACAAATGATAGATCAGATCATAGTGATCTGTGAGAGTTACTTACCATGCGGGTAGAAAAAGCTGTGAATGGGTTAAGAATATTCAAAAGAAATCTAAGAAATGATTGGACACAATGAACCATTTACTATGTTCCAAAGTGAGGAACGCCAACTCAATTAGCGATGCTGAGTCATAGCGTCCTTGATGACCCACTGCCCACCACATCTAAAATGACATGTACTACATACTGAGGTCCTAACGAAATTTATTAAAGAAATTCGAGGTTTTAATTACGTTTTATACTCTTTTTTTTCAATATTTGTTTTTAATAATAAATGTTTCTAAATAATATACAGTAATTCTATTAAATTCGATTTGAATATTTTACTTAAGTATTGCAGAGAACAAATACAGTTTATAATAATATTTCTATCAAAGATCAGTTCGTCTAATGACACCTATCGTTTTACCGTAAATAAAAACCATCCTTGATAAAATTTATGAAACCATCATACTTTATGTGGGTAACTGAAAATTATAATAACTTAAGGGGTATCAACGTGACATTAAAAGATGGGCGAACCCTAAGATCTGTTTGAAGGACAAAGAAATTGAACCCGACTCCTGAAGCCAGCAGATCAATACCTACACTATTGGATCATTGATCCTACTTTATTTTTTAGCAGAAACGTTTAGTAGCAACGTATATTAAGGCAATATAATAAAACGTATTTAAGTATAATTAAATAACACTTATTAAATCACACTTATAACGAAATCATTCGCATCTCAGATTTTTTTTTTTTTTTATGATGCATTTAAAAAGTATGCAATAACTTTAAATTCACAATTATTTTCTTGGGATTTTTTTTAGATTTAATTTCTCTTGTTAACTGTGAATGAAAGAACTCTTTTAAATATTACAAAATGTTACTAAAAATAATAATACAGTATATCATTATGAAACCTTGATTAATGACAATATTATTTATGTATTTTAATAATTGAGATTATTTTATCTTAATTTCAATTTATTCCAAGTCTAATACGCTTAATCAATTTAGCAATTTTTAAAATAAATAAATAGCTATATTTTCTTGAATGTTTAGAAAGCTTTTATCACATAGACTAACCAAAAAATTTCTAAAATTTAAAACAAAACAGATATTAATAGAAATTCATAATTTTTCGACCAGCATGTGTCTGAGACATTCTTTGCATTGAGTGTCTATTCATTATTTACACTCATTATTCTTCTTATTAAATTTCTTCCTTAAAGATTTGGTAAATTTTTCATATCTATTAATGAATTAAACTTAATGTACTTACATTGATGATTCCTAATATAGGATCATTTAATTCAGTGCCAAGGGTGTTAATCTCGTCAATTGTCACTGGTTCTAATCCATCTACAAGGGTTGTTATCCAATCAGGAGGTTGTTCAGAATCATTCATCTCAGATGGAGGTGGTGTAGAACTAGATGTTGTTTCACTTTCACCAATAGGCACTCCACCCACTAACACAAAATCTACAGGCTTCAGCGAAGATGGACCTGAAGTCGACTGAGGAACTTCTTCTGGTACGATTGGAATGATGGTAGCTTCCATTTCTGCGTCAGAAACTGCATCCAGTTTTGGAGTCATGTCAGATTTATCTGTTACCGCTTGGGGTTCAGGTTCTGCTGCTGGTGCTTCATCACTAAGAGTACTTGTTGATGGTTCTTCATCTCCAATGACACCACCGACAATCACGGATCCGGAACTGGCAGTAGTAGTTGCCACAGATGATAAAGGCTCCACATCTGCTGTTGCTGGAGACACAAACACAGCTCCTGGAATGATCCCCGGAATCTCATTAGTGGGAGAATCTGTTGCTTCTTCCATATCTTCTGGTTTGCTGGTTCCTTCGGGCTCACTTACGGCTTCAGGAATAGGCACACTGACTGCTTCAGGCTCACTAACTGCTTCAGGTTCACTAACAGCTTCTGGTAAAGGCACATTAATTGTTTCAGGTTCACTAGAAGCTTCAGGTTCACTAACAGCTTCGGGAACAGGCACACTAGCAGCTTCAGGTTCACTAGAAGATTCAGATTCACTAGAAGATTCAGGTTCACTAACATCTTCGGGAACAGGCACACTAGCAGCTTCAGGTTCACTAACAGCTTCGGGAACAGGCACACTAGCAGCTTCAGGTTCACTAACAGCTTCAGGTTCACTAACAGCTTCAGATACAGGCACATTAACTGCTTCAGGCTTACTAACTGGTTCAGGTTCAGTAGCGGATTCAGGTTCACTGACAACGTCGGGTACAGGCACACTGGCTGCTTCAGGTTGACTAATAACTTCAGGTTCACTAACGGCTTCGGGCTCAGGATCAGAACTTACCACTGGCATAATTATATCATCGTTATTTGTTGATGTGGGTACAGCTGTCTCAATTGGTTCAGAAATTCCAGTAGCTTCGGGTCCTACTAAGGAATAAACAGCATGTTTTGTATTAACTATTAGTGGTTCAGCTGCTGAAACTACATCCATAGACTGCTCATTAGTAGTTTCATCAACAACCGCAGACATTGCTTCCGTTACATCCGAATCAGCTGCAGAAGGAATGGTTGGTGGTGATTGAAAATTACCGGGTATTGCTTCATTAGGGTTAACAGATGGAGGTGATGAATCTTGAGTTTCATCATTCTGCACTTCCATTTCTTCTCCAGTTGATGGCTGAAAAACAGCAGACTCTGTGTTTTGTGATTCATAAATTGGTGCTTTAGTTATTGGGACTTCTGATGGTAGCATTGCTAATATAGGAATTTCACTATTAGCATTGTTATCTGATGTGGATGTCGATTCATCTTCCATTATATCCTCTGGAGATACGTCCGTTCCCACTGATGATCTTCCATTGATGTTGGAAGTAATAACATCTAAATTTTCTGTAGGTACTTCATTCGTTAGTCTCGAAGATTCTGAAATCGCTGCATCTATTGCGTCAGTGAATGGATTATTAGTTTCTAAAGCATTGTCTGAACTTAGATCATTAGCACTTGTTGGATTGTTATTATCCGTACTAATTAGAGAAGAAGGGCTTGAAGAATCTAAGTTTATGTCTGACGATCTTTGCTGAAAAGAAAACAGAATGTTATTAGTTATTGGTCAGTTTATAGTAATTACAACAACTTAATTCTAATATATGAATTTAATTTCTGTGAATAGAATACATTAAGATAATTTACATACAGTATATAGAGCCGGACAGTGATGTGGAATTTGAAAAATGCCAATACAAAACCCATATCACTGTTTTTATATATGTATAAAGTATAACCTCGATCTTCAAAACAGGAGACGGTTCAACTTTAAAGTTGTTTGACTTTCGAATTAAATTTCACCATAAGAAATAATGAAAACTGAACTAATCCGTTCCAGACATCCAAAATTCACCTAATATAAAACATTTTAAGTACCTATTTCAAAAGATTATGTAGATAAATAATGATTAAATAGGTATATTTAATTTCAATAATTGAATATTATTTATAATAGTATGTGTACAAAAAAAAATATCAATAATAACTGGAGAGAGGATATTACTGTGCAGTCGAAGGTGAATTACGTTTCTTCCTTCTGGAATCCACTAGTTGAGAGTTTGGTTCATTACAACCAAACAGAGAGAAGGCGACCACGTGACGACACCACGTGATTCTTGTTCGACTTTCGAATTTTTGTTCGAGTTTCAAACCAGATTTTCCTCGAATTTTTTATTCGAGTTTCAAGTTGTTCGAACATCAAACCATTCTAAGTTCGAGGGTCCACTAAGAATTGAATTTAAATTAAAATCTGAGTTAAATTCATTTGAGCGAACGTAACATTAAAAACAAAACCAGACATTAAATAATTTATCTTATCTAATATATCTTTATCTGCTTGTGTAATAAACAAAATTTATAAATAAATAAATAAAAATCGCTAAAAACCTTCGATCTATTTATAAAATCTAGTTATTTATCTTATTTATTTTATTATCTTATGTTATTTATCTTAAATAATAATATTTCATTCTATCTATTTATTTGATCTTTTTGTATATTTATAAGATTTAAATTTATATATTTAAATTTAAATTTAAATTAAAAAAATAGAGAATTGAAACCATCCATAGATTCGAATATTTTTGAAATATTAAATAATTTTTTAAAGTTTCTTTATACTAGGTATTTAATAAAAAAAAGGGCGAGATATTTTTACAGCAGATAGAATTCATCAAAACAAAACAAAAATTTAGTAAACATGGGTCCTACAATGTATATCTTCGAAGTTATTAAGCTATCTTCTTACTTGAGATCTTTGTCCTTTAAGCATTGGTTGTGTTAGGTTTAGTCTGTCTTCTTATTGCAGCTCATTGTGCTCTTCTTATTGGTCTATTACCTCTGCAGTGCAGTAATTGAACGAGTATTTAAAGGTTTGCAGTTACTCAAACATTAGTAATTTGTTAGCAAGTGTTGAGATTGTAGATACCAGTAGGAGGTTCTTGTAAGCACAGAGCAGTAAAAAAATTGTTATTCCGTGTAGTTTAAACAGTAAACAATCTAATGTAACAGTAACCATAATATTTCACTTGGGAAATGGCAAACTTGATTTTATGCTACTGTTTAGCCAATGGGAGCAACAAACAAGTCCTTGTCTTCTAACCTCCAGCACATCGGATACCATTCCAAAGAATATTCAGCAAGCTAGTCCAGCAATTCACAGAAACTGGATCATTGACACTACAAACAACTGCTCGCGGCAAATAACGCTCAGTATGCCTGATACGAGCAGATATTGAAAAGAGTGGAAGAACATCCTGCAACAAGTATTAGAAGAATAGCAGTTGCTGAAGACATCAACTGCAGTTGTCTCGTCAAATCTTCACGAGCAGTCATTGTACTCATATCATGTTGCTTACTCATATCAACTAGAGCAAGCTCTTAGGCTACCAGATAATCATACCAGACTAGAGTTTGTCAGTGGCTTCTAAGAAGATCTTAGAATGTGTTGAAAATCTGCAGTTCACAGCCAGCACTTTCTTTGCTGATGAGTCGGCTTCACAAAGAATGGAATAGTCAATTACTGTAATATATACGTGTGATCAGGTGAAAATCCTCACGCGATTGTAAAAGGGACCAAAAGATGTGGTTCATGCACGATGGACAATATCCCATTTTTTTAGTCATCGTTCAACAATACCTAACCCAGACATTTCAAATGGGTACTAGATTGGTCGGAAGTTCCAGTAGTTTCACCTGCCCGATCCCTGACATAAACCTCTTAGATTTTGGATATGGCGATACTTGATGTATTCAACACCCATCGATAAAGTCTTGATGTGTTTACAAGATGCCTGATTCACTGAGATGTAGGGCTGAAGAATGTGTGGCAATGAATGGGAACAACGTAGAGCACCTCCTATAATGACTGACCCATACATCAAAACATGTTTTAGGACATGGTTTTAGGAGTAGACCTTTTTTTCTTGTTTTGGTAAATACTATGTAAATCTGCTGTGAAAATGTGTGACCTTTTTTTTAAACCCCCTGTATATGTTAATGAATTTATTGATCAATTACTAGGCTTTAAAACTTTATTATTTCCCGGGATAATTCCCGTTTTTTAAATACAAAATCAGCACAGTGACATATTCAGTAGGTGTGTGTGTGTGTGTGTGTGTGTGTGTGTGTGTGTGTGTGTGTGTG
>JAFIDM010010028.1:17886977-17903938 GCA_023159025.1 Thereuonema tuberculata | reverse complement strand
AGAAGCCACAATAATCAAAAGTTTCGAATGTATGAACAAAGAAAAAAGAAAAAATGTTAATGGTTATTCGGTAAAATTAGAAAGAGGTAAAAGACATAAAAGAAATTAAATGATTTAAATTGTTAAATATTGTGATACTATATTACGTACGTATACTGTTATAGGTATACGTGTTATGTACGTGTGTATTGTTTAGTTACACTAGTTCTGTGTTTATTTGAAACTTGTTGTTTGTTACATTTTTTTTACGAAAATATAAGGAATAGGATTAGTAAAATTAAACTTGAAGAAGATCGGAAATGCTGGTCAAAATATTATGCTTAATAAAGAAGAAGTAAAATGTTTTCATTATCAGATAGAAGGAAATACAGGTTTGAAATATAAAAGACTCAATACTATATATATTGTAAAAATAATAATAACAATATCTTACCTGTGAATCACTTGATGTACTGTCGACTACTGTACTGTGAGAAATGTGGAACTGCAATATTAGTGTCACTGAAAATCAAAGAAAAATATAGAAATTGTAAAAAGTGTAACGTGAACAAACACATGACATCATGTGACATTCAAAAAAAAAAAAAAGACAAACATTAAATAGTATTATTATTCAAAACTGCGATTAATTAATATTTCAATTCCCTTGATTACTCTATTATTTTAATCAAAATTTGGAAAACATTAAAAAAAAACTTATCTTTTATTCATTCTTAAGTTTTTTCTTAATAATATTAAGGACATATAAATATTTTAATAAATATATTTTTATTCTTTAGAAAGTGCAATAATATAAAGATGAGAGATTGCTTTTTCTCCCACAGCATTTAGCCTCCCCTCCCCTACTGGGATCATATCCTGGTTACACTTTCTGAAAAGGATAACTGCTTTGTCAAATGGAATTCCTAACTCTGAATCTAAGCAGCTGCCAACAACTCACGTAAATAATAACAGAAAACGGTACAGTCCGTTTAAAGAAAAGTTTATTGATACAAGCGCAGAATACGAAGCTATCGAAGGTGCCAAATGTAATAATAAACAATAATAACGAGAAACTTCAGTAACCCAAATAACACCCGCACCTACTGTTCGTTTTTGTTTACGAGAACCTTCAGCACTTTTGCGCATGCGTCAGATCTCCTTCGATTTCATCAAAATAGGGGTGAGGAGAAATAAAGAGGGGATGTTTAATTTTTATCAGTGTTAGTTTACTGGTAGCTGCGTTCTATTTGCGCTTTTCGGGAAAGAATTATGGAAAGAATAAATACTATTGCAAAAATGCTCCTCCGTTATTTTTTTTAAAAAAGGCTTAGGAAAGTGCCCATCTCAGCGTATCACCCCTCTGCAGAGTAGAATCGTCCGCGAGTGGCGGGTCTGGCTTTCGAAATCGAACAGTACATACCATATGATGCTAAATGGTGCATCATATCTTTGTTTCGACCTCTGCAAAAAGGTCGAAACATCTTTAATCTCTTTATTTGATTTAAGCAACCACTGAAATTGCTGGCAGATCACTACAACAGAAGAGACGTAGCAGCAATGGGTGAGGCCACATGTATACTATGTGACATCCTAGAACAGCTGTTTCACGCTCTTTGGCGAGGTCGTTGTATTTTGCTTTTGAGATGCCACTGCGATTCCGATGTAGCAAATCCTAGTTTCAAATTTAATACTGCTAGGGATATTAGTTAAGTACTAATAAAAATTAAAGTAGAATCTGAATAAAATAAAATCAAAGATAAAAACGCACAACACTAAAAATCCACTGAGCTAATTTTGGAATTTTTGACCAGGAATCAAATACAGACTGTTTCTACCTTCCTACGTTTCATAAGTTTGATTCGCCCAGTACTCAAAGCTCAGTGGGATCAAAAGAAACATATACAAAGACAAGCATAAACAGAATTTAGGTTTAAAAAAAATCCATCCTATGAGCTCAAGCTCTAGCGAACCCTGTGTGACGATTAGCTATAGGTTACGTAAGTTGAGATTACACCCACTCTAGGATGTTTGTATTGAAAAAAAATTTAAATTATTATCTGCCATCTTGAAAATAGTGCAAATACCGCCATCTTCTCCGAACTCGGAAAAAAATAGTTCAACGTCGGCTGGTACCGTATTGAAAGTTTAACCTTAACTTTCTCGCTTACCTTATTAAAATTTATCGGAAGGTCTACTTTTTTTTTAAACAAAAAATGCATAAAAATCGTACAACGTTGCTTATTAAGTGTTACTTAAGTTCTCCATTTTGTCGTTTGGTGGCGTGAGTTACCCTTACGTTCATTTCTAGTTCATGGAAACATTTGGGCTTTTCCTTTATGTTTTATTCTAGCAAAGTAAATAAGTTCATGAAAAATTAAGGGTAAAATCATATAAATATATTCTGGGATCTATTAACTTAAGCGTAACCATTTCATAGAAAATTCTTCACTAATAGCAAACAATCTAGATTCACAAAAGTTTTATTTCGAGATTAGTTCTGCATATTAATTCTATTCAAATTTTACCTTTTATTTTCAAAATGAAGCCTTTGCATCCGTCAAATCCATTGATGCTGAAATCCTTCATCCTAAGACAACGTTTCGTTGCCTGCATTTCATTTTCGTCTAAATAGAATAATTCACAATAGATGCACCACTACATTACTGTCTTTCAGCATACATTAAGTTCCTAGTGATAGTCACCAGTCTAATTATCACAGTCCGATTTCATTTGACTATCTTATCACTTTAATGTATTTCAGTTCCTAATCCGAGAAAACCTTTAAAACGTATTTTTCCATCTTCGTGAAATTCAACATCTTTCCTTTTACGAGCTACACCACAACAATTCACATCTTCAATGTCCAATTCTCGTTTCCCACCTTTGTTTACACACTACACTCACGAGAATGATTGTTTACTATTTAATATCATTTTCACATAGTTTCTTCATTAATAAAAATATAAAAAAATAATAGCACTCACTTTTACCACAATAAAAATGTAATTATCATCATTATTGTATGTTTTAGTTTTTAAATTACATTTATTAATAACAATAATATTTTGCATAACCCTCTAAATAACTTGTATTACACTTTGTACGTACTGTCGTTATCTATATTATGTAATTACTAGATAGTACATTAATCAGCGCTAGTTCTTTTTACCGATAATAATTCTGGAACGCATATTTGCTCTTTTCTGACTCTTTCTGCAGGTAATGGATCTTGGCACCACGGAGAAAGAAAGATTTCAAGAAAGAGCACCGGAATTCGCTGCGCTGCAACACACATAATTTATATCCCTGTCTGAATATATTTATTATAAAAAATTATCAATTATCTTTATTTTTAACAATCTCAATGTTTAACCATTCAATTCATTACAAATTTAAGATTTCTTTGTACCCATATCTATTATTACAGCAGTCTTTAATATACAATGATTTGTAAGTTTATTAGGTACACAACCATCTGCTGTTAATAAAACACCCATTATCCGAATCGTTGATTATCGCTGTTCCACCCAACTACCCCAAAAACTTTCAGTATCTATTTCTAATTCAGTGATTGTTTTGCTGAAATATTTTTCATGTTTCGTTTATTTATTTCTAATTAATTATTGGAAGATATATACAATACAGGATAGAAATTGCCTTACGTTGCCATTACAACAGGTTAAAAATCGTTAAGTATTTTTTTATAATAATTAATATTTCAAAATACACTTTGAATAACATTGCTTGTAACTGAATTACAGGCTCAATTATACTTAACTTCTGGATATTTTCATGTATTTTTGATTATCCGAACTATTTGACCAAGCTTGGTCTCAGTCCATTCAGATAATCGTTCTTCTATTCTATTAATATTACAGAACAAATATCATTGAATTTCACGATTTTGTGATATCGTTTTTGCGATTTCTGTATTAATAAGATGAGCATTCAAATTGGGTTTTTAGCAACCCAATTGGGAGCTATTGTGATAGCGACCAAAATTGATAGCTATTGCGTTTGTCCTGTCCGTCCATCCGTATCTGACCTCCACTAACAACTCCCGATCGGAAGATCGGATCAACAAACGGATTTCACCATCGTGTCCAGAGTCCCAAACACCGTAGGAATAGGTATTTTCAGGGGCCAACGCCCCCCCCCCCATATTCGAGATATTTCATTGGATTTCCGCTATTAGCCTAATTGTCAGAAATGCAACCATCTGACTTTCAGCTACAGCGTGATCGGTAAGTTCTCGGGCTCAAATACTGAAGGTTGTCGGCTCGAATCCATTTTTCTACCGCTTGTTTGTTTTAGTTTTGTTTTTCTGTCTTCTTTTTCGTCTCTTAATCTTTTTTTCTCAATGTCCGCGTGGATTTTTTTTTATTTTTCTTATTTTCCTAACTTTTTTTTTTTATTTTTCCTTACGTTAATGTACTTCCTTTTTTTTTATTATTATCTTTTCTTTTTTTTTATTATTATGGATTGCCCTTAAATTTATGCTTTAGCACAAAATTATATTCACTTGTTACTGTCTTTTGTCGATTTGTTTGTAAAATCATCAAAGTAAAACGATTGAACGGATTTGTTCAAAATTTGGTAAGTAGTTTAACTATGTCTATTTTATTCTTCAATTTACTAACGAATTTGCTAAGATTTGAATTACTTTGTATTTGCTGTGTTGTATGTCGAGGATTAAATCTCAGATTCCCTTGACTATAAGTGGTGAAAAGAGGGAGCAGAGGTGTTAAGAGATTACAACAGGATTAGAAAGTGAAGTGGGTGATCTTTAGGAAAAAGAAGAGAGGAGAATAAAGACGTGACGTCATTGCTTGTAGCGCCATCTAGTAGTAGCTTTTTCAATTACTTAAGCCTTTTATCTCAATCTTAAAGCACAGGCATGTTTATTTCTCCATCCCTCCCTTCCAACTAAACCCCGATATTCCTCGCTTAAATGGCTAAATGGATTTTTGTCCACATTATCCCCTTCCAGTCCTGGAAATGCAACTCAAATATTAAATAAAAAATAAAAACAATAACATTAATAAAAATATATCTCTAGTTTTTGTAATCAATATCGAGTTTCACTGTTTTGTTCAATTTGCGATCTCCACGTGTTCAACAAGTTCTCGAAATGCAGCAATACTTTACAACAAAGCTTCCTTATGTTTTGCTTTCGTTATAAAAAGACCAATGCATCTTCATTTCCTTTAGAACGGACATGCTCCAGTAAGTATTAATGTTAAGCAACACAGCTATTTCTGTTTGTTTACTAGACTCCTTTCAAAGGAATCGATCGTTACTCTTATTATACAATGAACAACTTTCATTCTTCTGTGTACAATTTCACTAACCATTTTTCAGTCTTGTATCATCACAGTTTTTCTGAGTTTGTATTTTGTTTATTTATTTTGTTTTTGTTTGGTTTTAATTACGGCTTAAAGAACGTAATCAGCTTATAAAGAATGTTATGAAATCAGTAAAGATTTGACGTAGTACTTGAAAGTTTAATTTAAAAGAAAAAAAAAATGCATACTAATTAGTTTGATTCTTTGATTGAGCGTCAAAACTTATTTGTCCGTTTGTATCAGCATCACTGTAAAACCTCTAGACGGTTTCCATAAAATTAGGCAATAATACAGGGTGTCCCAAATGGAAGTATACACTCTTTGAAACGTTATAACTCAGCAACGAAGTGAGATATGAATATAAGTTGTGTTGTGTATGATCCAGATGGCGCTGGAAACGCGTAGCACAACGCTCATTGTTCTTCATTTGTTTAGATACCAAAATGGCGGTGAGACTTTCATTCGATGAATGTAAGTGGATACTGAAGTGTTATTGGAAAGTGAAGAATGTTGTTGAGGTTCAACGACGTTGGAGGGTTGAATTTGTTACACCACCGCCAACAAGGGTAACAATAACAAAACTCCGAGACAAGTTTGAAGCCGAAGGAACGGTGAAAGATGTGTTGAAAGGTCGGTGCGGGAGAAAGAGAAGTTCCACTGATAACGAGAGTGTTGATGCCGTCATGGAGGTTTCTGCACGATCCCCAAAGAAGTCAGTGAGGCAATGCTCTCGTGAAATTGGTATCGCCAAATCCAGTGTTCATCGAATTTTGCGAGGTCAAAAATGGAAACCTTACATTCCGCGACTTGTCCAGGCACTAAATGAGAACGACCCAGATAGGCGACTGCAATTTTATGAGTGGTGCCAGCACAAGTGTGACGAAAGGGAGGATTTTCAAGACTTGAGTCAGATGAAGCAACATTCAAACTTAATGCCACAATTAATCGTCATAATTGTGCTAAGAAGATCCCAACCATCGTTGAAGAAAAGGCCGTCAATCTTCCAGGGATAACGGTATGGTGTTGTCTGTTTCCAGAGGATTACTTGGGCCGTACATGTTCGAACGTACTGTCACGAGTCAGATGTTGGAATTCTGGATGTACTGCAGATATTGGAACTCTTGATTCCACGTCTTAATGATCTATTCGAGAATGAAATGAGGCTTACTTCCAACAAGAAGGGGATCCACCTGACATTCATGTCGATGTGAGAACTTTCCTCGATAACACATTCAATCACAGATGGATAGGACGAAGAGGAAGTGCGACAGAGTTCCCGCCTCGATCTCCCGATTTAACCCCTCTCGACTTCTACCTTTGGGGAACTTTAAAGAACATGGTGTACGTCACAAACCCACAAACACTGACGGAATTAAGAGATCAGATTGAACATTCCACCAATGACATTCCATTGGCTACAGAGTCGGTATGTTGCTCTGTTCGACGTCGGTGTTGGGAGTGTACTGTGGCAGAAGGTGGACATTTTGAACATGTAGGGCTTAAGAAAGTTTACGGAATAAAATACAACACACCTTACATTTCTATCTCATTTCGTGCTGAGTTATAACGTTTTAAAGAGTGTATACTTCAATTTGGGACACCCTGTATTTTACTCTCCATTCCTCAATCCCTCAAAATTGACGCAACCGCTATGTGATGAATACCTGAGTGTATTCCTACTTCTAAATTAGGTATAACTGAACTTTACATCACATCTTGCAAACTAACCACGCACTTTTGGAGAGCAATTTTGTTGTGGGGACCAATATATTCGCGCTCATAGTTTAAATTGGACCTTCAATCAACATCGTAATGAAAGGAAATCCGTTGAGCCTTCAGCGACGGGTTTCAAGAGTTTAAAGAATTCAGAGGTGTGGAAATGGCGCCTAAAAGAAACCATAAGTTTATAAGTTGGACCCTAAATTAGCAATGTACCAGAATTTAAGGGAATTCGTCCTATCATTTTAGCAGAAAAACGAAGGAGAAAAGAAAATGTATAAAAATATGCAAATAGATCTATTTTAAAATGTACCAATTAATAAATAATATAGAAATATTAAAATAAAAAAATATACAAATGTGTAAATAATATAAGATTCAATGGGGTTTTTCCTACTCCGTGTGAAATTCGTGTAATATTTCGGCTTGAGAATTACAAAAAATTATATGCCTTTCTTTACTCAATGTCAATGTTTTGGAGCGGATGAGTTCATGGCCGCCTTGTCCGAGACACTGTAAAGACACTGGACACTTTAGACCAAAACATTGACATTGACTAAATAATGGCACAGAAGCTTGTTTTTTTAGTGTAACTCCTGAAGGCACCGATGCTAAAGGTACCGATGCGAAATATTGAACGAATTTCATCTGGACTGGGAAAAAATAAAAACCTCCTTCATTGAAGTTTTACATCATTTATAAATTTAATTAAGCAATTACAATTACAATTACATATTAAAATATATTAAAAGTAATCTCAAAGTTTCATATTTTGCTTCTAAGTTTTGATTTTCTATAAATTGGATCAATCACAACAGTCTTTTTTTAAACTGTTTTCTTTCTTTTTACAGTGTTTCTCTCTTTCGCTGATGAAACGTACCGCCATTTTGTGATATATCTATAGTTAATGCAATGGTCTAAAAAAGTCGTGATAGGAAATGTCAAGAGCTAGAATAATTGATATAAAAAAATTCCTAAAAAGTTAATATTGGTATTTCAATTATTATTTTCTTATTTTGTGGTACGTACGAAAAACCCTGCTGCTTACTTGTATCCCTAACAATGACCTAATTTTATATATGAACAAGATTAGTTTCTTTGGACTTTGATTAATGAGAATTACGTTAATATTGATATACGATTAGCAAAACGAATGAAGGCTTTGAACTTCAGGACTTATCAATGTAATGACGTCACACTTTCTGATTTTGAAGTTGATGGCCAATCATCGGATTGGGGCCAAACTAATTTGGCCTTTTTTTTATGCTATAAATATTAATGCGTTTCGGTGAGGTACTTTAACTGAATGGCATTCCTTTTTTTCTTCCTTCTCTCTCCCTCTTCAGCAGGATGTAGAAGGAAGGAAGAAATACAAATGACCCCCGGTCAGCCAATCGCATTCCTCGTTGGGATCAAACACTGCTTCGAAGAAAAGCGTTTCGTGAAGAAGCGTCTAATTCTTGGGCAGAAAAAAAAAATAAACAAAAAAAGGGGGAGAGTAAGAAAACTGTGGTTAAATTTAGATCTGAGAAATAGCTGGGAATCATTCAACTTGAAGCTATTACAGTAAAAAAAAAAAAATAAAGCTTTATATTGGTGAAATTTTGTCCACGGAAGAGCGTCATTATTTTTTCGAATCAAATATTAGAAAAAAAAAAATATTACGATATTTATACTGAAGATTTTAGAAAAAAGAATGAGTTTAATTAAAGAAAAGTAATTTTATATTTCTTTTTTAAACGCTCTGTTACACATAAACACATTTCATACATTGTGCATGCATATGTAATTATATATTGTAAGTGTATATATAAATACAACTGACATACATTTTCAACTAGTTTTAAGTAAAGAAAACATAAAAAAATCCTTTCCCCAGGCTTTTATTTCTAGAATATCAGCATTTGCAAAAATGGGAAAATTAAACAAACCATTAGAATTAATTCTTTTTTATTCATTCAAAAAATACAACCTATATATAGTTTACAAACTAGTTGATCACGTCCTTCAGCTGATTGTGCAAAAATGTTTTTGTAAAGAACTTATTGAAAAAATAAGTTACCTAATAGACGGTATATATAATAATATTTCAAAAACCTTTCAAAAAAAAATAATTATTAACTATCGAAAATAAAACGTTAATTCGAAAGAAGAATTTTCCCAAAACGTAAATTACAGTCTGTTTTTAATACGAAACTTTTGTCCTAAGTAAAATCAACATACGATTACAAAAATCCTCATAGATCAATACTTTGACAGAAAAATTTGACATGTGAAAATAGAATAAAATCAATAAGAAGGGGAAAAAAATTGAGTCGTAATAATAGAAAGACGATAATCATAAAAAACATTTTATACATTATTATGCAAGACTGCATTAAAAAAATGAGCAGATGCCAAAGAAACATTAATTTCAACCGAAAACCATTTGCAAGAAAATTTAAAACTACTTAAATATCTCCTAAATTGCTATAAATTATATCGACAAATCTGTTAAAATAAAAACTTGAGCTGAAAATTTCTCATTTGGAAAAATAGTACGATATAATTTTATTTGTGTGGGCCCGATGGTCGAGCGGGTAACGGCGCTTGGCTGCGGGTTGAGGAAGCGGGTTCGATTCCCGGCCTCGGCGGAGGGCGGGAATTTTTCCACGCTCCATTCTCCTCCAAACGGATCCTAGGGCCTACCCAGCCCTCTGTAGACTGGATACCGGTTTCTTTCCCGGGAGTTAAAGGCGGGCGGGCGTCGGGCTGATCCCCTGGCCCCAACTTCGTCCCGTTGCTGGTTCGCTGTGCTGGGAGCCTTACCTCCCGCAATCCCCAAAGGCCTCTCACGACCTATTCGTGGGTATCTTTAACTAATTTTATTTGTTAGTTTATACATTACTGTCCGATAAAACCGCAAAAAAAAGTTGGACAGCTGCCAAAAAAGACTTTTGATGCGATTTTGATAAAATCAGGGGAAAGGGGAAATATTCGGGAGCCGTATGTAGCAGTATGGGTAGACTTTTTACAGGAAGCCTCTGTACTCCGCAGGATCCTACAGAGTAATTATGGAAAATTTGGTCCAAATTGATTAAACGGGTGAGGAATACGTAGAGAACATACATACAGATATTTAATTTTGCATATATGTACTTAATACAAGTGCATATATTTCTATTATACTTATATATAAGTAGTATAACTGATATACATGTATAATAAAAAAATAGGTAAGTGCTACAACTGGCATATACCAGTAGTCTATATAGTCTTCGTCCACATAATAAAGTCATGACGCTTTTAAACGAACAGGTCATTAAAAAATCTCCTGACATTTATACTGAATTTAAAAAAAAAAAAAAGATAAAATCAAATAGTTATTTTTTTTCTTTTTAATGTATTAAAAAAATATTTGAGGCAGGCGTTAATAGCTGCCGGATTTTTTCCTGTATGGTTAAAGATTTTCTTTTTTGTAATAGTGTCGTTTGATTCTAGGATATTCCACATTCACTATCACGAATGCATCAAATGCTTCAAATAATTCAGTGTTGTTTTGTTTTTGTTCATTGTTGTTGTTTTTGTTTTGTTTGTTTTAGATCTTCAATGTGTTTTCTTGATCTTGGAGTTAACTGATTATAAAACAAGACCCCTTTTATACCGAGACCCTGTAAATAAAAGCGTAAGGGAAAGGAAATTAAAAATAGCAGTAGCTGAAAATTCCACTGGTCCAATCTACGTGGCTTGATCTAAATTAACCATAGCGATCTAAAACAAATATACATATCAGAACGAAATATTCTTCTACATACGAAACTAAAATTAAAAAATAAGTTTAGATTTTTAGCAAAACAAGAATAATTAATTTACCAAATTTTCGATAAATTATGAAAGTTGTCTAAAATTAGATAGAAATCAAGGAATCTTATTAGCAGTTGTAGTAATAATGTCAGTGAGTTTCCATTATTAGTATATTTACTATTTATATCAATCTTTTATTATTACATTTTGTTAGTTTTTATTCTCAGTTTGTAATTATTAACGAAATACATTTTTTCATTTCAATTGCTGTTAAGGGCCAATATTATTTGATTAATAAGCTTTCCTGTTAATTTAATTTTTTATCGCTTAATGTACCGGGTGATCAAGAAATAACAGGAGGTGTTCGGAGCTCTGTAGCGTGTTATGTACTGGACGAAATAGAACAAAATTTGGCCACCATACACATTAAAGTATGCGGTTTCGATTTATCAAGAAAAAAAAATTAGCACCAAACACGCCGATAGGGGAAATTCTGGCGCTGCAAGCGCATAATGTGTGAAAAAAGAATACATAACTGCCAATTGAAACAGTAAATAACAACACACCAAATACCAATGAAAAATGTTTATTATAGCAACCTACAAATTTGGCTCAACGTGACTACCAGCTGATGTTCCACTAATTGCATGCGATACACGAGGTTTTCGACGGTGGCTCACAGCAAATCGGCATTTATTCGTCTGACATATAACATTATTTGATCTTTTAAGGTAGGAATGTCAGGAACATGTCCTTGATACACAATGCTTTTCAGATAGCCCAATAACCAGAAATCGCAAGGATTCAGATCAGGGGACCTCGGAGGCGAATTCATGGGAAATGCGCGACTAATTACTCTAGCGTCTGTGCTAGAGTAATATGCAAATATTCATGCTGCATTTTTAGACCGCAGCGCCACAATTTCCCCTATCGGCGTTGTTTGGTACTAATTTTTTTTTTTCTTGACAAATCGAAACCGCATACTTTAATGTGTATGGTGGCCAAATTTTGTTCTATTTCGTCTAGTACAAAACACGCTACAGGGCTCCGAACACCTCCTGTTATTTCTTGATCACTCGGTATATTTATTAAATTAAGTACCCGTTACTAAGAATTTTAGTAAATTACTAATGGGACTTAATTGTATTTTATTTTTGAAATAAAAATAAAAATTATTATTATTACTATTAGTGTTATTATTGTTGTTATTAGTAGTACTAGTAGTAGTGTTCCAGGTGGATCCAAATTGTAAAAAAAAAGTAAGCAGATAATAGTGGACGAATTTTATCTTCCTAGGATAATTAAGTGATAGTTATTATATATATAAGGTGATTCAAAATTCTCTGTACAAACTTTAAAGATAGGTCAGGAATACAAAAACAAACAGTATTCATAGTGGAACGTATGTCCGCAAACGCCACCCGCTAGAAGATACAGAAATAAAAGACAACAAGTAAGGTAGACAACATGTTTATTAACCGTATGTTTACAATATGACAGTAAGGTGTACACAATGATGCATTTTTCCGTCGAATGATCCACACAATCTCTGGTGTAAAAGTGCAAATGTTTGATGATTGGACACACGTCTGTTGGGAACCGTTCACGATAAAATCATGTAGCGTCTCCTCCGTTTCCGCTCGCTGTCCCGTAGGCTAGGTACATATCTACCCTCTCAGCAATAGTGAAGCGATGCATCCTACGGAAAGAAAGTTAACGTCTCAAATGACAATGGCTCACACTGCCCAACTAATGTGCTGCCAAACAGCGCCCTCTAGGACATCCGTATGTTTGTGGAAATCCATACGTTCCACTAGGAATACGGTGTGTTTTTGTATTCCTTACCTATCTTTAAATACAGAGAATTAGGAATCACCCTGTATATCCTAATATCGACACTTTAATGGCATGAGTAATCACAGGCGGATCCAGGATTTTCCAAAGGGGGGGGGGGCTAACTTTTCTAAAGGGGGGGCTAAATTTTCTGAAGGGTTGTGTGTCTGAAATGCACGCTAGTAGATAGCTTTTTATTAGCAATTGCAATAGTCATCATGGCAATATTAATGTCTATCAGGCAGCAGCCTTTGGATACCACATTTTATCCAATCTATATTCACAGCTAAAGGGAGGGGCTATAGCCCCCACTTGCCCCCCCCCCCTGGATCCGCCTATGTGAGTAATGAAGTTTTTTAGTTTCTTTTATTTTTTTATGTAAATTAACAGAAACAATAAATTGATTAGCTTTCTAATAAATATTCTTTTAAGTTATACTGATTACTTAGTGGAGCTTTTATCATAACGTAGAATGGTAACCTCTAACACTTTGGCGTATCACTTATGTCACTGGAATGATTTGTGGGTATATAAAAGCCTTTGCAAAAATCTACAACACAGAAGAGTCGTGTAACTCATCGCTTCTATATCAGCGTTTGTGTTATACCTCGTCTTTACTTCAGTTACGCAAGAGATAAATTCTTATCTTCTTTTTTTAAACAAAAAAACAAAATTAGAAACAAGGGCAGCACAGAATAAATAAATTGCCTTTCAGATTCAATCATCGGTGGGAATCGGGAACGGTCGTTTCGTCCTGCATGAGGGTCATCAGCCCGATCCGCCCTCCCCGATAAAGAACCCAGAAAGGCAAGAACCACCATCACACCTGGCAGTGATCCCCGAAACCACAAAAAACAACAATAATAAACAATAAGTATCTATTAGAAATTAAAAAAAAAGGACAGCACAAGAATAAATAAATTGCCTTTCTGATTAATTTATCAGAGGGAATCGGGAACGGCCGTTTCGTCCTGCATGGGACTCATCAGCCCGATCCGCCCTCCCCGATAAAGAATCCAGAAAGGCAAGAAAATTAAAATTAATCAGAATAAATAAATTAATCAGAAAGGCAATTTATTTATTCTTGTGCTGCCCTTGTTTCTAATTTTGCTGTTTTGATTAAAACTTTCCTCACGTTAAATTTATTTCCTCTTCTTTTTTTAATTTATTCATTTATTTCATAAACTGTTATTTCGATGAATCACAAAGGAAGCAAAAACAGCAAAGTTCAATAGTTAATATTCCGAAATTGTTTATATCGAATTTGTCCTAAATGTCCAAGTTGCCAATGTGCTTCCCAACACGTTTTAGTTTGTTTGTTTAGTTTTTTCTTAGTCTAACCGAGCGAAGAGAAAGAAAAAAATGTAAATTGAAAAAAGATTGGTATTTGCCTTGACGATTAAAATCATTTCTCCAGAACATCCTCGAAGATTTGTAACTTCCGAGTATTTAAAGGGGACGTTTAAAACTTTCTAATCACAGAAAAAGGATGATACCAAGAAGTTTCTGTAAGAACTTGAAGCCTACATTCCTTAAAAATCTTGTTTTATATTTCTTTCTTTAAAAAAATAAAATAATACAACGAAAAATTTCCGGATTTTTTTTTATTTTTATTTTTTTTTTAATTTATAATATTATTTTGGAAAGCAAAAAACAGGACTTTTTCCATTTTCTGAAAAACTAGGCCATCCCCCTGTCTCCCCTTTGTAAGTATGAGATAATCCAAGAAGAATCGATTCCAAGCGGTTATGGCAAAAAGTGAAATTTAAATTTTAATCTAGTAGGCTAAAATTAATGAGTTATTTTCTTTTTTCTCTTGCTCTTCTCTCATTGCGCCACACATACGCAAAGGGAGTGATAAGAAACAATAATTTGAATGTAGTCCCGTGGCCTAATGGATAAGACGTCTGACTTCGGATCAAAAGGTTGCAGGTTCGATTCCCGTCGCGAACGTTTCATTGTAGTAAAAATTATTTTCATTTTGCTCAGGAGATTAACAATTGTGCCAGACAAACAGACAAAGAAATAAAAGATTTTAGTAATATAGATTAGACAAACTCACATCAGTATTTGCTCGAATTTCATTAAGTCCAATTGATTTTAATCACATTACATAAAGCTCGCGCAAACATTAACAGGCGAATTAATATCAAATTGTTAAGATTTCGGTAGAATCCATTGTTTAGATTCTAAGGCGTTTCTATTGGGAATTTTTTGTCACCTTCACGCGCTAATTCCTCAACTATCTTGTAAGAAGGTCGACACTCAGATGACCCATTCGTATGTACTCACACGAATTACAAAGTGCATTGATGTTGACGGTGAAGTTTTTGAAAATTTATTAAAACTTTAACAAATTTGTTACTTGAAGCTAAATATGAGACATAGCACGTAATATCTTGTTTGTTTGTTGGATTTTTAATGGCGGAAAAGCATCTGAGACTAAGCTTTGCCAAGAAAAGGTAAAGAATAGAATGAGAAAAATAAAAAGCAATAAATAAAATAAAGAACATCTTTTATCAAAAATTTTGCAAATGATATTATGTACATCTCCCTTAACATAATAATGTAACGCTTACATACCCGATATCAATCTCACTTAATTTTACAGCAAAGTCTGTGGAAGTAACACAGGAGAATATACACAGGAGTAACTTTATGAAAAAGGACATGATAGCTACAAAAATCTACAAGCTGTCGGGGTTACGGAATGACAGTGCTGGAATTTTAAATGCGTTTTAATTTTAAAAAGGCTCAAAACCAAAATAGAAATCAGCAGTATCCATCTACTTTTAAGAGTTTTAGCTTCTAAGTAAGTAAATTTGAGTTTAAATTTTTAATGGTAAGTCTTTCCAATTTTCATTCTTAGCTTATATGTAGATCTGTAATACTGAAATTGTGAAATACACGTGGTAAACATAACCAAAGACAAGCAAATATTACAAATTTTGGACTAAATATATACTATGCTTTATAATTAAAGTTACTAAACTTATGAAAAATTCAATTGGTAATAAGTGAATTTATTTATCGAAATATAAATTACAATCTCAAATAATACCCACAAAAATTTTACACTCCACAGATTACTCAGAACTTTCACTCTATAAAACAAAAATAAATTATAACCCATTTCCACTCAAAAATAGCTGTGGGCCAAATAGGGCGGGAATCCTTCCTTCGTCCTCGTTCTATTTTCCAAATTTCTAATTTAATTCTACTACGAAGATTTGAAAATAATCTGAGACATAATTAAACTCAAGGATCAGAAGATGATTCAGTCAATTGCATTATCCTAAAATCAATTTATTTCGTATTTTTAAACAAAAAAATTTAAAAAATTTCAATTTTCTTATGCAAAATATTGATTAGTGAATTTTTTACAAATGTACAGGGTATTTGTTTGTTTATTCGTTCTTATTTGTTTCTGTAATTATTATTTACAAAGCTTACAGTACGTGTACATGATTGAATATACCTAATTTACTTTAATTTTTTTATTTTATTTTTACAGATTCGAATAATTGCTTGACTATAATAACTTTTATGTTAAGTTCAGTTTGTTTTGTAATATTTTTATTTTTTAAATTGATAACATTTTTTTATTTAATTCCTTAATTTCATTGAGACATTCAGTTTTGTAACTAATTCTTCTACAAAATAAAAATAAAAATAGAGAGCTCTAAAAAAAAATTTAGTAATTATTACTACAATTGTTATTATTTGTAATATGTATTTATAATATTTATAAATAAATAATTTATATATAATTAATTAATTGCTCATCTTTATTTTAATAATATTAATTTATTATTGTTATTATTATGTAAATGTTTCAAATCTTGGGTTTCCCCAGCAAAGACAACATGGCGGGTCAAGAACCAAAGCACATATTGCCAAGTGTTAAAAAGCGTGCAGGAATGGTTAGGGATGTGTGGTTGTGGTTGTGTAAATTTCCTAATTATGCGTGTTGTGTTGAGTACCACAGCCTTCTGGAGTTGTGCATAAGTGTTTTTGTGAAGTCCTAGTGTGCTGAGGCTGTGGTGCAATGTGTGAGGCACCAGACCAGTGGAGGACAGGACGATGGGTACAACACGTACTCGGTCCTGCCTCCACTGCTTCTGGAGCTCGTGTGGTAGATCGGTGTATTTACTGATCTTGTCTGCGTGAGTTTTCTGCATGTTCTTGCTGATAGGCACTGCAATATCAATGAGATAGGCCTGTTTGTTGACCCTATCAACAAGTGTGATGTCTGGTCTGTGGTGATGTATGGTTTTGTCTGTGAATTGGGCGGTCCCA
>JAFIDM010010028.1:17865618-17879262 GCA_023159025.1 Thereuonema tuberculata | reverse complement strand
ATAATCTACACTCTTTATTTTACAGTGTAATTTATAGACATTTCGCTGGAAATTGATATTTTCAAAGAAAATTGTTGTCTTTATGGCATCTGAGCATCTAAGATACCTAAAACTGAAAACTAATTACCTTAGGAAGATTAAGTAATAGAATCTAATTTTCGCCAAAATTTTCTTCCTGGTTTCTTTTTTTAACTGGATATTAGAAAATTGAGGTTGCTTTGAGTTACGAGATCTGAGTTTTACATAAATGCTGTTATTTTTTTTCAAGGTTTATTTTTGGAAGCGGAAAAAAAAAATTACAGAAGACTCACGTTTTTTCTTTTTGTTTGTTTTTTCCTGTTTTCCACATCTGTCTCAAATTCATATCTTGTCAAATTTAAGGAAAAAATCCATTCATTTGTATCTGATTACTGCTTAGAAAACAGTCTATTTTTAACAACTTTCTTTGTATGGCAATCATTCAAACGATGTAGAAATGCAATAATAATGCATTTACTGAATATGAGAAGAACTCCCTATTCAGTCTCACTTGAGCATTTTTGTTCTTTGTTTGTCAGATTGTTTATTTGCACCTTTCAACACGTCAAAACGGATTTCCATACAATTTGGTAGTTAAACTTATGTTTCAATTTAAAACATAGCCACATTTATTTGGGTCTCCAATCCCCATCTTTCCTTGAAATAACTCCCTTCCCATGTCAGCATTGCATGTTCAATCCCCACTATGCGATGGATTGCTTGAACGTATACTTAGCTTATTTCTTTCTTTTTTAATATTTTTATGCTTCATTGCCTCTATTATCATGTATCGTTACGCCTCAATACATATGTGGGCGTCTATGTTTAAAGTAGGACCCAAAATGTACTGACGTATGTTAAATTTCATTTTAAAAGAAAGTTTCAGATATTTCATTTGATGGGTGTTGTTACAGGTAAAATTAACTACAATAGCCAGCAATTTTTAATTATTTAAATGTACGGAGCAAATAGTTGGATGTAGGAAGGAAAAGCCTTTAACACTTCAGAGGTTGGAATGATAAATCGAAATATGTTGAAGCTTGAATGAAAAATACATAAATCAGTGATTATTTAAAGTTTTACTATTAAATAGTTCTTAAGTTGATTATGAATTTCGTCTAACAGGTCAAAAGTCCGTTAACTTCGTGGCACTTTGCCAAAACTGCTCGAAATCTTCTTGCTTTTAAATTTAGAAACGTATTTAATATTACCTTGAACCTGATGAATTCCGATGCCTACATTCGGTAAATTCCACTTTCCAATGCATGTTCCAACCTCGTAATTTCGCTTCGAACAGAAACACTTTAGCCCTAACCTTAGCAGTGTCTTTGCATCATCTTCTGTTTTCGCCATTGACAGTTTCTGTATTCACTTGGTAAATTCATTCACTGCTTAATCTTTCCGGGTTGGGTTTCGTAAGTCATTTCCTTATTTTTCCACAGATCACTTAGACTTATTGAAGGAAGCATCTCTTGTGGGAATCGGTCCTTAGATACCAACACAACCGCTTTTTGTAGCTTTCTTTTTCGACAGCAACAACACAATCTCTTTCTTCATTTCAATTTCGTTTAAGTACTCACACATTGCTGTCCTTTTCTGAAGCACTTTTGTTGAAACACGAGCAACAATAACAAAACAAAGCATTCAACATGTTTACATAAACTAACGGATAAATAATTTATTTCCACTATACAGGATGATTCTAAATTCATAGGATAAATTTTAAAAGGTGATAGGGCATACTAAAACAACATTTATTGTCAAACAATGTACGTCCGCAACTGTCGCATTAACGCGGTAGAGCGCGCTGTTTGGTCGTTTACGGTATCCGCTCAAAGATTGAGAGAGAATCGTTTCTGATAAGCATTAGGCTACGTAGAGTGTGGATTTGCGTTTGCCCACACATGAGCATTGTGTTCATTAAACATTCCCTCACATGTAAACAATGCTTCACCTGTGAAGAGCACACGTCCTGGAAAATCCGGCTGCACTGAACTCTGCTGCATAAACAGAAGTCTAAGCATTGAGGATAATCCTCAGCTTTCAATGTGCGAATTCTCTGTAAATGAAATGGGTGCCATTGCTCCTGGTGCAAAATTCTCCATATGGTGCTTAGCTCACTGCAACGTGCAACAGCTCTGATGCTTGTGTCGGGACTTTCCTCAGCCTGTCGTAGAATGTAAACGCTACAGTTGTGGACTTCAATTGTTGGTAAAAAAATGTTTGTTTTTGTGTGCCCTACTACCCCTTAAAGTTTATCCTGTGAATTTAGAATCACCTGTAGTTATCCACAATAAATCAATTTATCTAATATTTTTTACTGGAGACAGAACTGAGGTTATAAAAAGACTGGATTTGAGCTTGCTGTTAAACTTGTTTACTAAGCAAGCAAAATCTTACTTATTCCAATTGAAATTTTTACTTCTTTTGTTAATCTTTCCTTCTACTTGTCCATTTGTCTGTTTGTCCGCTGGTCCTTGAGTCTTTTTGTACGGACATCACGTTCAAACGGTTGGACGGACTTCCATAAAATTTGGTAGGTAACTTATTTATGATCCAACTTACAACATAGGCCCATCTCTTTTAGTTTCTACCCCTTTCATCTCCCAAACATTGCCCGCAATCTCTCGCTGAAACGGCCAGCCTGATTTCTTCAAAGTTGATGCTTATTTACGGACCAATAAATGAATAAGCACAACTATCCGTAAAAAGGCATAACTACTTACAGTTCAAAATAATTTTGGCCTCTATCTCGTCCCCCCCCCCCCACAAGTCCATGAACTTGATACCTCACTACTGCATGTTCAGTTTCCATTATGCAATGATAGCCTAGTTGCTGTTACTTTTCGACAAGCAATCTGCCAGCTTATGATTGGTTAGTAAGTAGTCACGTGTTCACTAATGATTGGATGATTTGAATCAAATCGGAAAAAAAAGTCTAATTAACAGTAACAGAATAAAAAAAAAGTACATAACGGTTAATTTGATTTGAAAAGATCAATAAGAAATGAATTTACTATAAAAATGTTATTTCAGTATATTGAGTGTATAACTGAGGAACTTCAACTTTGAGGAAAGAAAAACTAACATATTATATTCGAAAAACCTGAAAGTCTTGCAGTGCTTTTTAAAATCAATAGAAGGGATCCTTAATTTAAAAATAAGTAGATCAGTGCAAAAGCAATTAGCAATTAATTTCTCGATCAGTTTTTACCTAGATTTTACTAATTGCAAATAAGACAGCTTGTGGAAAAAAGTTACTTGCGGTAAAAGCCAAAAACTCCAACAAATAGACAGCAATTGTTGATGTCTCCTTCGACAGCTGGTTCTACATAAACTGCTGATGTAATCTTTAAAAGCCTGATTCCAATTAAAGAAAAGTTTCTAACACTTCATTCACGATAAGCAAATCCTCTATTTAGCGAAGAAAAAAAAGTGGTTTCATCCTGAAAGACAGCAAAAAGTGCACGGCGGGAAAAAAAAAAAAAAAACCTCAATCTCTTCAAGTTCAAGTGCCATGAGTCCAATTAGGTCTTGTCAAGATCCACCGCTCAGCTGTTCCCGTTCCTTCGCCCCAAAAAGCCGTTCACCCCAGAGGAGGTCCGGAAATACACTCTGGCTGGCAAATGCCTTCCTGCTTGTTCTCTCATAAAGCACCCACGTAAACATGGTTCGACTCCAAGCCGAAGGATTCAGGCCAACTTTTCATTTAGTCCTAACTTCTGTAAGAGCTTATTCCCATGTATTCAAGTAAAATCTTTATGAATATATATGTATTCGTAATATATATGTATGTATACATGTATGTATTAACTCCTACTATTGGACACCTACGGTTTTGTAGTGACGTTTGCCCACATATATCGACGAGTTAAACCAGATGATCCTGTGAGAACTTAACGCCTACTCAGGTTACACTTTATTTACAATTGTTCTCTTGTTTTTCAAGTCGGTAAAACAACGAAAATGTAAAACGGATGTTAATTTTTTAAGTTTATGATTCTAAAAAAAAAATTAGAAATTTTCCATTTCTATACATATTAATTAATTAAATACTCATCAAATATTTAAGCTGTCTAAAATCGATTTATTTTAATCAATACGCGCAAGTAAACGGATTAATATTCATTGATAGACACCATTGTTTAGTTTCAAACGCTTTTTCTATGGAATTTTTTGTTGCCTTCTGAGGCTAATTTCTCGACAAAGACCTACGTGACGAAAAATTCAAAGCTAAAAAACTTAGATCATATCTAGTCCTTAAATGTTCATATCAAGTTTCAAGAAGTTCCATTCAGTCGTTCAAATGTTTAGTGGGCACACAGAGAAATATAGGCTGACACTATGACTAGCCACAGATTCCTAGGGTAGATATAGAAGTAAGGATAAAAACAACTACCAAAATCCGTTACTAAAATGGAAATATTAGCAATAATTAAAAAAAAAATTAAAATTGTATCTTACAAATTATATTTAGTTAAATAAGAGTAATATTTACAAGTTATTTATCAAAGAATCCTTCCTAACGCTTGACGATCCATTTCGAAGAGTGGTGAAGGGTTAAGACTAAAATACTCAGGTTTTAAGTTGATTGTAAATATGCATCTTCCCATTTGAAATGCGTAAGATAAAAATGAAATAAAAATACAAAAAAAATGAAAATTTAAATTACGTCTCAAATAACAATAACAGCAATTATAACCTTTTATAAAAAGATTAATGTTCATTTAAGTATCAGTTTCAAAAATGGCAGTTTTCCCAAATTTGATGTAATTCTCCGTTATCAACACCGCTTTTGGGATAGAATTTGAGAGTCCTTCCACTATTTAATATTAGAATTCATTACTCAGCATCACCAAGATCACATTTGGATGACATCTGGTCTAATTTAATCAACGAATTCAAACCCTTGCTTCCTGTAGCATTACAATTTCAAGTATCAAGATCTAACCCGGATCCGAATTTCCTAAAGAGGTCAATATTTTTTTATCCTCAAGCAAACATAGTAATGTTATTGTAGTTGATAGTTTTCTAAAATTTCTTCACCTGCATAGAAGAGGAATACCGTTAGAGTAAAAAAAAAAAATATACACCTTTCCTCTATCAGTAATGTAGCTTAAAACTATGCATCCTATAGTATTTTGCAAAAAAAGAAGGTTTTGCCATATATGGTAATTACCTAGCCATCGATTTTGTCCGGAACAAACGTCATCAGTCATGACGTCATCAACTTGACCTCCGAGCGATCAGTCCAAGATGGCGTCGTTTTGTGTTCTCATAAGCGTGACCAAGAAAGGACAAACTTACCACAGCCAATAAGGGGAAGAGTGTAGAACGTTTTTAATTATTTCAATTTTAATTGTTATTATGTATTAGTAACTGTAGAAAAAACAAAAACCCAGAATGTTTCATAATGTTTATAATATTCAGTTACGGATTTTAGCAAGAAATGGCGCTGTTATGTCCTGGAAACATCAATCTATAAGGAAATTACGTTGTCAAAAGTTCTTCTTTCGTGAACTGAACTGTAGGATATTGAAAATTTTATGGTATGTTTAGGTAACTCAAAGGCCTGTCCTATTTGATTTATAGGTGTGGAGTTGTAGATGTACGAAGTTGACAGGCCAATTTACAATTTCATTCTTTCTTCTAAATGCTCACTCCCCTTGTAGGAGGGACAGCATTGGGGGAGGGGCAACTAGAGGGAGTGAAGTCTTAGATCGTCATGGTCATATTTAAGTTCGACAGATAAGATAGCTTAAGATAAAATAAATAAATAAATAAACTATGCAGACTCAGTTATCCATGGTATAATGGCGACTGAACATATGCGATGGGAGATTAAGTTTGAGAATTGGCGAGAGGAGAGAGCAGTAGACACCAAAAATCATACTAATGTTTTTTTGGTGAACCCTTAATAAGATTCATAACAAATATTAAAGAAATCAGTCCTGATGTTTTAGGGTGAGATTTCAAGAGTCAGGAATGGGAGGAATGGAGACCAAAATAAATGCGCGTGTGTTTAGTTGAACCATATATAAGCAAACTACCAAATTTTATGAAAATCCGTCTAGCTGTTTTAGCTTGATGCTTGTACAACAGACAAAGAAGAAAATGTTGAAAGTGGAATAGTGAGATTTCGCAAACTCAGTCAAAATATAAAAAACGCATTCAATCAATGGCCTTATATGTTGACTCGATTTCTTCCTAATATTATTTAAAATAATAAACTTAAAAGAACCACAGAAACAAAACACCGAACGGCAATCTCAAATCTACTTAAACCTAGTATTCAATGGAAAAAATTTAATCTTGATGTTAATATTTTGGATGAATCAAAATAAAAGTGTTTTCGAAATTCTTTTTATCCCAAGCTGAGTAAACAATTTGAATAGAGCTGACGTTAGCAACGCCTACACTTTGTAAAAGCAACAACATCTATTTTAAATCAGCTGGGGAGAGTGAATTCCCCTGATTCAAAGCTTGTTTCTAAGCAGTTTTCGTTCTTGTTTCTTGTTTTTAATTTTGTTTTTGTTTTTTGTTTTTATGGATTTTCTTAACAAACAAAAATGAAGCTCAAAATATTTATTTTCTTAACAATGCTAAAGGTAAAATGCACAATATAATCGTAATCGACAAGCCAACTTCTGAACGTTTTCAAAATACAATTGTGCCTAAAAGTAGTGAAATCTTGTGTTGTAAAAAATCTAGCTCTTTTAAGTAATTTGTTATTTATTTGTCGTTGTAAAGAGAAACCATCATCTCGAATTAGTCACAATTTCAATAATGTCCCGGTTTCCTTAGGCCTTTTTTTAAAGTTTGAGTTTGTTTATTTTTCGTTTTTACTGAGCATGGAAAGTCTCATTATTCCCCTTGAACATTTTTATCCTCTGTTTCTTTGGCACACTCACTTTAAAACGGCTGGGCGGATTTTCATTAAATTTGATACACAGCTTAATTACAGTCCAACTTAAAACACAGGACCATTTGTTTTGATTTCCACCCCTACCATCTTTCAAAACTGACCCCCGAAATTCTTCTCTTCATGAGCTAGACGTATTTCTCTAAAATTTGATTAAATTCTTATTCATGATCCAAATAGGAGCCTAACTATTTTGGTTTCCAAACCGCCCCCCCTACCCCGGTCCTAGGCCCCAAGCGCTAAAAGATCAGTCTCCACTGTGCGATGGAAGCTGAGCGAACTCATAGTTTATTATTTATTTTTCATCATTTTTTCTTATTCAACTTTATTTTATAACTCCTATTGCAAGAACTAAACATTCCAGTGCATCTGATAGAGTTGATAAGATCTCTCTATACTGATCAGAAAGCTACTGTTAGAACACAATATGGAGATACTGAGTGGTTTAATGTTGATAGAGGTGTGCAACAGAGTTGCATTCTATCCCCGTTCCTCTTTAATCTGTACTCAGAAATGGTAATGAGGAAAGTAAACCTGGAAGAATCAGAAATCGGTGTGAGGATTGGTGGTAGAGTTATCAACAACCTTAGATATGCAAATGATACAACTTTGTTGTCAGAAACTAAGGAAGGGTTGAAAGAACTTATAGGAAAGATTAAGATAGAAAGTGAAAAAATGGGTCTTCTTCTTAATATCAAAAAGACCAAGATCATGACAACTGCTGAAACGGAGGATAATAAAATGACCATCGATGGAGAAGAGTTTGAATGTGTGAAAGATTTTTGTTTTCTTGGATCTAAGATTGACCAGAGTGAAGGCTGTTGTCCTGAAATTAAGTGTCGAATCGCATTGGGCCACAGAGCAATGTTGAACATGAATAAAGTGTGGAAAAGTAAGGACATCGGTCTTTCAACTGAATACAGACTAGCCAATGCCATAGTGTTTCCTGTTGCATTATATGGATGCGAAAGTTGGACAATGAAGAAAGCTGATTGGAGGAGAATAGATGGGCTCGAACTGTGGTGTTGGAGACGACTCTTAAGGATTCCATGGACAGAAAAGGTTACAAACAGGGAGGTTTTGAAGCGCATAAAACCTGAAATTTCACTTGGAGGGAAGATAACAAGAATGCAGCTCAAATATTTTGGACATGTGTCACGATCTGATTCACTTGAGAATGCTATAATGCTGGAAATGATGAGTGGGAAAAGAAGGCGTGGACGTCCGAGGATCACATGGATGGACACGATTAAAGCAGTCACAGGCGTAAGTTTAGAGCAGTTAAGATAGGAAAGCACAAGATCGGAAAGAGTGGCGAGAGATGACCCATAGAATCGCCAAGACTAGGACACGGCTAAATGGCTAACAACAAACAAACTTTACTCTACCACAAAATAAAGTAATAAAAAAAAAGCTATCCTATCTGATACAGATAGGAGGCCATCTCAGCTTTCTGAAGACATTGTTAGGTTGCCATTGGCGTATCTTTTGTTTCTATTACGTCATTCAGCAATGAGTAATGATAACTAAAGTTCATTCTTTGAGTGATTTAACAAAGAAAATATGCATGTATCACATTCTTAGCTATCGAACAATGATTATCTGAGACGGACAATACGAAAGAAGTTCTTGAAAAATGCAAAGTCTTCTTTCCTTAATGATGTTCTTTAATTTTTTTTTTTATAATTATTCTTCTTTTTTATTATTAAAGGTCGTGGAAATAAGAAAACAGAGAATTCTATGTTAATGTATGAGCGTAACGTAACTAATACAAAAAGTAGATATTTTCCAATTTCTGAAGAAAAAAAATTCATATTACTTAAGTTGTCCAAATCGGATTAATTTGATTTTATCAAACTACGAGCAAACTATTCGGTTAACTAAAAGGATTAAACCCACCGTTTAAGACATCAGCAGAAATCCATTGGTTAGATCTAAAGTTAGTCTTTGGGAATGTTTGTCGCCTTCTCGACAAAGACCCATTGAGAAAAGATTTCAAGCATAAAAGTTTGATCATCTCTAGTCCATAAAAGTTCATGTCAAGTTTCAAGATCTTCCATCTAGCGATTCAAAAGTTATTAGAGGTCATTCGTTCACGGATACAGATACACACAGACTGAATGATTTGATGAACACCGTTTAAGCGAGAGGTTTTGGCGGTCTTTTTTGAGGGTTGGGGTGGAAGCCAAAATGTTTTAATCTCGACCATAAATAAACTACATTTTTACCAAATTTTGGGGAAATTTGTCCACCCGTTTTAACGTGATCCGAGCGCAAACAGACACCTGTACAAACAGACGGCACAAAGGTTCAAGTGGAATTGGATGGTGTTATCATTAGGCCAACCGTTATAATAGCTTTTTTTAGATTATTGCTCCATCTACTGCGATAGGTGTAAACTCTTTATAAAAAAGTGTTCCTTTTTGCTATCTCAACATAATTCTGCGGGAAATTAATTTTGAATAATTAACCAATCGAATAATCTTAACGAATAAGATTTGCATCATGTAACTAACAACCTTTGAAGGATATTATTAATTTTGATAATGATCAGAATTGTCCTGAGAAAGTATCATCATGTTGATGTACAACACTCTTTATTGCTTAAAAAATGTGAAGTAATTCATAACTTTTCACTTTTATGCTAATATCTAAAAAATGAATTTTGGCGCTTGCCCAAATGATGCATAACACCATCCAATTGTAAGACGCATTTTGTTATTAGGATAGAAATTAGGAACCTAACTATGCAAACCTATAGAATTTTATTCATAGAACTTTCACATCTGGCTACTCCATTTTCTACAGTACTTTTCCAATGTAATGTTTCCATTCTCTCTTAACAAGTTAAAGTTTGAAATTTTCTATCATTTAGGATAAAACAACAGTTTTGCTTCGTGTTTTGCTTTGTTCGACTTAAGAATAGTTCTAGTTAATTGGATATTAAATTATTTTTCGCATAATTACATTTATATAAATTTATTTCCGAACATTTTCTCACAAAGAGGATAAAAAAAATCCTGGTCAATGTGATCGGAAGGCAAAGAGGTTTCTTTCTTTCAATTTCTGCCACCAGGTGCAGAGTGTTAACGGATCGGAAACAAGGCAACCCTTCTTTGCAGATGATAAGGGTGGCATTGTCATAGTGAGGGCATCATTCACATCGTCTGCACTTCGTGGGCAACATCCCCATCGCTTCAGGACTATTTGAATCTTTCCACACATCCCTCCCTAAAGATCTTCCATTACGAAGCAATTAAGATATAGAAAGGGACTTTTTTTTTATACATATCCCTTATTGATTGATGATTTCAATATTCAATTGGGAAAGAGACATTATTCCTTTTATTTGTTTTTTCTTCCAAAGTTAATTTCTGAAAAATTTCATCTACTTTTCTGAAAATGCTGCAGTTTATTATTTTACAATTTTTCTTTTTTTCACAACTTAAAAAAAATGTCAATCTACATTATTAAAAAAACAGCTTGTAGTATGCGAATGTCCGCAACAATTGCTGTTAGCACGCGCGTTGCCAGGCAACAGGAGTATTGTTGCATAGTCGAATCTGTCCACAACAATGGAATTTCGCAAGCACATAATTCCAGCTTCAAAGAAAGATCTAACGATATATTCTAAGAGCCATTAAAGTATCAGATCTTATTTTGCCTTTGAATAAAACTCATTTTCAATAAATTTCTGCATTTGCACGTTTTTGTTTATAGCAGTTTTATTAAAAAATGCGTAAAACAGTGATGATAATTCTTTTTTTTACTGTTGCCCTACTTATAAGTATGGAATTGCCAATATTTACTATTAAATATATACAATAAAAACAGTTTATATTTAATATAGTTGTGGGTTCTGACATGGGGGATGGTCTTGAAACAAACTGAATTTTTAATATCTTACTTCACCTTCAGCTTTTTTTTTTTAATCTTAATGTCTTGCCAGCATCTGTCATTCTGATGGATGTTGATGATCACGTTTGCAAGAGAATTACGGAAAACACGAGATTTTGCCATTAGCCTCTTCAGCAGGTCTCAAAGAAATTTCGTTTTTTCAATGTCTGGCACTAGGAAATTGCTACCTAATGAATTTATTGTTTGTTTATTGACTGTTTTCAATTTATGAAAACTATATTTAAATGTAGTAAAAGTCTCATGTATTTCCCCATATTATAATTCATTTAAATATTTCAATATTTTGTGAGAAGACATGGATAGAGGCTATTCTCGCGTAAATTACGTGAAATCACGAAAATACGAGATCGTCAAAATCCATCTGTTAGACTTTAAGCAAAGTTTGGGCTGTGCACAGGGCATCAGGTAGCCTTAATCCGGCCCTGTGGAAAGTACTATCAAAGGTCTATGGTTTGATCAAACCTTTGTATTATCCATTTCTATGCATCTATAAAAAAGTAAGGATGGAACAAAAGCTAAACAAAAACCTTGTCACATTCATATTAATTAAATAATTTTACTTCACCAAATAATACAATATTACAAATTTTGAAAGTCTTTACTTCTTTAGCAAACAAAAAATTCAAAATAAAAAATGGCAAAAACCAAAGAAATCATGCGAATACATAACAAATAGGATACAACAGAAACGAGAAATATTAATACAACCATAACAATTGTATTGGAAAAATAACTGAAGGAAAATTATAGAAGTTCTTTGTGTTTGTATTTTAGATTGCATTAACAGAAATCAGTTTACTATTGATAATATCTCTTTTTTTTGACAAGAAAGACAATTCTTCGTTTAAATAATACACAACGTTGTATTAATTTTTAGTGTGCAGTTATATTATTGTAATAATTTCAATTGTTATTTTATTTTCCTTTACAATTGTTGTGGTTGTATTTCTTATGCTATGTCCTATTTGTTATGTATTCATATGGTTTCTTTTCCGTTTTGGCATTTTTATTTTAAATTTTTGCTTGATAACGAAGTCGCCCTAAAGACTTCGAAAATTAGTCTTTGTAATATTACGTTATTTGTTGAAGTAAAGTTTTTTAAAAGTTTAAGAATACAGTTTTAAACGTCTGTCCTATGCCTGTGATCACGATAACTGAGAAACTGCATATCCTAGGAAGCTCAAATTTATGAGACACGCTTACGTTGCCAAAAGGAAAATCTCTGTTTATTTTGGTTCACATTCGATCAAAAGACAAACAGTCAGCGACCTAAAAGTTTGCTGATGTCAGAAGTTGATTTAACTATATTACATTTTTTTTCTTTACCAAATAAAAAAGAAAAAGAAAACCCACCACACCAATTCTACTTCAAAGTTAATTATCTAATCAGTGATATTAAATTAAAATTCTTATAAAAAGGAGTCTGTAGAGTAAGTTATTCGAATATTCCCTTCAATAACGTTAAAGGTCTGTTGGTCATCTGGATCTCGTCACTGCCAGGAAGGATATTTAAGTTACCAGTTAAAGCTTTTTAAAACCTCGCAAAGTAATTTCTTTTTCTTTTTTTAAGTGAGAATATATAAGTTGTTGTTTGATTTTTATTTCAGAAAATACCGTGTTTCAAAATAATTACGGAAAATATTCAAAATTTATTAGTATGAAATTATTTACTAAATGTATCAAGAAGTTCATTACTAAATCTTCGCAGTCTCTAGCGATATATTTATGATTATTGGCTGAGATGCGAAGTTTCAATGTAGCGCTTCAACATTTTTCTTCTATGTTTATTAAGCGCAACACCTTAAAACGGTTGGACGGATTTTCGTAAATTTGATACGTTGCGTATTTATGATAGGTTTTAGTCCAAATTAAAGCTTACATCCATTCGTTTTTGGTCTCCTTTCTTCCCATCCAGTTAAACTGAAACCCGAAATCCCGTCCTTAGATTCCCTTGATTTCTTCAAAATTTGGCATATTTGTGGTAACCCACCCCCGCCAGTCCGCTGCTGCTCAGTCTTCACTACGCAGTGAATAACTAAGCGTATACTTAGTTTAAACTGATATTTAAAAACTGAAGCACTTCTCAACTGTTGTGTTATATTAATTCACCTATTTTCAAAAGAAACTACCTTCAGCTCACGACATCTAGAAGAACAGATGGGAGAAATAAAACAGCAAAAGAAATATAGTCATTCTGTTTAGGCCGCAACGTAAATAACCTAATATCTGGTTTTCACGTTACCCTAAGTGTTATTTGACGATGGGAAACAAAGAACACAACTTTATACCTTAAAGACAAGCAATTTATTTATGTATATATACAGGATGAGTTTAAAATAGGGGGACAAACTCCGGGGGCGGGTTCCCCATACCAAATGAAGTAAAAGAGCAGATAAACATATGACCGGAAGTGCGTAGTTGCTAAGTTATTCTAATCCAAAGAAACGAAGCCAGACTACAAAGGAAACAATGGACATGAACAGTATGTTTATTGGTAGCATATAGTTCGTACAATACCACAATGTAGTTATCGCCACGTCATAGTAAATTCAGTAATGCTACCAAAAAAGATACTTTTCAAGTCCATTGTTTTCTTTGTAGTCTGGCTTCGTTTCTTTGGATTGAAATAACTCAGCAACCATACACTTCCAGTCATATGTTTATCTGACCTTTTTAAATTCATTTGATATGGGGAATCCGCCCCCGCAGTTTTTCCCCCTACTTTACATTCACCCTGTATATATTTTAAAACTTACTGCTTATTATATAAAGGTGAGATAAGAAGT
>JAFIDM010010028.1:17836920-17865608 GCA_023159025.1 Thereuonema tuberculata | reverse complement strand
CATGATGTCATTGTTAAAGAGCATTACGTCATTGGAATTTTTCTGTATGAGACAACTTCAGTTAAGTAAAGGTGATTTGTAATAAAACCGAGACAGGTAAGAATCGAAGTTTTTTTTTTTTTTTTGCCTCAAAAGTTAGACATGTTTTATAACATTTACCATTTCTTCAGTTGCAACTCTAGCGATAGATAGATAGATATAAATATAAATCTGTTATTATAAACGCAGCAATATTACAGATGTCGGATTGTCTTCTGTATGCTCATTAATACTTCTAATAGAGAAAGAAAATATTTGGGGGCCGATTTTTATTACCACATTCTTGCATTTCAAATAGATTTTCATTCTATTTTCAAGATTTGTTTTTTGTCCTAGGTAATGAGAGAAAGTTCCACTTCGTATTTGAGTTTGGTAAGGTACTGGAACTTTGATCTGTTTCTATTTTCTGCCTTGTGACTCTTCACCTCGATGACGTAAGAAATCAACTCTCGTTTTTCCAATCCTGCATTCTTGTGTAATCGGAGCTGGGAAGCAGGTGGTATTTCCCTCCAACCCCCACCGTCTTGTTTTTCCTTTGAGGGCCACAGCGTCCATATTGATCAACTAATCTCTGACAACGGCCAAAGTCTTCAGTCACTTTGTCTGATGTTTTATTCTTTCAAATTCGAAAGTATCTAAGAAACATCACGAAATCTTAGTTGCTCAAAAGACGACAGAATAAGCAAATCCACACTTCGACAAAAACCTACAAGGAAGGAGAAGACAAGAAATTCGAAAGAACTTAACAACGTTTTTGTTGTTTACATGACTTTAAGAAAAAATACAAAAACCTCCAAGAAATTTTAAGAAATAACAATTTAAACATAGACTTTGTTTAAAACGTTATTTCTGCAAATTTCTTGGCAGATTTTTTTTTTTTTTTATCACAAAAAAAAAAAAATGTTTTTTGATTTTTTTTTTTTGATTTTTTTTTAAAGTCTTCTACACAAAAAAACGAAATAAAACAAATTTTTCATTTCCTGCAAAGAAATAATTGAATTGTCTAAATCTGATTAATTTTAATCAAATTGAACCACGCGGAAGGAATTGGCGAAAAAATGGATTATAGTTCATTGTTTAAAATTTTGAGATTTTTAACAATTCTTTTAATAAGAGAAATCATGACACCAAACCTCTTCTACTTCTACTAATGTTTATAACAAAATTTAAAAAAACATAATATTTCGACTGTAACAAATTTCCAGTCTTCTTCAAATATAATTTAGTGCGTTGTTAACGAAACTAATAAATAACATAACAAAGTAAAAGTTAAATTTAAATAAACAAATGATATAACATACAGCACAGTAAGCATTAAGTTAAATAAAACAATTTACAACAAATAATTAACTTATTATATTATATTATAGTTATCTTATTATCGTATTTTGACATCTTAAAAAAAGTTTTCTTTTAAGAAAAGAAACAATTCTTTCGTTTTAAGAAGACATCGTTTTCTTAAAAATTGCAAAAAAAAAAAAAAAAATTTAAAGAAATTTTTAAGAAAAACGATCTCACAATACGATAAGTTAATTATTTGTTATAAATTGTCTTATTTAGCTTCGTACTTACTTTGTTATATATTATGATGATTCTTGTGTTATGTCACTTGTTTACTTAAATTTAACTTTTACTTCATGTTATTTATTAGCGTCCTCAGCAACGGACTAAATTACACCTGAATAAGGATGGAAATTTGTTACAGTCGAAATATTGTGTTTTATAAATACAGTCGGACCTCTATTTAACGAACCTCTATTGCGAACTTTTGCGAACTTTTCTTTGGAACCATGAACATTTTGCTAATTTCTCCGTAAATTAACCTCCAAATAACTAAGTGCATTTTCTATTTAACGAACTTTTTCATGGTATCTATTTTTTTTTCTCCTAGAAATGTTGTTACAAGGTGCCAATCGCTGTCATTCTTTGCATGAAGGGTTTTTTGGTGCATTCAAACATGCGAGACATACTATGAGCGAAAACACTTTTTCAAAAAAAAAAAAACTCAGACAAAATTAACAGACTTTATTAGTAAAATTTAAGTACGCATGTGGTAATGTATGCTTTATGTCATCAAAATTATTACTTTTTTAAATAATATTTATTGTTTATGTATTTAAATCTGTTTTACGTAGTTTAAAGTAATTTTAAAAGATGAATCTCTATTTAGCGAATTCTCCATATAACGAACTTTTCTTCGGGATTTAGCGTATTCGTTAAATAGAGTCCGACTGTATGTTATAAACATTATTAGAAGTAGAAGTTTGGTGTCAAGTTTATCTATTACTTGTGTGTGATATTATTAGATAGAAATCCATTATTTGCATTCCAATCTGTATTATAGCAATGTTTGTCGTCTTTAGTGCTGATTTCTCGGTCAGATCGACTTCAAAGATTTCAAATATAAAAGTTTGGGCGTACTCTAGTCCTCGAATAGGCATATCAGGTTTCAAGAAGATCCATTTAGTGGTTCAAAAGTATAAGGGAGGGAGACATCACACACATAGACTGACTGATTTGGTGTGCCTTTCTCCGGCTAAAGTTAATACACCTAAGTAATCTTGTCTTGTTTATTTTAAGTATTACTTAAAGAATATCCGGGGGGGGGGGGGGGGGGCTTGTTTTCACCTCTAAATGCTTACTATTAGAGAATCCTCTTTCGAATTTCGGTTCCGTCTTCCAACAGTAAAGTGAGACTGTTTGCAGATGCCTGGCTCTTATCAGAGTGTTTTAACAGCAGTGACCTACTCTCTCTCTCTCCCCCTTACAAATTGTTTTCCACCTTGGAAGTCTTATCACTTGATGTTCAGCAGCACCTATCTGCTCTGGTCAGGGTTGTTCTTGATTGGAACCAACGTAAACCACCCAATAAAAAATATGGGGGACATTTTACCACAAGGTTAAAGTTAAAACATTCTTAGAAAGGAAAATTACATTTGGCCCTACATGAAGGAATCCTATTTACCTAGTAGACTGAATTATGTTAATAAATTAGTGATAATTAGGGCAAGGCATTTGATGATTTTGCATCTTTTTTCTATAAACATGGCTCGCATATATGAAAATATGTAACATTAAATAATTGGTTAAATAAAGGCAATTCGTTAGGGTATTTTTTTACATTTTTCGGCATTTTTTAGGGGTAGGTCATTTTTTGGCAATTTTTAGATCATTTCGAGCATTTTTAGTAGTTTTTTGGAAGGCAATGGCATTTTTATTATACTTTGAGATTTTATTTATTATTATTCAGTATTTTTGCTTGTTTTGCTTGTCCTTATTCAAGCCAACAAATTTTTCAAGGAAACAAAACCTGCTCGCAAGAGTTCCAACTAAATCTCGTTTTACCTAAAAATAGTAAAAAAATGACAGAAAAATAAAAAAAAAAATGACCAATAAAATATTTGAATTTATTACATTAAACACTTTTTTTTTACCTTTTTTTAACGTTGACAACCAAAAAAAAAGATTAAGTATTTCATAATGTTTTTGTTTTTTTTTTGGTTGTCAACGTTAAAAAAGATAAAAAAAAAATGTTTAATGTAATAAATTCAAATATTTTATTGGTCATTTTTTTTTTATTTTTCTGTCACTTTTTTTCTATTTTTAGGTCATAAATGCATTTTTTATTTGTCATTTATTAACAAATTATAGGTCATTAAATGCCTTGCCTTAGTCATAACTAAACATTAAAACCATTTTTTATCTTGTGCAAGTATCGGATGAAAGGCCTTGCTCCAAAAGATCCAAAAACTTTTGGCCCTAGCAAAGTGAGGCTTGTCCAATCACTCTGTCTGTGTGTATGTTTCTCGGTAATAACTTCTGAAGCGTTGCGTGGATCTTTTTGAAACTTGGCCTGCTTATGTACAAGATATGAAATAACTTGCCTGTTTCTTTTTTATTATTATTTATTCGTCCTTGTCTAGAAATCAGAAGTTAATCAAAATTCTCTTAGAAAAGCATTCTTACAACCTAACATTAATGTTTTACAATGTGTAATGCTTTTAGCTAATCATCTAATTTTTCAGTCTTTAATATGAATAATATTAATCGATTTTAAACAACTAACGTAAATAACGCGAATTTGAATTATCCCAAATATTTCGTAGGATAGTTACAGCTGAACAGTTACGATTATGAATTTTTTTTTTTTCAAAAAATCATTTTTCAAGATCCCAGAGATTATAAATGGCGCTTGATAGGCTTCGTTAGCTGTAAGTCGAGTCCTACAATCGCGAATCTACGAATCCGCATAAATCGAGGACTAACTGTATTTGATAATGATAATTTAATTAAGAACCTTAACAGTTATTTTTAATTAAATATCCAATTAATTTTATTCAGATAAACTATTGTAGGTTACAAGAAATGGCTAATTTTAATCTTAATATATAAAAATGAATGTTTCTTTGTTTGTCCCGTTTGCGTTCCTATACCATTCATCAGATTGCCATGAAACTTTGGTGAGTTGTTGTGCGCACGCCCGCGAAAGTTTCTGAATTAGTAGAACCATTTTACAATATCTGGTGCGTGAATCGTTGCAACAAATCAGTGTATTTCCGGTTTCAACGTTTGCAGTTTCCGGTGCGACTCGCATTTGCAATGACCATCAACAAAGCACAGGTACAATCACTACAAGTGTGTGGACTAAATTTGGAAAATCCATGCTTCACACATGGACAGCTATATGTGACCTGCTCACGCGTCGGAAAACATTCTGATTTATTCGTGTATGCACCAGACGGAAAAACAAAAAAAATATTGTGTATCCAAAAGCACTTCAATAAACAGAATTAAAACACATTCTTTCTTTGAGTGGCATTGCAACGCATGCCGGGTTACAGCTAGTCACTGATATTAATTTTCAAAAAACACGCAATTATGATTTGAAAGAATCTTATCAGGAAATATTAAATTCAACTTATGCCATCCCAAACGAAATATTAAAAATTTGAGGTTTTTTTTTTAAGTGAGTCGAAAACAGATTTAAAAACGTTGTGTTCTATGAAGTTGAATAAATAAAAGAAGAATATAAATTAAAAAAAAACAAAATCTTTTACAAAGTTCGTTGCACCAGTGAAGTAAGAAAAAAAATCGTACCCAAACAACTGGGGATCGAAAGAGCGTTCGGCGTCTGTGCAGCTAATTTTACAGCCCCTGAGGAATGAAAGTTCGCTGTTCCTGTCGGTGTTTATGATGACTTGATTTATTGTCTCCGGAACTGAAAGCGACTAGTTCTGTGCTCGCCACATGCCTTTCGCACATAAATATTTGTTGGTTTTTGTTTATGAATCAACTTGTTTAAGAGATTAGGCTTCTAAACTGACCATGGGTATTGGTGGTTGAGCACTCAAAAGGAGCAGATATTGTTGTTTCAAGTTTGTATTCATCTTAATGACGCCTTAGCAGACACTCTCATTTGGATTGAAATATCATTGTTTATTTCTAGCTTGACCCCCTCATCACGTAAAATTCGCAGGCACATTATAATGGTGGTTCTTTTTTCTTAGCTAATGTATCTTATTAGCTATAATGATTTAATTATACATCTTTTCATATTGCACACCATTGAAATGGTACTGGTTAATTCCAGTCTGTACTGGTTAATTCCTTAAAAAAACTTGTTAGTCTAAATGCAACAGTACTAATGTAAATATTGTGTTTTCTTCTAATCATTTAATAAAAGTGTTTTATTTGTTAAAAATAAATTAAAAAAGTTACATTGATAAAATGGCTTTAAAAATCTTCAAATATAATACAGCTTAATATAATTGTTAAATAAGCAGTTGATAAAGATTGAAATGAAAAGTAGTTATTTAATTTATTTCTTTACTGAATTGAATCAATTTCAGTGTACGTGCAATGTATTACTTAATTCTTATTTAATTGAAGTGTATTTACATATTTCTTAATTAATTATAAGAAATTTTAAGAAGTTTTTCAATTATAATGCATTTGTGAGACAATTAATTTCATTTAATTTTTATATTCAATTTCCATTGAGGTATGTATTTCATTCTTATTTAGTTGGAATGCGTTTATTTAAGTCTTACCATGGCTAAAATTTAATTACTACATTTACTTATTTTAACGCATTAATTTAATTTGAATTTAATTAAACAACAATTATTTTTATTATGACTTAATTTAGATTAATTAATTCATATTATTAATATTATTTAGTTTTAATTTTAATTGAAATGTATTTTCTAAATTCGTTATTGAGTTCAATAACAATTTCATTTTCTCCTTACTCAGGTCATTTCTAATTAAAGTATAATTATTCTTGATTAAGTAAACTACATTAGGTTTTATTTAATTGAAAAAAGTTTTATTTAACTTCTGTTATTTAAGTAGGATTAATTAAATTCTCATTAACCTGAAATACATTTATTTATTCACTTATTCCTTAATTGAAAGTTTGTTTATGTGGTTTCAGTACTTAACGTGATTTCACCACAAATTAAATAATCAACAAATAAATCTAACTTGATTTCGCACTGCCTTAAACCACTGCCATTACTTTTTTTTTCTTCTTCTTCCTTTACAAACGCGTCTCTTCAGCTCCACTGAACCCTTCCACCATTCTTTACTTCCGTCTGGGTTAGTAGAACTGAATCCGTTTATCCTTTGACCTTTTCCCATACACCCTTTCCTTCGGTTCACTCGGCTGTCAAATACTTTCAATCTGTCTAACCAGAATTCAATGCAAAGATAACCAACAAATGAGCAGTTAATACCAAGAAATCTGTACTCGAGATAAAAAAAAGAAAGGCAACATTAACGGCTTTTACAATTAAAGCGGAACTGTAATTTAATGCAACAATTAATGAAAGAGCTTAAAAACGAAGAAATGCAAATGCACAAAGAAAAAAAAAGCACGATCTCGAGAAATAAATCCCAGAAAACTTTAAATCGTTCAATAAACGTAAGGAGCAACTCTATTACTTTTCCTTTACCAAGAGGTAATTTTCATATAAAATTTTCATCTTAATTTTACAATTTTCTTCGATTTAAAAAAAAAAAAAAAAAAACATTACTTATTATTTTTTCAGTTATTATTTTCTACGTGATATTAATTCAATTTCAAAATCCTTTTAACTTCGTTTACGTAGCGGAAGTTAATCAAATAGATTTATCATTAACTTTTCAATTAATCAATTATTTATTTATTTATTTATTTATTTATTTATTTATTTATTTATTTATTTATTTATTTATTTGATTTGATTTGTTAGTTATTTCAGCTTTTGCGTCCGCATTAAAATATCAATCTAAATAAACACCTAGCACTGATTCTGGAACTTACGACATAACTATTATTCCAGAACACCCATGATATCGCCGCAGCCTTCAATAACGTTTTATTATTGAAAAACCTGTGAACGAAAGCTATTAATAATTATTATCATTTGGATACCAATTTGTAGACTTTGGTCTCACAAAAGTTTTTAGCTTTAATATTAGTACCTTACATAAATGTACCTCACAAAAAATTTTATGAAGATATTATTTATTTTATTTATTTTTATAAAAAAAAGTCCATATTTCAGCATACTTCCATAGATTAACAATGGATTTCTATAAATTGATTCCCCGTTCTTTGCTATTCTTAAAATTAATTGAATTGAGCAACTTAAATACATACTTGAGGTTTTTTTGCAATGTTTGTATTTGGTAATTTATAATGTTATATTTCTTCTTTCAGTTATCTTGATTAAAAAAAAATAATAATGTTTTAATGGAAGTAGCTTTGAGTTTTTCCAGGAACTTTATTAATTTTTTATTTTTTTCTGTTAGAAAAATCAAAATTTTAGAATCAGTATCCACAAAAGGAAAATACTGTTAAAGCCATTGATTCATCAATAAAAAGAAAACCTAAAATAATGCTAGAAATAACTGGTGCAGTTTGTCTGTGATCAATCAATCGGTTCTGGGAGTCACAATAGAATCCTTTCTCTTTCGCCTGAATTTTTCCTGTGATTTCGATCTGAACAGGATCTACTCTGACTCGTTTTCTTGTTGGTTTACAAATCGTCAGTTTTCCCGAATTTTCAATGAAGAAAAAGGATTCCCTTCATAAGTGGGCTTCGAGTTGATGACCGTTCAAAAGAGTGATTCACGTCTCGCGTTTCATTAAGAAGACGGAGGAGGAAAAGAAAAAAAAAATATATAATGGAACGATTGGAGAGATTACGGATGACCACAGACAGTATAGACTGCATATCAGAAATCCAATCTTTCTATAAACCAAGATTATCAGCTACCATAAAATATTTCAGATTATTAATAGGATGCCACTCTTTCGAGGAAGTTCTATTTAAATACGAAATTGTAGAGTGCACAAAATAAGGAGTTACTGACAGAACTTAAAGCATATTTATAAAGCCACAACATACTCACATAAATAAATGTAATAAAACATACATATATACATTTATTAAACAAAATTTTCAAAGAGAAAACGTCTCTTCTTCTTCAGCTTAAAATGAAAATGTAACGAAATAAAAAAGAATTTAAATAACTATTAAGGAAGACTATGTGAAATACAATATTACATGGATTCTTAAAAACAATTGCTAATACAACAATTATAATAATAATTTGAGAGTAGTACAACTCATTAACCATTAAATACATCTAATTTTACTTTGTTTTTACAACGTTCACAATTTTTATTGACTATCTCCTTAGCCATTCCTATTATCCTTTCATTCACTTGAACCCCATCATTTCTATTTAAATTACTACTTTTTGTATTTCTAATATACATGCTTTCTATTATCTTTCTTGTCTTATGGTTAAAGTATATTTGTTTTAAAATGTTAATTAAATAAAGGAAAAGTGTCTGTAATGGTGAGACGATATCCGGAAGGCAATAACTTAACTTCGAATTAAATCTGCAAAGTGTCCTGTATCCAATTAATTTTAGTTCAGCAAAAGCACTCGCAAATTTTAAATGGATTACAAAATGGACACAATGTTGCATTTAAGCAGTTTGCATTTTGAAGTTACTGTTGAAATTTTTAATGAATTGTCGTGATAGTGGCCCTGAGTTTTCACGATAAATTAAAGTTATGCCATGAGTTTTATTTTAAATTTATCTAATTAGTCTGATTACAGTAACAAAGTTTTGATTGTGTATGTAAATGTGTACCTCAAGTCCTCAGCCTATTATCAAGTAAAAGTAAAGTATCAACTATCAACTAAAAATCCGCGTCATTGTCATTAAATTTATGGATATTTTTTTCATGTAGAATATTGGCTAGTGCACTGATTAGGAACTTTTTTTTTTCCTGTTTGAAAGCTCTTTTTTTTGGTTGGATGATGATTTTTTTTTTTCATTTATTTATTTATTTTAAAGATCATATTTTAGATCAGATCTTTAATTTTTAGGTCATATCATATTTTTATGTCACAAAATCCAACCTTTGCTAATCAAATTAGTATTAAGTGATTCAACTATAAAACTTCCTTAGTAAAATAAAAACTTCCTATAAACTTCCTATAAAACTTCCTATAAGTTCCTTTCTGCTAATAACTTAGTCTTCACTTAACGAACATTTTCTTGAATTTCACAGGAAACTCCGATACTTGCCAATATCTATTTTTAGTTTATCTAATTTTCCGCTAGGGGAGTGTACGTTTTGAAAAAAGGATCCACGTGATTTCATATTTATCTTACGATGAATATGTTGCACCTGTAGACCCCGTTCAAATTGCAGATCTCTACAGAGATTTTAGTAATTTTTGTTTGGTACCTCTATTTTAAAATTAACTTCATATAGACCGCGACTGTTGAAATTTGGAAGGTTGATGCACTCGAAGACACTAGATTCTGAAGCCAAGAGCGTCGTAATAAGTATTAGAAGGAAGAAAATGACGATGATTACGTACTTGTTTATATCGCTGAGGCTGACTACTAAGACTGAAAGTTATAAATACGACATTCCGGAATGAATTCGAAGCTTCTTTAAAATTCTTACCTAATTTCTTAAACGTAACATTGTTTTTTTTTTTAGTTTTTCTGTTTTTTAAACAGTGTAAACAATATAAAAGAAAGGTCTGTATATTTTCTTTTTTACGACAATATCTCGCGATGAAAGCAGTATCTTCAAATTGTCTATTTGCTTTAAATTAATTAAATTCGCGAATACCTAATGTAATTGCCCAATTAATTTTAATATCAAAGTTTGCTAAGGCGATATACACTGTCCGGCCACTTTATTAGGTACATCTACCTACTAGCGTGTTGGGCCTCCTTCAACCCTCAAAACACCCTGAATTCGTCGAGGCATGGATTCCACAAGATGCTAAAAACGTTGTTGAGGTATTGTGTACCATGCAGACATAAGTGTGTCACGCAGTTCCTGAAGATTTGATGGAGGTCTGGAACGAACAGTTTATCCCACAATTTATCAATAGGGCTGAGATCCGGAACTGAGCGGGCCACTGCAGCAGGAAAAGTCAATGTCATGTTCATCAAACCATCCCACAGTGATGCGGGCTTTCTGCACCAGCGCATTATCCTGCTGGAAGTAGCCATCTGCATGAGGATAAACTGTTAATATGTACGGTTGCACTTCGTCAGCTACGATGTTTAGATATATTCTAGCATCCTGACGTGCTTCCAGAGATATCAATGTGTGCCAGAAAAACATCTCCCACATCCTGATACTGCTCCCATCGGCTTGAAGTTTTTTTTTTTTTTTTTTTTTTTTTTGTGAGACACAGCATCTTTACGTTGGGGTGTACCTAATAAAGTGGCCGGACAGTGTAGATATTGAGACATCCATAGAAATCTAATAGTTCGCTTCAAATGATATTTTTCTGTACTTCTGTAATCGAGATTTCTCGACAAAGGGATTACTATGGAAAAATTTTCAAGTACCAAAGATGTATTTTCTCATGTCCTTAAACACAGATGCCAAGTTTCAAAAAGACCTATTCAATAGTTGAACAATTAAAAATTACACTGATTTCTCTAAGACGTAGCCTACCCTAATATTTTTAAGGATCTTTGTGAGGAATGGGATATTTTCATAATTCTTACAACACATTCTCGAAACTTGCCTTAAATGCGATCAAAAACTTGCCTTTTGTCAGTTATATCTTAGTGTAAATGCGGTCTGTTTACAATTGCGAGCGGCAAATTGTGTTTTGCTCTCGTCGAGATGGCAATTAAAACTGCCGGTGGGTTTTATTTTATTCACCTTGTACTCGAGTAGAGTTTGAAAAAATAAATAAATAAATAAAAATAAAACTTAAAAATCTTTTAAATTCACTTAATAGTAAAAAAAGCTTAATTTTCTGCTTACTAAATAAAAACTTTTCTTTTTTTCCGTATTAGAAGGAATTGATATTTATGCTAATGATTATCATCTAAGCAGTATAATTCCTTAGGTTCGTCACATTAACTGGAAGGTACAACTTAAAGCGCTACGATGTTTCGGCTTTACAATCTCTTATTTAACCAAAAAAAAAAAAAATAAGAGAGTAGAATCAATAGAAAAAATTTAGATTTTATATTAGATATTATAAAGAAGATGATAGTTTTACTGAATAATAATCAAAATTATACAAAACTTACAGAAGTTGTAATTTAAAAAAAATAAAGTTGGTGGTTTGTTTGTTTTTGTTTTTTTTAGCCTACTTTTCAATAAGAAAGGAAGGTTCATCATCAAATCATTCAGTCAGTGCGGGTGTCTCCCTAATATCTTATGAATCGCTGAATGGATCTTCTTGAAACTTGGTATGCATATTCAAGGACTAGATACAATCTCACTTACTTATTTAAGATATTTTTCAAATGGATTTTTATAGAGAAATTAGCACGAGAAGAAGACAAAAATTCCCATTGAAACAATGAATTTCTATCCTGTTTCTGTTAATTTCATTGACTTAAAACAATGAATATTAAATCCTTTTGGTAATCAATTTCGCGTGGTTTTTAATATGATTAAAATTAATCCGATTTGACAATTAAGTAAAGCGGTTTTAATTCATTTTCGTTAGAAAATTGGAAAATGACATTGCTTGTATTGGATAGATATTATAGATTTTATTATAGGATTTTTTCGTTTTTGTTTTTTGACGACTTAAAAAAAAAAAAAAGAAAAAATTTAAAGCAATAACATTTGAAGGAAAGTAGGCTTCAAGTTCTTTCGAACTTATTGTTAAGAATACATTTTTTTTTCCATTACGCTGATTAACGTAATAAGGTTTTAACTGATTAGATAAGATGCCTATTTTGACATTTTTTGGGTTCGTTCTGTTTGGAGTATTTCTTAAAAGAACATTAGAGAAATCTTTTTTTTGATATCTCATGATTTTTATTTTCGTTGCATATTTTTTTGCTTCGATTTTAGATCACCTTTTAATTTTTCGGAAGACATTTGGAATTTTTAGGTCAAATTTTGAATTTTCTTCGTATCCTATGCCTATATTTCGGGTTTTTAATTCCTCTTCATTCGTTGTTGGAATGTTTTTCCTGCTTCCCACGTTCTCAGTGACTCAAGCAAAGAACAATGTGGAATACCTCAGTTTTCATTATTTTATGACTTCATCTGTCGACGAAAAAATATGATAAACTGATACAACGATAATCTGTGGATTTAAGCAATTGCTAAATATGGGATCGTCTCATCCTGAATAAGCCCAATTTCCTGTACAATCATAATCCTGTAATCTATTGAGTCTCACCAAAGTTATTCAAAATAATACACAATAAGAAACCATAATATAGTCTTTTCATTATTAATATTTTTTGTTCTAAATAACAATAAATCTTCTCAAAATAATAAATAAATAAATAAAGTGAATATTTATCTTAATCAATAACAATCTTTTTATTAAAATCTTCTAGTGAATTCCATATTTATTCACAATATTTCGTTTCATTTTAGCAAGAAACTTCATCGGGTTATTAGAGGACACGAAAATGTTTTTCTTTTTCCTCAAAATTTCGTTATTATACATTTAGAATTTTAGCGGTAACAATTCTTTTCTTATAAACAATAAAAGGACTTATCGTCCGTGATTACAACAAGTTCAACATTTAATATATTTTATACAACAACGTTTCTCTAACAATAATATATGAATCATTGATGATTATAAGAATTTCTTGCGAAAATGAAACGAAATATTGCGAATAAATATGGAATTCAATAGAAGATTTTCTTTGTATGTTATTGATTTGAATTGAAGAGAGTATCGTTTTCTGGAAACATATTTATCTTATTTATTTTAGTATCTTTTTTTCTGTTTTTATTTAAATTATTAATTTTAAAGATATTGCAAATGATAGAGAATTTCATGAAATTTATTTTTAATATTAATTGTTAAATAAAGCTTTTCAAATAACCCTTAATGGGATTTTTCGGAAATCTTGAAGTGCTATCAGGGGAACGTGAAGGCCAAGTAATGTTTCCAAAACTTCCAATTACGAAGTTCTCAAAAACTTTCACACGTAATCTACTGACCTCGATTAGCGCCTTCATTTTGGAACTGTAGTTCAGGCAAGTTTTCTAATGACAGAGAAAAAAAAGAAGTTTCTAGTTATTTAATTGTTAATCTTCCAGTTCAGACATAAGTTCAAGAATTTTCCAGTTATAACTGGACCTTTTTTTTTTCCTTATTGTAGTTACATAACAAGATGGCCCTGAAAGAACTTTGAGACTTTTTTCCTTATAATAAACCATTTCCTTCAAATTTCTCTTGTTTTGTTTTTTTATATTTTTTTAATCATGAAAACGAACAAAAAAAAATATTTATTTTTAAATCGTATTTAACTTTATATAAAAAAGTTATAAAATTTAATAATCTTTTTTTTAAAAAAAATCGGAAAACATAGTGACTAATGGACCACACTATAGATGTTTTCTTGTATTACTACATATAAGGGCTATTTGAAGAATGTAAGGAAAAGGGTTAGATCTTTAATAAAGTTTGCTTTGGGAGATTAAGTGAATTGCGTATAAGTATTCAGGAATCTATTTATAATACAATCATTAAAATTTACTGAAATTTCTAAAAAATTGAGACAATCAGCTAATATTGGAAAATCATTGTATTTATTTGATCATCAGTTGATGCCGTAGATACAATTACATTGTTTATCGAAAATACTCATCTACAAAACTCTCTACTGCCTAAAAATCCAGGTTAGAGATGCATAACTATAAAAACAAAGCAACTAACTAAACTTTTATTAAAGTGGATGATGATATTCAAAATAATAGTCTAAACAAAGCGAAGAAGAAAAAAAAAAAAAAAACCTTAAAACTTCTAAAAATTAAATGATTAAAAATTTTTTAGATCACTTTCTATTGAATTTCCTACAAAATTTAATTTCTTATAATTTCATTAGATAAATAGATAACTATCAATTTATTATAACTTTTCTTTAATTTTATTACCATCATTGTACATTTTAATTTAATTAACGAAAATTTAAGTATTAAATTCAATATTTTGATTTTAAAATACAGGAATTTTTTCATTCGTATATCCGGATTATATAAATTTAGGTTTTTGTTTTTTTACAAATTTTCTAAAAGAGTAGTAAATAAAAAATTAAAAAAAACATTAAAATATGTAAATATTAATAAAGAGTGAGACCAAGTTGTTTACTTAAAAAAAAATACTGTGCGCGCGCTCATGGGTATGTTCACACAACAATGGAATTTCGCAACAATTCGCACGCGCGTTACCGGGCAGCAGGAGTATTGTTGCATGATCGACTCAACTGCGCAAATTTCCGACTTTTGCAAATGGATTTCAATATTATATTGCATATTATATTGCATGTACTTTTTAAAATTTAAGATTTATTTTTTTTTTTAGTTTTAAGTTTAGTGTTTAGTTTATTTGATAATAATTTGTTTTTTAGAAGAAAATTTTTTTTTTTTTTTTTTTTTTTTCCGTTTCATATGCGAGGCTTCCAGAGCGAAGCGACCGGTTTTCTATTAAAATCAATTAAGACAAATTACATTTATTAAGACGAATTCTTTAAAATATACGAACAGCTTTTCTTTTCAACAAGGAATGTTATTGAAAATTTTCCTAAGTGCACTGTCAAAAAGCCGCAGCTGCTTTTGCGCCATTAAACACCAACCAACCAACCACTGTCCAAAAAAAAAAAAAAAAAAATGTTTTCGGGAAAAATAATTTTTCACTGTTAATAATGACCATTCTGGTGGGTGCATGTGACTCATACTAATTATCCCAGTGTGTCTTTTCTAGAAGTGAATGATGTACCTAATGGTGAATGGTTGCAATTAATAAAGCCGAAGGCTCAAATTGAAATAAATATTAAATTAAAAATTTCTATAGCTTCAATAGGTTCCACGTTAATAAACCATTTTTTCTAACCTTACTAACATAAGAAAAAGTTTCCTATAGGATCTTAAAACCTACTTAAATATTTAATTATTGTTCTTTAAGATTTCGTTTTTTTTTTTCCTTTCCTTTTTATTTCTGAAAACAACAAACGAAAAAATTAGTTTTTAGTTATAATTTTTCTCTGTAAATTATATTTTCTAAATAAAAAAAAGGTAATTAAAAATTAATCATTACTTAAGTGTCTAAATTAATTAATTTCGATTAATTTATTAATGTTAGCCACATTAAAGCCCTCGCAAATAAATGGATTACCTAACGGATTAATATCTATTATTAAATATCATTGTTTTATTTCTAAAGATATTAAACATGCAAGAATAACACTATAATATTACGTGTTACTTTCTTTACAAGAACTCATTTATATATGACAATATTTCAAACATAAAAGTAATATATTATTGTCCTAAAATACGTATGCTAAGTTTCAAAAAGACCCATTTTGCAGTTCAACGTGGAGAGAACTGACGCACAGACTTACTGATTTGATGAGCCTTATTGTATTAGGAAATTAGGTTCAAAAAGACAAAACTGTTAATATGGCGGCATCTTCTTGCAGAACAGGTACTTAAATGGAGACAGGTACTTAAATAAAAACACAGCCAGTCTTGTGTTCCGGAAATAGCATAACGATTTTCAAGAAGATCTGTTCAATGCTTCCGAAGTTACTTGAGTTGGAAGAATCATGGAACATCCACTAATTAAATAAAAGATTGAACAAATCAGTGAATAATAATTTACTAAAAAATTCCTTCTAATGCTTACTTTATTATCCGTAGATTGAGGTATTGTATAATGTTACTGCACACGGTATTTTTCTTCAAAATTTGTTTACTTCAAAATTTGAAATTGTATTTTCATTTGATACATATCTAATACAGGAAGGCGTGAATTATAATAACAAATTCTGACTTTTTTATCCAAATTAAATAATTGAGTTAAGATACACTATCTAACTATGGGCCTATAGCTTGGGCGTTTCGCGACCAAACGACTAATTTGAGATCAAGTGACCCGCTACTCCGCCCCTTTAACTCCTCGGAAGGAAACTCGGTACCCATTTTAGAGAGGGTTGGGTAAGCGCTAGGTCCTACCTGGAGGAGAATTCAGCGGAAAAATCCATGATCTTGGGAAACTGAACCCGGCTCCTCCAGGCCTCAGTCAAACACATTACCACTTGTATACCGGTCCATTATATTGCAGCTAAGTAAACTTTCATTTACCAATGGCAAGATTGTAACGAACTGAAGACGTGAAGTTAAGTAAATGTTGCCTATGAATTTTTAAATGGATTGAGTAGAATGATACAAATTGTATAGAATGTAGGGTTTTCTACTATGCCGCTAGTTTTATTCATATGCTTTCAATTTAAAGTATGTTTACTTTTAATAAATAACGTAAAAGATTGTTTGTATATGAATTAAGAACTCAAATACTCATTTTCATTTACTGTAGACTATTATTACCATTCAATAAGTTATTCTGAAGAAAAATTTAAAGAATTGTTTTGACCCTGATCTGATTCTGTTGTTATATTATAGTTGAATTTATTTTATGCGTAACAGCGGATATTCTATAATTTCAGATAAATAAAATGGGTTAAAAAGATTTCTTCCATGCAGGCTGGAACCCCCGATCGTGAATTCGTTAGGTCTTACCGCCATTTCACTATTAATTATACATCTGTGGTTACGAGAACCCCATGACTTTTGTTTTATCCTGATAAACAGAAGAAAATGTTGTACAGAATGTGTATCAGGAGGAGAGATCAGGGAGGTCACAGTATCGGTCATTTAAACAAAAAAAACCAACAAAGTTTAAATGAACACGTGTGTATTCCAAACATTTTCTAGATAGAGATATTTGAATGTAGAATTGCAAAATTATTGATAAGAAAGAGATATTACGTACTGTTCTAATATTTATTGTTCAAGTGACAAATTTATTACACTGTATAATAAATTTTCAAAAATCCCACCCGTCAACATCAATACATTTTCCTTCAGGCACATAAGATATTAAGGATAATATTATGCGCCGAATTAAAGTATATCGCTATGTTCATGTAAACTTTTTCTTTTCTTAGAATGAACGATACTTATGACTCTTCCTCCTAATATCCCTGTATTAAAATCCATAAAATATTGTTAATATTAGGCCGATGTGATTTTCTTAATATATAAAAATGAATGTTTCTTTGTTTGTTTGTCCTTATACAAATGTATAGTATGCGTTCCTATACCATTCATCAGATTGCGATGAAACTTTGAAGTTGTTGTGCGCACGCCCTCGAAGGTTTCTGAATTAGTAGGACCATTTTACAAGATCTGACGCGCATGCGCCCAGGGAAAATCCATGCTTCACACATGTACGGCTGTATGTGGCCTGCTCATGCGTCGGAAAACGTTCTGATTTATTCGTATATGCACCAGACGGAAAAACAAAAACTATTGTGTAACCAAAAGCACTTCAATAAACAGAATTAAACACAAACACTTTCTTTCTTTGAATGGCACTGCAACACATGCCGGGTACAGCTAGTAATAAATAAATTCGCAAGCCTTACGGACTTCGCCGTGAACTTTGAATTAATCGCCCGGAACTAAAAGTTGTGGTTGAAGGAAAACAAATTCAATTACAACTTAATAAAGAATAGGCTATTTACGAATCTATATTACTAAAATCTTTTATTTCTCTGTCTGTCTGTGTGTCTGTCTGTCCGGCGCAATTTTCTGTGCGAATGGAAAATAGAAATAATTTTTACAATGAAATTTCCGCGACGGGAATTGAACCTGCAACCTTCTGATCCGAAGTCGGATGTGTTATCCATTAGGCCATAGGGACTAAAACTCTTTTCATGTTGTTTTTTGACTTATATCTCCGCAATTGTTGTGTTGTTGTTGTGTCCCAATGTTAGTGCAACAATGGAAAACGGTTTTTCATTTTTTATTGTCACGAGGAAGTCGACAAATTCAAAATGAGCATTATTGAAATTCAAAATGTTGCGTTAACTGCTTTCTTTGGAATCGAGTTTTGTTAGATTATCATAAATTTTATTTTCTTCTTATTATTACTTTTAATAATTGAATTTACCTTATTAATATATTTTTGTAAAAACAACTAAACTTATTGATTCACGTGTTTTTGAAATTTGTTTAATTTCCAACTATTTTGTTTTGTTGTACTTATTCTAATTGTATTATGCTTGAAAAAGAGATGGCTTGAAAAGAGTCTTCAAAACTTCAAAATGTTGCTTTAACCCCTTTCATTGGAATCGATTATTCTTGGATTATCTCATATAAACCATCGTTTTATCATCGATAATCAATTAGTATCGAAATGGACAACGAGAGAAAGGATGAGATCTTTTCAAAGAACTGTTAATAATGTCATAATCTCGGCCATTCTTGACTACAGGTAAAATTTCTCTGAAGTCTCCGCCAAAGAGGAAAATTTGTCTAATTCACAAGTCATCAGAATTTGGTTATCTTCACTCGAAAGAATAGTCACAATCAATTCGTCGCCAGGAGTATAGTATATAAGCTATGATCTTCATTTAACATCTATATCAACCAACGTCCATCTAAATAAATCTCTTCTTCAAATAACTATAACGAACAATCTGTACACGGGAGATGGCCTAGTATTTTTACAAAAATCATTTTTACAAACTTTTTAATACAAAATATATTTATAAAAATTAAAATGATCCCCCACAAACAAAAGATTAAGGAAATAAAACCCTATCAAAATGTGGAAATTAAATCTTTGGGCAGTTAAACATTCACCAGAAAGGAAAAAAAATAAATATTTAACAAATTCCTTTTGTGCTTGCTTTAATGCAGGACAAGGAAGTTTTGTATTTCCCCCCCCCCCCTTTTTTAATTTATCGTTAGGATTTCTTCGGTGGGAGATCCCATTCTCGGGTGCGAGAGTCGCACTTTCTGGGTTGTCATCGGAGGAGTTTGGCTGGCTGAGGAGTCCTAATGAGGACGAAACGGTCCGTCCCAGTCTCTTCCCGATGACAACTCAAAGTGCGAATCCTAACTTTAGCTTTGTGCCTTTCGATTGATATTTTTCTTAAATAAACCTCTAATAATAAAAAAAACCGAAACACTTCATGATAGAAGAAAGCCTTTTTTAGTTTCAAGCCCTGGCTGAAGAGAACCTATAAGCTCGAAACAGCTGTCCCAGGGTCTCAGCTTCATTCAAAAAGATTTCCATTTATGATGGATATTTTTTAATACAAAAGTTTTAATTAAACTTTTTAAGAATTTGAAAACTCTTCCTTAAGCCAAGAGAATGGATCAATTCCCGTTGGCGACAGAATACGAACTGTGATGATCTTCCTCCGAATGACATTGGCGCTGAGATTCGACTGTTCTTAAATAGTCATTTCCGTTGTAATAATGTAAATGAAATAACAATAAAAATACAAGACTATCAATACGGAACAAAATGTTGCATAGTTATTAAGCCTCAATATTATTGCAGAATTGAATACAGTACAGTCCCGATTATCCGCGAGCGGATGATCCGCGGTGCGGGTTATCCGCGAGTGCCGCGAAATTTTTTTTTAATTACGAACCTAAAAAAAAAAAAACAATCTTAATCTAAGCCAACAATAGGGAAAATACAATAGGCCCTACAGTGAGCAGGTCGAAAATTACTGACTTGTTTATCGTGCATTGTGATCCTATAGGCATTCTCGGAATTTATGGATGCAAACGTAGAACAAAGGTTTCTGCTTTACTGTACATATTTTAAAAGTTTTACATATTATGTTTTTTGTACAATAAAACGTAGTTTTTAATGGTGAAATATTTTTTTTCGTGTTTACACCTCATTTTTAGTCTTTTTTCGGGTTATCCGCGATTTTCGTTATCCGCGAAGCCCTTGCCACCCAATTCCGCGGATAATCGGGGTTCTACTGTACATCTAAATATACGTTAATATGTTTCTATCACATACATAGACTAACATATGTATATCATTAAAGAACAGCTAATTAATTTCGAGGAACCCAAAAAAAACTTACATTGGAGACTATTTTGTGTGATTACTGGATTATCTTACTCAACAGTTTTACGAAATTTAACGATTAGGAAAAAATAAATATCATACTGTCATATCATAAATGTCATTGTCGTCGTGGTTTTTTTTTTTTTCTTATTTACCTAACTTTTTTTTTCTATTTTTCGTTATTGTGCGTTAATGTACTTTCTTTTTTAATTATTATTTTTAATTTGTTTCATTATTATGGGTCGCCTTTAATTTATGCTTTAGCACAAAATTATATTCACTTGTTTATTCTACGATACTTCATGGTATGATATTTCTTACTGAGGTATTTTATTTATTGTTACAAGAGTAGTGTATGTTACCTTAAATACAGATATAATACATATATTCGTTTATAGATCTATTAATATTGGAATAATAATCCTTTCCTTACTGGGTTTTTCTAATTCAGTCTGTGTTTTAATACAATGTAATTTACGCATATATTCGAAATTGTTGATAGGATACATCAATAATTTCGAATTGTTGATAGGACATAACGAACTTTCTAACGGATCTATTATTAGAATTATTATTATTATTATTAGAATTAATTAACTAGCTAATAATAATAATAATAATAATAATAATTTCCATATTGTAAACTTGATTCTTTACATTGTCATTACTGAAATAAGAAGACACTGAGAAACTGAAAACAAATTATGAAAAAAATTCAGATGTTTTCTTTGCGCTCGGAGTCAAATGATTAATTAGATGTAATCGAAAGAATTTTAAAAGTAGGCGCAGTATTTAAAAAAAATAACCGCATTTTAAGAATAAAACCAATATTCTCTTAAGTGAAATGGAGTCTCCTGTCCACTGCATTTGCAAAGGTGTCCAATTTCAACATTTTTTTAACTCCTTGAATCCAGACCATCAGTTCGGGAAACTGACACCTTCCCGCCACTCCTAGCTCGTTTCTTCCTTGACGGGAAGTAGTTTGTGGAACCTCTTTTCGTTTCTATGGCAACTAGGGTCCCTTGTGCAGTCCAGGGACAATTGGAACTGTGATTCAGGGTGAACAGGACACCCGATTTACTGGCAAAGGGATCGGGTTCCCGAAGGGAGGTCTCCATTCATGGGTCAGAAACCACTTCAATGGCAATGAGATTGAACTGTGACCTCACGCAATTCTCAAAACACGCATTAGTTGAATTTCTTAACAGCCAAACGTAAATTCTAGAAAGAAGATAAGATCTGCTTCTATTGGGTCCTATTATTTCTCAAGGGAGCAACATTATAAATTGGGATTCCGTTCTTTAACATTTAATTACATGAAAATGTACGGTAAACCGTGAACGTTTTACACGCACGTTCGCTTTTTTGTTATGATACTCTGATATGTACCCCATTCCCTCGCTCTTGACCACAGTTATGTGCAGTACTTCGTTTGCACATAAAATCTGTATGTTTCATGATTAATTTGTTCTGTTCGTTGTGAAGACATATCTCAACAAGCAATGTAATAAACAATGCTCTATCAATGAAGTATCCATTGATGGTTTCTCAAAAAATACCCTTTCAAAATCAATAGCAGTTTAAAAATACCTTTCAAAATCAATAGCTGTTTTAAAAATAGCCGTTTCAAAATAACTTAATAACTTAGTCAGGATTGGATTAATCGTATATGGTGCCCTAAGCACGTCAAATAATGATGCCCCACCCCTCCCCTATTCTAGATGAGTGAGGAGCTGGTCTTGGTTTAGGCCATGAACGATATGTCTTTACGGAGACCTTGAGACTCTGGATAGGAACCAAGACTAAAGTTATTTAAAATTGTCAATCAGAGGTGTGCATTTCGGATTAAAAGAAAAAACTTATCATTATTTTTCTAGCCTTGTATGTTCAAGGCTTGTATGCTTTACTTCGTCAAAAACCTTCATGGACTTATATTTTTAAGAAAATCTTTAAGTTTAAAATCATGTAAACTTTAATGTTGTAAATACTTGAATTATTAATTATTTTTGCTTATTTTGATGTCCCTTTTCTCTTGATTCCCTAAGCACGTGCTTTTGAAAGTCCACTCCTGTTGTTAATCACCCCAGCTATTTTACAAACTTATTGCTCCTGGATTTTGTCCTGTACTGTAAAAATTCTGTCTTATTTCCAAATTACAGCAATAAATTGCCTTTAAGTTCAGGTGAATATGAAGAACTAATCGGAAAAATAATAATGACAGCATCAGATTCTCCAATCTCTTTTTGTAATAAATATTCAGAACGCTTAAGTATAAATTTCTACGTTGTTTGTCTCTCTCTGTTTATATCTCTTTCTGTTTTTGTATTATTTGATCTCAAAATAACAAAATCAGAAGTCTCTTAAACTGATCACAAGCAAAGATCAAAATTAGATAAAAAAAGACAGCAATTAAAAAGTCCTTCATAGCACAACAATTGGCAGAAGCGTAAACATTTCAGCAACTACCAGAAAAAAAATGATTTATGTCTGAGATGATGATAGTCATTCTCAAAACAGATGAAGACGTGACAGCGTCTGAAAAAAAAAATTACACAACAGTTTAAAAAAAAAAGTATCTCCAGTCGAAATTAGCGCGTGAAGACGAAAAAAAAATTCCCATTGAGAAGCATTGGAACCGAAATAATACTTTATTTCTATGTCTTAACAAGCATATTCATCTACTTGATAATCCATCGACCTGCGCGACTTTGGCATAATTAAAATTAATTGGGTTTTCGGAATTAAAGAAAATAACGTAATTTTTATTTATTTATTTATTTATTTTAGAAAACAAAAAATCCGAAAGCTTTGTTTCAGGAGATACTATAATGAAAATGTGACGTAAAGGAAAGTATGTGTGTTTATTTCTACAATAATTCTTGATAATCCTTCATTATCAATAATCCTCAATAATCCTTGATCATTACCAAGGATTTGGTGTTTATATCCTTTACATAGTTATTAATTCAGAGATGGGGTGTTTTTGCTTTTGTTTTTTTATTTAAAAGCCTTCTTTGCTAGGCATTGTAATTAGTCTATAGAATTTATTAAATTCAAAGGTTTGACAATACTTTACTTCAGAACGGGGAAGGGAATGATTATGCTACCTTCTTTTTTTTTTAACATTTATAATTTCGAGAAAGAAGTGGATTTGGCAGGTACCGATAGCCATCCTTAAATTATTATCGAAGGAGGTAAAAGCGGAAATTAATAGGTCTACTTGTAATCGGTAGCCAAGTCGTAAGGCGTTTGACTGCTGAATGGAAGAGCCGGGTTCAATTCCCTGATGGAAGCTATGGATTTTTCCAAGCTCAATTCTCTCCCAGATTGTTCCTGGGTTCCATCCATTCCATCCTTGAAGAACGGCTACTTCTTTCTTTTTCTTTCTCGAGATTAAAGGCGTGGACGTAGGACTGACCATCCGATCTCAGCTTAGTCTCGTAGGTCAGGAATCGCCGGAAGCTTTACCTCCCTCGACCGCAAAAGCCACACATGCTTGTAATGGGATTCTTTAAATTTAACGTGCAACTAGTTTCTGCTATTACGAAGTTGCATTTAATCTTTTTTATATAAGAACAATTTATATAAGGGAATTTTATTTTTATTTATATTTATTCTATATCAGTTATGTAAGTTTTATCCTAATCTTGCCACATTAGAAGACAATAATTTATTTACTCTCACATTGGTCTCTCTCATTGATACAGACCGTCTCAAGTTGGTGTGAACCATTAGTTAACAATAACACTACTGTAGGCTAATTCAAGCACTACTCATTATTACGATGGCCTAACAGAAAGAAAACATAGACGTAAATAATTGCTAATACTTAACAGTGGTTTAACTAATCTGAAGCGGACATAAGTCCTGATAGTGCCCGTTTTCATCATAGAAACGCTATTATTTTTTTTATTTCTAAGATGATCGATTAAAATTTGCAGGTAAAAAAAAAAAATGCCTGTCTTTACGACACAAAGGCTATTACGTTGTTTATTTATAAGATGGCCAAATAAAATTTGCAGATAAAAAAAAAAAATTACAAGCCCTTCAGCTGTAGGAAAGATACAAAATAAATAATTTCATCTATACTTTTTTCCTTTTTCTAAATCCCACGGCTACCTAGGTTATTTCGTAATAAGCAATAGTTGAGCTACCATTAAGAAAATAATGAAAATTTACTTCTTTTCTAAAACTATCAAGTTTAAAATCCTATTAAAATGTAAACATCTATTCTGTAAGAATGACAAGCAGATGTTAACACGTTGTGGCTCGAACCTTATTGTGTGATTTGGATTTTAAATATCTCTAAGTAAGACAGTTTTTTTTTCTTCGTAGACGCCGAGAGACCAAAAAAAAAAACTCTTGGATCTAAAGCTGACTCGCCATCACTGAAGTTATTTGTGTGTCTGAGACCCTGGCGAAAAGCATTAGAAGAAAGTGGCAGGAAAATAGGTGATACCAAAGACCTTAACATCTTAAACACGGTTCTTTTGTCACAGTCTATTTAAAGATAAGGTCAAAATATTCTTCATTTAGATCCATTTGACTTAATCCATTTGGATTTAAATCAATGTAATTCCTTAAATAAACGCCGTTAAAATGTTTAAAATTTGTATAGCTTTATTACCTATTGAAATCACTTGGATCTTGAGTTTAAGATATTTTTCCATTCTTAGCCTACTGTCTTGGAAAAGAAACACTTATTAAACCAGTCAGCCTGTGTGTGTGTAAGTAAACTTTTTCCCTCTAACAACTTTTGATGCTGTGGCTGGATCTTCTTTTGTCTTAGCAAGCATATTAAGGGCAAAAAGAGCGTCCAGATTTTATATTTGGTTTTTTTTTTTTTTTTTTTTTTTTTACGTCTAACGACGAGGGGCTGAAGGGGCTACAAGAAAAGCTTTAAAGAAATGCAACAATATTAGGTAATAGTTGCTATTAATCCATTTCGTTATCCATTAATTTGCGCGCGCTTCAATAGATTAAAATTAAAGCAACTTAAATAAAGTAAACAAAAGATTTAATGTGCCAGAAATTAATATAAAGCGTAGAGAAATGATGCAGAAATGGAAAATATCTGCGCTTTTATCGGTGAGAGTTTGGGAATGACCGTTTCGTCCTTTTTAGGGACTCATCAGTCAAACCCACTCATCAGATGAAAATGCTCAGATAGTGCAGAAGTGATAAGGGAAACCACTCCCGCTTCCGGCTGTGGCTCCTCTCCAAAAGAAAACACATTTAAAAAAGAAACCGAAACAGCAAAACTTCAAATCCTGGCCTGCGAAACCGACAGGCACAAAAAGGACGAAACGATCCGTCTCAAACTCTCACCTATGAAAGCTCAGATATTTTTTATTTCTGTGTCATTTCTCTACGCTTTAATTAAAGTAAAGGTAATTTAATCATATATTATTTTATTTTTTTTTAGAAAAATGGAACATTTCTAATTCGTTTATACGGTTTTTAAGATTACAGTCCGTAGTTAAATGCGATCTCCGAGTCCTATGGATCTCTAATGTTACCCCCATCATGGCGAACCCTTAAAAGGATCCTTAGAATTTCCAGGGAATAGACATTGAGATGGTTTCCCGTTACCTTCCTCAGGAAGCCATTTAGGGAATGACTTCAAACCTGAAGGGAAAGAAGCAAACAAATACATGATTGTAGAATTTTTTTTTCAAACATCCATACCGACGCTGGGATTCGGATCCCAGTTCCGACACATCTGCCATTAACCACAAGACTATGTGTTTTTACGACTTTTCAAAAAAAAAAAAAAAAAAAATTAAAGACAACGCTTTCAAGAACTTCCAATGTCAATGGTTGCAATTTCTGTGAATGTTGGAAAATATGACATCCTACGAAAATTTGGTTGCTGCTAATCTACTGATATCTCAGAAACAGATAACACTTTCAGACGATAGAAAGGCCCTGGTCTTGATCAAATTTCAGTGATAAATTTTAGGTTTATTGATCAATTTCAGTGACGTTGCTTCCGACCAATTCTGAATTAAAATTTATTCACAAAATCGAATGTACCATTGACAGATACCAATGGTGCAACATGGTTTCAATAAGTTACATACTAAAGAACTTAGAACTAGTTCATCTGAACTGAATTAGATGAGACGCATGGTAGGAAGAGCAAAACAAGAAGAAATATGGCAAGAAGATTAACAGCAGCAAATGAGAAAAGATCAAGAAAACGTTCACATGAAAATAAAATGGTGAAATAAAAAGTAAAGGTGTTTTTGATCCTCTGGGAAAAAAAGATAGCTTTCGATCAAATGAAGTGAAAAGAAAAAGAAACAAACAGATTGAAAATGATAGAAAATGATGATGACACATTTAGGAAAATACACTTTAAAAATACCGTATTTACTCGCATAATTTCCCCCATCGCGTATTTTCCCCACCCCAGTTTTTGTGGATTACAAAATTCAATTTTTATTTTTATCGCATAATTTCCCCACCTCTACTTCAACGCGTTTCCAACATGACCTTGACTGGCGGTCAATTCACGACGACGCGACAATGTACCGTTACTATCGCATTTCTCTATCCCACGCTACTTTAGGGGAAGATTCCACCCCCACCCCGGTCAGTACAAGAGCAGACTCCTTCTGAATCAGTACAACAATTTCGAGTGTTTTGTGAAAACGTGAAGTTCGCGAATAAAGTTAAGTTCTCTATTAGCAGGCAGCTGATGCTGACGTCATGCGGTGAGCAGCTATAAAGATGGCGGGCTGCGCTGCGTGAGTTACGAAATTACGTCACAGTTGCACACACTTCCGTGCATGCCTATTGCTTAACTGTACTTTGAAGAAAAAACAAATGTTGAGATGTGATTTCTTATATTTTAAATGTTGCATGTTAATAAAATTGTTGTTAATTACATTTCTTGCTTTAAAAATCAATATTTAACATGGTTTTCCTTACACTTTCACCATATTTTTTTTCCTCAAATTGAAAAACATCGCGTAATTTCCCCACCACCCCTTTTTTTTTGTCAAAATATTAAATACGGTAATTAAATAAATAAATAAATAAATAAATAAATAAATAAATAAATAAATAAATAACAAAACATTTAAAGCGGAAACCAAAATAATTATTCAAAAAAAGGCCTAAAAACATTCGAAATAAAAAAATTTCTGAAATCAATTAAATGCTTAAGTACTAAACTTTAAATTTATGATACAAAGTATTTTGTTGTAAATTTTTAAGGTCATTATATATTAAATATGTATTAAAAAAACCTCCAATAAGGTTACTTTCGTTCAATCCAAAATGGAACAGAGCGAAGCCTTGGAACCCTTGATATCCTGGTTTCTTAAATTAAAAAGAGTTCTTTTCTTTCTTGTTTATTAGGCAAGGCCACTTCATACCAAAGAAGAGCCAAAACCTTGATTGAAAAGACGTTCTCATTGGCGTAACAACTTTTCTAATACAACTAAGAAAGAATTCAAGAAATTCAAGAAATGAAAATTATCTCAATTTTCATGCCTATAGGTTTAAATATGCTGTTAAACTTTCAGCTTCGGATGAAAATTAGTTGTAATGACAGCGCGTAAACAGCAAAGTGTTAGTACTCTTGGCAGCATATTCCTTACCTAAAGATATATTTGGCGCCAAAATTGTTAGCAAGTTCGTATTTAACAGCCTCTATGTACGATTAAAATTCAGCTTTCAATGTAAATAGCTATTTGACTTATCTTGGTACCATTGTGGAAGTTAAATAGGTATCTACATTGAGGTTGTGACGTGTATCTATGCGTCCATTGTGTATCAAGATCCAGAAAGGTTTTTAACTGAATAACCTAAAACTTCAGAAATAAATAGTCATCTTCAAACTCTGTTAAAAATTTATATCTGGCTATATAGTTTAAGAATTACGTTGATTATTCAGTACATATCTAACACATCTAATACATTACTTAATACACATTGTGGAAGTTGTCTTGTCTTTATTATTGATATACTTCAAAACTGCAAAAGCTACGACCAAAAATTTATATAACGAATTAACAGCTACTTTCAAGACAAAAGTGACATCAACGTACAAATAATATGATGTGGGATGTATAAAACGCTTTTTTGATTATTTAATTTATCGGCCGAGCAATATCAGATTTTATTTCATAATGTAATGTGATTCAGATTATGTATCAGAAAATTATATATTGTATCGATATAATTATTGTAAGACATATATAATATAATAAGAC
>JAFIDM010010028.1:17769747-17831019 GCA_023159025.1 Thereuonema tuberculata | reverse complement strand
AAAAACAATAATTACATATTAAAAACTTACATTATCGATTTCGTTAGCGAGAGCTAACATCTTCAGATTTACAAATACAATAAAATAAAATAAAATACAAAGTCCAGTCTTTTTATATTTGTATTTTATTTTATTTTATTGTATTTGTAAATCTGAAGATGTTAGCTCTCGCTAACGAAATCGATAATGTAAGTTTTTAATATGTAATTATTGTTTTTAGTATTGTGCGTTGGGCTTAATTTATTTATGTTAAAAATAATTTGCGCACGTAAAAATGTTATTTTATTTTAGACATTATACATTTGATTATTTAAAATTAGTCTAGAAAATTCTAGATTAATTAACCCAAGACGGATTGGATTAGTTGAAGGATCCACTTCGTTACCTTTACCCTCTCACTTGAGCATTTACGTCCCTGCAAAAGGCTAAGGAAAACCGTAGAAAATTATAATTGCACATGCATACTGGTATTAAAGATGGCCGCCTTTTTCATAATTAATTAACTACACATTAAATGCTGATTATCGTTCAACCATAACATTTAGTGGCCCTGAAATAAATTTACAATTTATTATTCTTATATCTAGAAAAATCTACGGCGGTTTTAAATTGCTTAATGAATATATATATATATATATATATATATATATATATATAATAAGCTGATTTTTTCGAGCAGATCAAACGCTATTATTAGCAGTCTTCAGCTTGAGTTATCCACTGCCAGAGATGCACAAAACAACAAAATAAAAATAATAATAAAAGATTACTGTGTGCTATGGTTTTTCATAAGTTTATGATACGCTTATAATTTTTTTTTCTCTTTTTTTTTCGTATTCTTATCTACATTAAGTCTTTGCGGCGTGGTCTCTTGCGCAAAGCGTCGGCCTTTCACGAGGCAGCTGCATCGGAACCTGAGTTCGAATCCAGGTCGCGGCTTGGTTGTTTCAATTTCCTTTCCTGTGTTTGTCAGCTTTTTCACTTTCTCTTCGGGTCTAAAGCCTGGCCATAATGGCTTCCTAGGGAAGGCAACGGAAACCATCCCAGTATCTATTCCCTAGTAGGAGGCGGGTCTCTACAGGATTGCGCCTTTCGACAGTGACAAGGCGAAGCGTTTAGTATCAAAAAAAAAAAAATCCCTACATTAACTTTGGCATGAATTTATTTTGGAAAAAGTAAACAAAAATATAGCAAAAAAATAAAAAAAAACGTATTAGCCACAGCAGAAGATATTAAAACAAAACTTATGTAGGTAGTGCATTATATAAAAGTTGAATAATAACATATCTTTGATCAAAGAAGTATAGTCGATATATGGCACCTGCTACTTGACAGCTGTCGCACTCTAGCGCTGGCTACTGAAAACTAAGCCATTTCGACGAGACGTCGGCCATTACTGAGAAGACATTTGTTTTTGAGCATCGTTGTTCTTACTTTCCGGTAAGTAATAAATTAAATTTAATCGTGTAAAGTTTTGTTAAATGCAAGTTGTTGTATATTTTATTAAAGTTCGGTCACTGCTCATTCAGGACGTATTGTCACAGTTTAAGAATTTCGTGGTAATGACATTGTTTATTTGTGAAAACAATGTGCTGAGATGTGTACACAAGGTGGCCCGCCAAACTGACCACAAAATAATTGACATGAGACTGTGCACCCAATGTTAAGATATGTCCACGAGGAGTGTGAAAGACTTACACAAGGCGACAAAATTAAAAATTTTAAGTGTACTTTTTGAAAGACTTTTTCCCTCTATATTTTGTACGCATATTTAGTATTAGGACTTTAGGCATGTAAAACTAGCAGCTTATAAAATACTGAATTTAGTCATAAAGTGTTAAGTGCCCTTTCAACCCCTGGAAAATATAATTTTTAACAAAATAAATATGTGGGCCACCTTAGGTTCACCTACTCCGAAGGTGGCCCGGAAGTAACTTTTTTAATAAAATAACTGTAAAACAAACTAAATATGTTTTAAGAAAAACAATATCAATATGTCTTGTTTAGAGAAGGTTCAGGGTGATGAGCCCTAGATTTTTTTTTTATATATTCCCGCAACCGTTAAATTATAAAAAATCAGCAAAGCTTAACTATGGCCACCTTTGGGTCATCTACCTTACTTGTGTTAGCAAAAAAGACATAAAAAGTTTTTGTAAAAATAAATTATTTGTTCTTTAAATATATATTAAGCAATCAAATGAATTGTAACTGATGATGACATTTTCGATTTTAATCATGTGCATTTAGGGAATGAAATCTCAAAATATAAATTAGCTCTATTTTTCTTTCATTTCTTTTCGTTTTGGTTGGATAGCAAATTTTAAGGATCTTGCACAAGACCCCCAAAATATTTTGAAATCGAGGTTGTTATTTTTTTTTTTTTTTTTTAATTTTTGATTGTTGCTGGTCAGTTCTCCTATCTGGTTGGCTTCCACTTCCCCCACCGAAATAAAATCCTATACACGCCTCTGGTTTTAATTTAACGATTAGATATCCATTTATGCTCAGGCCTCCCAACTAACTAACAGACTAACATTACAGAAGATTCTGTATTTAGTAGACGATGATCAGTGAGCATAGATGCAAGTACCGATAAAACATATTTCATTTAGGCAGGTTCATGAAGCAAATTTATTCATTCCTTTTTTATTTTTTATTTGTTCAGTCATCAACATTAAAACAGGAAAAAAAAATATGTTAAGGTGTACTGTTAACATTTCACAAAGACACGTTCTGGGAAGAGATAGATAGATAGATAGATAGATAGATAGATAGATAGATAGATAGATAGATAGATCTCAACAACAAATGAAGAAAGTGCTTTTTGGGATAGCATTAAATAGTAGTAAGACTACGAAAAGCTTGAGAGATTTGGGAGATGAGAGATTTTAAACACCTCTGATGACGGATGTAGAGAGAAGAAAATTAACTTACATGGATCAGTTAATGGGACTTGATAGCTTGGAGAAATTGCTCTTTGAGGGGAGAATCGAAAGCAGAGGAAGACAAAGGAAGACGAATTGTAAAAGAAATGGACGGGCCTTTTTTTTAATTACGTACAGCCTAAGAAAAAAAATAAAGACGATTAAAGACAGTTCGGTTTCTTACAAAGAAACCTTGTAACAATTACGAAGAACGGAATGTCCGTAAATAGTTAAACCACATGAGACTTAGTTAATGTACATTAATATATGTAAGATTACAACATTAGAATTTGATTTGTGGAAGTGTTGTAACTCTCTCACATATAATTTGTAAATTGGGCCAACAAATGATACTAAATCCTATCTTGTAATGCCTAAGATTTGTAGGCCATTAAAATCATGGCCCTAATCATTTTTCCTATTAATTCGAAGAAGATGAAAAGAAATATTTGTACAAGCACATCCTGTTCCTTCAAAGAAGGAAGATTATAAATTGTTAAAGAAAATGGATTTTCGCAGAAAAATTGAAAGAAACAGATCATGTTCTAAGAATAATGCAATTTGTTCTTTAAACTTTATTTGTCTGTGTTGTTTTGAATCATATATCTATCCTGTTTCAATTTCTTCCTACATCGTAAAATTCTCGAATGATCCGATGGCCTCTTTGATTTCCCAGTGGATTTCTCTTAGACTCCTGATGGAATAAAGGAAATGGGGGGAAAAAAGAAAGGAAAGAAAAGAAATTTACTCGCAGTCTCACAGGTTTTGGTCACTGCAGAAGAAAACACAGTTCTCGTCTTCCATTCCTACGCATAGGAATACATAGAAAAAATAAACATTAAATCGTATTTAGATAATTGTGAGAGTTTAAGAACCTGATCGACATTTTTATTAGCGATTTTATTTTTTTTTTCGAAATATCAATAAAATTCAAGTAAGAAAGCCGTTGGGGGTAAATGATAACTGTGAACGTCGATGGGGGAGGGGGAGAATAGAGAGGCAGCGGCAAGAGTTCTGGTCCCTACTTTGAAAGGAGCAGCAAAATGGGACCCCGCTGTTGTTTCTTTGAAAGATGGAACAAGACTGTTTTTTCTTTTTTTTTTTTTTGGGGGGGGGGTGGGAGGTTTTTTTTGGGATATTTTGGGGGGCATTTTATTTTATCAAAAGCGCTATAAAAAAAAAAAAAAAAAAAAAAACCTAGTTACATCACTGAATGTCATTTTTCTTCTCTCAGCCATTTTTTTTTTTTTTTCTGTGAATCCTTTCTGCCAAAAAAAGGACCTTACATATATTACTAAATTTTCAACTCTGTAGAATTTTTATGTCTAATTTATCCAAATAAGTACAGATTCTGTTATACAAAAAATACGCAAGAGACTTTTGAGTAGTTCCAAACTTCATTAACATTTCAGCTCTATGAGGTAAGTAGTTAACAGGATAACGTGCAAACGAAATTTATGTATCTATAATCTCTGTAAAAAAAAAATCTGTAATCTATAAAACCTAATGTGATTTTAACTATAAAATATGAAAGAACAGTTTTTTTTTAAGATTTTTCCAAATGCCAATCCTTGAAGAAGTTGTAAACAATTTTTTTTTTGGTAAACATTAAGAAATCCTTCCTCAAGCAAACACGAAATTGAGAATATGTATTGAAACCTTAGAAAGTTAGGGTTTATCAAAAGCGAGGAGATTGAGAGATTGGTACGTATGGCGAAAGATTTGCTTTCTCAACCCTAGCAAACAATTTCAACAAAACTTAGCGTCAGTGCAAAAGAAATCTACAAGAAGCCAAGCAGTTTGAAGCAATCTATTTTTACTCGTTTCTTTTCTGTGTTGGTAAATGGTATTAGGGTTTCTGGGAGCTTTGATTAATCGGTAGCACTTCAAGTGACTCTACGTCACATCTTAACCTTTGGTTACCAGTAATTACGCAAATAGAGCTCCTCTCAACTTGTAATCAGTCTTCATTCCCCTCTCCCATCCCCCATCCACCTACAAATCCAATAAACGTGCAGCGGGGTAATAGAATTATTCTACTCTTTTAATTTTCCAACTCTTTGAGGTTTCTAGAAGACTCCATAGTGACTGGACGATCGCAAAAACTCAATTAAAAGATCTTCGAGAACTTTCTTTGATGAAAGAGATCACTTTTAAGTAAAATGACGAAGACGAAGCAATTAGATTTTGGAACCCGATCTTACCTCATTCGTAAAGTTAGTGTTATTAAGCGAAGCCTCATAGATGCAATACACGAAACGGCTGGAATTTTTTACATCGTAAGATATCCAGTAGTTGTAAGGACTGGTTGGTGAAACCTAGATTGATTCCTGACTCGGGGAGAAGGGCTGATTTTGTCTTTTCCCGATAGGCCCAAAGTTCAAATCGTTTCGACAGTCACGGCGGGAGAGCGTCGTACTGGCCGTCCCGCCTCCATCTCGTTCCATTTAGCTAGTGATCGTAGGAGCCTCTATCTACTGCTTTCGGTTCTTCATTGCAAAAACGAAGTGATCTTAAATCAATAAAAATATGTGATAAATAATTATATAGAATCTTAAAGCAAATATATCCAGAAGCACATTTTTACGTGTGTAGTTAAGGGTTATTTAAAATAATTAAAAGGCCAACCCACAAGCTATTTTTAAAAACTTGAAATAAAAATTGACATGTTTCGACTGGGACGTCATGCTGGGGTTTGAAGTTTCCATATAAATCTCCCATCATCTCCTGTCATTTTACTTGTAAATGGCCGGTTCGGGCCGAAACATAGTCAATTTTTATTTCATGTTTTTAAAAATATCTTGTGAGTTGGCCTTTTAATTATTTTAAATAACAAATACATCCATTTACAAATACTTATAAGATAAACATATACGTACAAAAGTAAAAAGAAGTTCCTGAAAAAACTTGGAACCTATTTTTTCGAGTGTCGAACTACATTAACATATTCGGCAAAAAAAAAAAATAAGTACTTACATCGAAATTAGCTTTATTGAAATGAAATAACACGAGACATAAAATGGTTTGCCCTTTTGTTTAATTAAGCTCATGTAATTGTTTATTTCTTTTTCGAAATTGTTTCGAAACTTTACACAAACATTAAATCTCTTTTTTTAAAAGCGTCTTCAGAGACGTCGTCATTCCTTTAATTTTTATTTTTTGAAGAATGAGTTGAATTGAACTTAACTATTTTTTCAAAGACGTACTGGGAATTTTTATCGAGTTTCAGATAATTATACGCGATTTCAATTGTATGTTCGTGATTTACAGCTTTACTGAATATGTCGTGTGCAAGTGAGAGATCGCATACTGTCCATAAATATTCAGTCAACTTTCAAGAATATTCGGGTTCAGAAGTTTTTAGGAAGGGATACATATAGATGAGATGATCACATTAGCCTATCTTTCCTCGTAAAATAGATTTAAGAATATTAAATGCATTTAAAAGCCTAAGAAAAATTTAAAGTGAAATAAACAAATGAATACAATTTTGTGCTAAAATATAAATTTAAAGGCGACCCATAATAATAAAAAAAAATTAACAATAATAATAAAAAAAGAAGTACATTAATAAATAAAAAAGTTAGGAAAAATAAAAAATAAAATAAATAAACAGTAGATATATGAATTAGAACCAACAATCTTAAGAGTCTGAGACTTTACCGATCAAGCTATAGCTAATAACTGAAATCAGACGGTTGCATTACTAACATTTAAGCAAATAGCGGAAATCCAATGAAAACAATGCCAAATATCTCGAACATTGGGGGAGTGGGGGCCTTGAAAATACCCCTTTTCTACGGTATTTAGACCTCTGAACACGATGGTGAAGTCCGTTTGCCGATCCAACCTTCCGTTCGGGAGTTGTTAGCGAAGGACAGACACGGACGAACGGACAGGAGAAAGGTAATAGCTACCGATTTTGGTTGCTATCACAATAACTCCCCAAAGGTGTCGCTAAAAAGAAGTTTTTTTACACCATAATTTTCTAGAATAATGTTGAATAAAAATTCACGCAGATAAACTCATTTCCTTTCTACTTATGGTCATATTATTAAATAAACATCTTCAACACAAAAATATGTTATAAAATATATGTATTCAACAAATTTTCGGAAAGTCTTATCTTCTTTCCTTTTTCAAGTTTTTCTAAACAATGAAATACGGTAGTTACAGAGATGTCACATGTCATAACATTCTTTCAGAATGTAAATAAAAAATCGCCTGATGAAGGCTGGCATAAAATACAGCCGAAATATTCTATATTTTTCATATGTGATATAAGAGAAGATATATTGAAAGGTTTGAATGTTTAATAATTACGTTTCTTAAAAAAAAAAATACTTAGGAAATTTGATGGCTATATAAAGTTCATCTAAATGCATCAGTAATGGCGTCGTTAGATTGGATAAGCAATGCTCTTAGTAAGAAGGATGATTTGTTGAAGACTAAATGGGAAGTACCTTATACATCTAGTGTTAATTTAACTGGGCCTGGAAACAGTTAAAAGTCACTTTCAGTTAACCTTGTTAGTTACAACTGGTTGTTAAGTTTTATTAGCTTAACATTTGAATTCATTAATTTCCTTTTGACTTTTAAAGTTAGTGAGAAATAACCAATCACTGTAAACCTTGTAATTACTGATCAGCCAATCAAAGCCAAATAAAAAGGGTCTTTAAAAACAAGTGCTCTGTAAACAAAACTGAACCTTGGAATCTGAGAAACACTTTCAACCACAGAGAAGGGTAAGTTAAAGAACGGGCTCGTTTTTTTTTGTTTTTTTTTTAACTCTGAATAATTTTAGAATGTAATGTTAAGCAAGTCTAGATTTATTAAAATATGACAAAATGAAAAAGACAAAAAAATCTGCAATAAATTATTTTGGTTAATCTTTCCTTGTTGGTTCTAAAATTCGACTAACTTAAAATAACTGAAGTTTTCAAATTTTTTCATTTTTAATAAAATAATTTCTTTTTTTTTGCTTTTAATTTAAATGTCTTAAAGCAAGTTTTACATTCGTCTTTAATGCAATTTTAAAATTGTTTATTTTATATCAAATACTAAAAAGCCAGCAATTCTTGTACATTTTATCTTGAAAATGGGCCTAAGCATGAAATGGGGTGAATCTACCGTTTTTGGGTTCGAGAAAGCGATTTAGCTAGGTCTCGACTTTAGGAAAACTCAATTAGGGGATCAAATGATTGACCTGAGTACCAGTTTATTGTCTACAGTGTTCTTTCTTTATTTTCGTTTTATTTTATTCTTAATAAATTCGTGATCTGTGCGTTTTTACGTGTAATAAAAATAATAGTTTTAATTTTACCTATAATAAAATAATAATTTTACTTAATAATAATTTTTAAAAGGTTTTTTCCTTTTAACGTTGCGTGTGTTCTCTGCGGAGCTGTCCATTTCCCCGAAATGGGGTTAAATAACCAGGTGATTGTCTAAACTCTAGAGTGTTCTTTCTTTATTTTCGTTTTATTTTACCGAGCAAAGTTTGGTCTTCCGGGTACTGTTAATTATTCGTATTATTTATAACGTATTAAAGGCTATATTATATTAAATAATTATGCAGGGGACCCGAGGAGGAAAGGTCTCAGTATTTTGAGTCATAATATCGGTATTCTAAGAAAAAAGTTTATATTAAGTTGTTCTGTTACGAACGGTTTCCGAGATAGAGCTATCTGAATTACAGGCCAATAATATTGATAAAAAGAAGATATAGTATACCATTTATAATATTTATTAGTCAAGTGACAGATGTTTACAGCTTATATAAATATTCAAAAATTCAGCCGTCGACATCAATGCACTTTGTTTCATACCGATTCAAGTACTTCAGGCAGTGGGAGGGAATGCTCGCCAAATTCAAAATACAGTGAAACTTCGGATTACGAACGACTCAGGTCACAAACATTTCGGGTTACGATCAACTACTTCGAAAATGTTTTGTCTTGGGTAACGAACAGTGCCTCGGGTTACGAACGAAGGTAAGATAGAGAGCAAGGTTTAACGTTAGAGACAAACGATCGCGTACAGTACAAAGTTATCGGTTATGGGGCCAAATCACGCCAAAGGCGTCTCACCTAGCATCTCCGCGCCCACATGATTCTTTTTTCATATAAACAAGACATCATAATGTATTTATTTGTATAATATATTTATTAGACGTAATTATTTTACATTTAATGTATTTGGTTGTTTTCTTTCTCTTTATTTAATACGTGAAGTACACGTTTTCTTTGCGTTTTGTCAGGTAAACGACCGGATGTAAATAAAAAGGAACAATTCTTTCATCTTGAAACGGATCGTCTCTATTTCACTGATTTCAATGTTTCGGGTTACGAACGTTTCAGGTTACGAACGTTTCAGGTTACGAACCGAGTTCTGGAACGAATTAAGTTCGTAACCCGAGGTACCCCTTTACTGAACTTTCAAAACTCGAAAAGGGTTCGGAATAGGATACATGCTCATATAAACTTCTTTATTAGAATGACATACACTTTGACATTCCAGAATATTGATTTTTTTTTCCTCTTGGGACACTTTGTAATATTAAATTCAGGACGTGTTAGAATTTTAATGTTGATTATATTGGTATGTGGGAGATTTAATATTGATAAACAAAGACCTCGAATTGTTAATTGATTGACTGTAGTTGGTAATCGAGCAACTATAATTGACAATGAATTATCTATAACTGGTAAACAGTGAGCTTAAATAATAGAATAGTTGTAGTGGGGGTGAGAGAGCAGAGACTGAGATATTGTCTTAGGCGGAAGGTGCAAAAGAGTTGCAAAATAGGATCTTGTGTTTTTTTGTTTTGTTTTTTCTTGGTTGGAAGGTATTGCCCCTTTATTTTATTGTTTTTGGGAAAACAAAAGCCTTTAGTCTTGGAACCATTTCGATGATTGTAACAAAGAATGTATGTGTGTATTCATTGCTAGAATTCAACTACAAATTTTCAAAAAATTTAAGCTTAAAAAAATAATCCTTAAAAATAATTACTTAAAAATAATTTTTCAGAATTTGTAAAATATACATGGCAATTAAGCAGAGATAACTATTATTAAAAAAAAAAAAAACAAGGTAGGGAAAGCGATTAGTAAACCAATCACAATGCTTCGCAAAGTCTTCTGATACGTCTATGAAAATATACTTGATATTGCCTTAATTTCCTTATTATACATGTGATTGTTGCGATTGTTGTCATTGTTCCTAATGATATTTTAATGAAACGGGAATTTAAGTCTTCTGATCTTGATTAGAAGATTAAAACTGGTACTTTCAAAAAAAATTTATCTTATACTTGTTTTACATTTTCTTTGTTTCCCTGATTTTTAATAGTTAGAAAGGTAACAAACTATTACTTCTACCATAGTTACTATTCTTAGTTTATTATTAAAAAAACAAAAACTCTTCTTGTAGTTAACCTTCAAGATAGTTTAATAAAGTTGTCTCCGACTTGTCGACTGATTAAATAAACCAAATCCACTCCTACGTGACTCATTGCTGATTAATTTTCAATACATCGCTAGAAATCCTCGGAACTTTGTGATAGACTCAGTTTTCGACGTTGCTTCGCGGTACAGAGGTCGTACAAGTGAAGCGAGTCTAATGTGAAGTATCTCGAGTGTAATTACAGTTGGATGGACGGAGTCATTTGATCACAGAGGACACTGGCTCTTAACTCAAAGAACAAATTTAATTCGTGTAATCGCTCATTAACTAACTTTTTAAAGCAGACTTAACCAGATGATCGTACTTTAGAAGATCCTCTTTTAATTCTCTCGTAAGTGAAGTTTTTGTTTAAACGTCAATTTTTAATTGGTTGTCTACTTTGTTTCCAGTTCAATGTGTAGGTCTACTGGTTCCTTTGTCTATTGGAGGAATAAACGAACTTTATTTCTTTGCTTGACTTTTTGAACGACGAACCGTTTGGTAGAAACCAGTGGTTCCAAAGTGAAAATAATTATATTTTACGAATATTAAAAGTTAAAACATTATGATTAAAACATGATTAAAATATTATTTTTTTTATGTTAGAATACAAAGGATGTGAGCCTAGTTACAGTATAAAAGATAAAAATAAATGAATGTATTTGGCTGGCCAAAAAGCTCGTTCGGTTTTTGTAAAAATAAAAGACACGTTTTTCATTTTTAACAATAATTTTATTGAGCAACGTCTTCAACGGTTTGTTCCACTACCTTCTGCCATCTTTCAGACAACTTCATAATTCCATCTTCCCAAAACTTTTTATCTTTTGAGCAAAAAAATATTTCAGGTGCCTTTTGTGTCTTCCAGGGAATTGAATTTTTTCTTATTTTTATAAAGACCGAAATCAATGGAAATCCGAAGGTGCAATGTCTGGTGAATAGGGCGGTTGAATCAGAACTTCCCAGCCAAGCTGTAACAGTTTTTGTCTGGTCATCAAAGAAACATGCGGTCTTGTGTGCTTATTGTCATCCGTCTTCAATATTTAATTGGCGACACGAAAATCGCCAATTTTGATCAGTTTTTGTTTTAAATGCACGCTGATATGACAGCTGTCACAATACAATCTAACAAATTAGTGTGGAATAACGTTAAAGACACCAAGCACTACTTACGTAACTCCCGTAAAAAAAAAAAAAAAAAAACAGAATAAGCTATTTGCTCAACCCATTAGTATTAAAAAACATTCCAAAGAAGAAAAAGAAGCTGACTGAAGATGAGTCGGCAAAAGAAAGAGAATAGGAAGAGAGATAGAAAAATAGAGAAACAAAAATTAGATAAGTAGTTAATGGTCAATTTGTAGGTGTAAGAGACATTACAAAATATCCAAATGACATATTTTGATGAACATGCTACCTACTTAACAGATAATTCACTTCAAACTTTTCAAGTTTAAGTATAGTAAGTTGTATTCATATATAAAACTCGATTTAAAGTTAAATGAATGGTGTATGTCTTCATTTAACTAGTTCTTTTAGTAGTTCTTTTACACATCCACGACATAATAGCTAAACATTTTTAAATTAAAAACTTAATTAAATAACCATTTTGAACTTTCTAATTTGTAAATAGTTTTTTTTTTCAGTAAATAAAAAATACAGGCCCTTGAGGTCACGGGAGGTAAGGCTCCCGGCGCTTCGTGACCAAGTTGTGGTAGGGTGGTCAGCCCGACACCTTCATCTTCAACATGCTTAAATAAGTTTACAAACATGCTTTAAAAATTCAACTATCAGAAGAGGTAAAAAGAATAGGTTAGGTTAACATTGCTTAGGTTATTTAGGAAAATATGACGAATACATGGTTAGAGGGTTCCAAAAAAGCAACAACACATATTGCATTTGGCCAAAAAAAAAATCGGAGTTTTTTAACAACTGAATAACTCTGGCTGATGGGAATCTTTCATAGGACGAAACATCTGTCTCAGATTCCTAATAAGTCAGTTATTCTAAAATTTTTTTTTTTCCTTTCACCATTTATCAATGCACATATAACTCTTTTTCTCACTTTACTATGACTAATTACGAAAATTTCTAAGTTAATTACTTTTAATTGCTACTTCCCTTTACGGCAACGTGGCTACGCTAACGGTCTATTTTGCTCTACGGAGATTAACGTCCCCTCAAGATAGCTTTGCATGTATAGGATTTCTTACATTCTCCAGCCCTCCTCTGAAAACAAAAATTGTAAACATGGCTCGTCCTGCTTCTTGCAACTTATTTCAAGTCACGAAAAATAGCAAAACAAAACGAAATATCTCCTTCAATCAAATTATGTTATTTCAGGACTATTATTTTTTTTTAACGGTTCTCATTTTCAAATGAAAAGAATTTAGAGGAGGATTCAATGCCATGACTCAAATCAGATGCCACACATATTTCACACCCAACTCATTCGCAGTTCAAAGAAATTCTTATCCAAAATTAGCCCGCGATTTTGATCCAGCAGGTTGCGGGTGTTTGTTTGAACAGCAATGAATGCTTCTGTAGGAAAACATTAAAGATGCCGGTTTATAACGCTACGTTTATTTACATTGTGATGGAATTTTTTAATACGCATAGAAACGGCCTCGTAAGAAAACTTTTTTAAGATTTGATACACAGGAAATTGTTTCGTTATTTTTGACCATTTTAAATAATCCAAAGAATTGGAGAGATCTCTATAAAATGCATGAATACTGAAATTACTTAATTGCGTCGTTTAAAAACATATATAAAATGCCAGAACGTTTCAACCTGCCGGCAGGTTATTTTCAACTGTGATGTTGGAAGGGAATGGATGGTTTAAATAGTTTTAAATAGTTTTAGTTAATAGTGAATTCTTTAATAATATCATAAAAAACTATTTAAACCTCCCATTCCCTTCCAACATCACAGTTGAAAATAACCTGCCGGCCGGTTGAAACGTTCTTGCATTTTATATACGTTTTTAAACGACGCAAATACGTAAGTAATTTTAGTATTCATGCTTTTTATAGATCTCTCCAATTCTTTGGATTTATATCTATTTTATAAATCCTTTCTTTTTCATTTTTAAAAATGATGTAGCTTTATAGGCTATCTGCATTTCTACACGTAACTCTCGCTTCCAGTTTTACTAATAGATGTAATTTTCTTCTTTCTTTATTTTTAAAAAATTTTAGAAATTTTTCCCACCAATCGCAGACAAAACTGGAGAACAGCTAGTTTTAACAAATGGAAGCAGTGGCGTGTACAGGGTCACGGTAAAAGGGGGTCGAGCACTATGAATCCAAAAAGCTGTGTTAGTAAGTCGCAGAACCAATAAATATAGGAGGTTTCGACCATTTCTTAAAGAGGTGGGACGGGTTGCAACTGTACACCTACATTCCATTGCCACCTCTTTAGTTAGAATGAAACATAAGCTTATCATCTAAGTGATTTGGATATATTCAAAACATAAGAAAGAAGATTTACTTAGACTTAATTTACGGGTTCCTCAATCCTTCACTGTTGTTAACAATGTTAAATAAATAAATACATTTTTATTAGGTACATAAGTTTTCATAAGTTTAATCACTTTTTCGCAAATTATTATTAATTACCAAAAAAAAAAAAAAATATACAGTAAGTATATTAATAGACTTTCCGTTTATGAACTGCTTTACTTGAAGTCCAAACTTTTGTAATGAAACGATGTATAAAATTGGTATAAAATATTTTACTACTTTTTAACAGTTTCAAACACATTACGTCATTTGCGTTTTGAGTAAACATCAATATTCCATTAAAAATTTGAAAAAAAAAAATAATGAGAGTAATTCTTTTCTTCGAGGAACTTTGTTTTATCTTTTCCCTCCAGGTTTTGCGGAATATTTTTATCCAATTATAAACGTAATCAGTTTTCAAATACTTTATTTTGTGTTATGATATTTTTTGTAGCGTTATTTTATGGTACATTATTTATCTCACTTGTTAAACGAACTTCTAAGCGCAAAACCTTTATATTTATTTATTCTTTACCATTTTATTCTTAAATATTATCTTTAATTATTCTAAGTTTTGTGAGGTTCATAAAAGCAATATGTGGTGGTTCTGCATAATTTAATTTATAAATGCGTAGAAAACTTTTTATTCATTACATCAACAAAAGAAATGCATAAAGATTAGGAGAGAAAAAGACAAAGTAAATGTCAACACTCTTTTCTTAAGTGACTTCCTATTGGATTAGAATCTTAATGCCAAACCTTGTTAATATTAACGCCACATATTCTTTTTTCCTTCGTCTTTGCTTTCTTCTACGACTCCTGCATTATTAGTAGTACTTTCTTTCCGGAACTTAGTTTGCAACGCAGTCTTTGAACATCGTCCAATATTTTGGAAATTGTATTTGTAGGTAACTTCCTGTAGTTTCTATAGTTTTGTAATATTTTCAATATTTATGTTATATGGTACCGAGTCGTGTTTTTTATTTTTTATCATTTTCCTTTTTTTAGATGGTTTCTGGCTTGGTTGAGAAACCTGGTCACTTATCTAGAAAATTAACTGTAATCTGTCAGCATGGATTCGATTCTCAGAGTTGGCATGGATACTTCTCTTGCTTTTTTCTGTGTTTGTCTCCTCTCTCAGGTATAACGTAGTCTCTCTTCTCGAGATAAACCTACAATAACGTTACATGAGCGGGATTTTCAAAACAACTTTTTGATTAGGTTGATTAGAGCTTGGATACATTCCCATATCGATAGAACAGATACAGTAGCACGTCAGACCAGGGGCGTTCTGGCCAGGTCGGCGGGTCGGCGATCGCCGACGGCCCCAGCCCAGGGGGGCCCCTGATTGCCCTGTTTTTCTTTTTTTTTTTTTTTTTTTTTATTTTTGGTTTTTAAGATAGGATTGCCCTTTTTTTTTTAGGTTGTCAAGTAAGTCAAGGGCCCCGCAAAATTCATCTTTGGGCCCCGCATCCTCCTAGCGTCGTCTCTGCCTCCTCCCCGGTAAATCATGTACTGGTTACGTTCACCAGAGAAATGGTAAAGCCTTAAAGGGCCCCAAATTCGTTTCCAGCTGAGGGCCCCCAATTATGCCAGACCGCCCCTGCTTCAGACGTAATAGTGGAAACAATTATATATGCTAATTATATATGCCATCTAATAATCTTGTATAATTACCTATGTTTTTAAATGAGTCTCAAATGCTGTTGATTTTTTTTTTAAACTTTAATTTGGTTTTGTGCTATAAATCTAGCGTAAATCTGGCATGCAAGAGTAATATATTAATTGTTTTGTCGAAACTTTTCTAACATCTCGACTTCCAATAAACCGATTTTCCTGACACTTGTTATATAGCAAGACTACAAGACACACTTCTTATAAAGAAAAAGGCAAATTTGAAGCTATAATGCTTAAAAAATAAAATTTTATTTACCTACAGATTATTCTTTACTATTAACGTGTATAAAATCCCAGCACTGTCATTCCAGAACGCTACCCTAGCGGAAGATTTAATAACTCTTATGCTTTCTTTTTTTTTTTTTCTTTTTTTTAAATTTTTGGAACAATTGTGGGATTAAGCATTAAATAATCAATGTCTTTCTCTGTTATTGTTATTTCTAGCGATTATATCTGCTAGAAAATAATTAAAACGCTTACATTGGAATATATTCGTCTAAGAAATATATGCACACTGATCTATATTTAATGTTTTTAATGAATGAATGAACTTAGCAAATTTGCTTTAATTTTTTTTAATAGTACTTTTATGAATTACGTTTGAAATATCTTGTGGAAGGAAGATTGCTTTGTACTACCATAATATCTACCATTGTAGATATTATTATGACTTCATTATCGTAGTCTATCTAAGCTTTGTTCATTTTTTAAGTAACCCGATGTTGTCATTTGTAATATACGTATGTACATAAATGCAAGAAAAGTTGATTTTTTCTGACCCTATCTCCTCCGAAATCATAAGAGACAGAAACACAAATAAGGTATCAAATGTTAGGTTTACTATTGAGGATCCTCACATTTTCATTTTTATCTATGTGGGTCAACCGGAAGTCACGTGACTTACGATCAAACAAGAGGTCTCCGAAACGCGCTCGAAGGTTGTGAGAAAGCAGTTGCTGTCATGGGTAATGAAAAAATTATCTCAGAATCCAAGATCACGTGATAACAGGTTTGCTTGTGTATTTTTAAATATATTTTTAATCTTTTTAATAGAGCAATTTCTGTGTTTGTGGATTCAATGATATTGATTGAATGACATTTTTTAAATAACTAAGAGACAAACACTGGTATAGTTAGATCTTAAGCAAAATTTGACTCAAACTGCTAATTTTCGCCTAAGCCTTTAACGGCCGGTTTCTCCAAATAGTATTAGCTCATTTCGCGGCTTTATTGGATTCAATTAGACTTAATCCAGTAATAACTTAGGACTATTTGGAGAAATGGCCATGAAGGAGCTTCATTCTGCCTTTTAACCATAAATAATTTCTTACATTCCTTTCTTCATTGATATAAAATGTTAAGAAAATTTAATAAATTAACGTCCCGACACGAAGCTTTTTTATATAATACACATTATAAATAAATTTCATTTGCAATGTAAATTTTGTTGTATTGAATTGTATCAGGAGCCCAGCACAGACTAAACAACAAACAAATTGCCTTTTTTCTGATTCATTTACCGGGGAGGATGAGGTAGCAGCTGTTTCGCCATTCAACTGGCTCTTCAGACCTAACCCGCCTCCCTCGATAAAGAACCAGAAAAGGCGCAAACCTATGGGAAAGTCACCAGCCAATCTGGCAATGACCTCCCAAACAATATTTGTTTGTTGTTTAGTCTGTGCTGGGCTCCTGATACAATTCAGTGAATTTAATCAGCACGTTTTCCTTTTTTATTGTGTTTTATTTTGTTGTATGTTTGCTGTTTAAGTGCGATCTTTGATTGGAAGTTTGTTCCCATGGAAGGATCGATGGAAACTCTCATGCAAATACTACACAAAGGCCCCCCAAAAAAAACTAAATGTAGGGTTGGGAGTTTTCCTTGTCATCTTGGAATAGATACTGAGGGGATTGCCTTGATTTTCTCGGGAAAATTATGGAACGACTTCAAACCTGAAGAGAAAGTGAAGAAGAAGCAGACAAACACAGGAAAGAAGTAAACATCCAGTCCAGTGCCGCCGCCTTGACCACAAGGCTGTGCCTGAACGGCGTTGTATGTTTTAATGATCTAAATTTACATTAAAATAGGATTTATATTTTCAAAGAATAACAACTTAATTTTTTTAAATTTTAAGAATGTTAATATGTAAAAAAAAAAAAAAAAAAAAAAAAAAAAAAAAAAAAACCCTGAGGCATTTCCAAAAAAAAAAAAAGAAGATTTTTTCTTTTTCTTCTGCTATAAAATAGGAGTATCGTAATTGTCAACAAGTAAAACCCCCTTCAACAGTTTATACCCTCTCGGAAACCCCCATTAGTGGATTGTCAGATCGGAAATGACATCAAAGAGGAAAAAAAAAATCAGAAGTAGCACGTTGTTACTATTGTGATTGTTTTCTTTATTCATCAACATTTCATACGTCTTTCTTAGACGGTTTGGTTGAAAACAAATAGACGAAGCTATCGAAATGTGATCTCAGCCTTGATTGCCAGAGACATAAATAGAGCCGACATCAGTTTGAATTCGGAATTTTGCCGTCAACGACAAACAAAACACCTTTGTTTTGAATGTTAGGGGAGCTTTGAAAAGAGAGAGAGAGAACCTTTCAATTTGCATTCAGCCAATCATTTCATTTCGTGGGCTTTTTTTTTTATTTTTTTCGACTTTTTTTCCCCTTCTTGTTTTGTGGAGATTAATAAAGAAACAAGAAAATTAAAGTTGGCATGACAATTTTCGAGTACCATACATCAAACTTAAGTAGACCTAAGTGATATTTTATTTATTTATTTATTTATTTATTTATTTATTTATTTATTGATGGAGTATGCGAAGGTTTTTTTTATTCTGTTTGAATATTTTTCTTATGTTTGCCCATTTGCTTGTATGCGCCTCACGCTAAAACGGCTGGAAGGATTTCCATAAAATCGGATATGTCGCTTAATACGGTCAACTTATAGCATAAGCACATTTATTTTCATATTCATTCCTCCCATTCCCTCAAAAAAGACCCACGAAATTCCGAAAAAGGCGAGCACTGATTTCATTAAGATATGATACAATGATTATTTACACCAAAAAACGGTTTATCCGAATTTGATGGGACCGCGCCCGTTTCGAATAAACGAAATTTCGGATAATCCGGAATAACGTAGTAAATATGTACTGTACGTTAAACATTCACAGTGAACATAAAATGGGTGCTAAGACCGTAGTTAAAGTATAGTTACTGTACTGTTGTCAAGATGTAACTATTTTTGAGCCCTTTTCAATATTATTCACTGTACTGAATTATGTGCAGCTATATATTTACAGTTACATAATCGCTTGTGTACGATATTAAACATTGGTTAGAGCAACGGAAAAATGTTTTTGTATATTTTTAAAATTTGCTAAACATCGTTTCGGATAAAAGCGATTCGGATAAACGAATATTTAGTGTATAGTCCAATTTAAGATATGAGCACGAATATCTTCATCTTAACTCCCTCCTGACCTCAAAACTGACCCTCAGCGCTGTAAGGTGAGTCTTTACTCTGCGATAGATAGTTGAGAATATACCTAGTTTATTTATTTATTATATCTAATTTTACCAGAATGAACAAGACTGAACCTGATTGAAGATAATACTTTAAAAAAATAGTTCCACAGTTACCTGCTGCTTACGGAGCTTCAATAGTGGACGAAACTAATTTTTGGGGAACTCTTCTTACTACGGTTCTTTACGATAAATAATAAGATAAAAGATACCCGCTTTTTATAGCCTAACTTCACTTGTGTAGGACAAGATTCATTCTATTATAGTTAGATGCTTATACGAAGCAATTGTTGATTCAATCTATAGGGATCTACAGGGATAGTCTATAGGGATCTTGATTCAAATAGCCCGAACTTTAAAATATTAAAATCTAAGCTTAATTTAACAGCAACTGAATTTTTTTGATCATGTGCGGATAAATAAATAACCGAATTAAAATCGCACTTTACAAGTTTTAAAACCGATCTTAAGGTAATTGACAAAAATGATAGGTTTGTTCAAAGCTGTGCTAATATATATTGAAGAGAGAAAAATAAAAAAAGTAAGTTGATGTGAAGTCGTCTCTTTCTACAATCAAAACAACTGAAAATTGTAAGCTGAAATTCCAGAGATTTTTTGCTTACTGAAAGGAAGACCAATTGATTTTGATGCAAATCGGACCGTTTGGTATTAAGCTTTCATAAAAAAAAAAAAACACTAAATACATTGCCTTTAAACCGAGATGATCAAGAATGTTAAAAAAAAAAAAACTATTTATTTTACAATACTGAACTTTGATGGCAGATAATAATTACTAAAATCATTCCCCATTGAAAATTGTAGAAAATTGGACCACATCTTGAGGAAATACTGGTTTAGACTACGCGGAACTTTATGTTAGCAAGACCCAGCAACTACCGGTACTCAAATATTGTTTTAAATCTCTTTGATCCCTGAGACATATTAAGAGATTAGGAAAATTATACAAATCCTGCACCATTTTGTGAGTTGTAGTAATCATTTGCTTATTTAAGAATATTGTCAAAGTTTCATGGAGCGGAGCATTATCGATTCAATTTCAGTGTGCCTTAAGTGTTAAATAATAAGAATAAAAAAGGTGAAATACATATCTTCTGAAAAGAGGAATGATTTTTTTAATATATCACTATAGACTTCGGAAGGTCATCATCAAAGACCACAATCAAATGTCAATTCCAAAATTCTGAAAAATTGTCATTTACTAAATAATACGTATTTCATCATTACTCATTGAGAAAGAAACAAAAAGAGCATCAATTATCACCATAATTACACATTATTGAAGAAAAGAAACATTGGAGAAGTCAAGGCTTCTTTTTCAAGTAATTTTTGAATGCTGAATTGAAGTTCCTGAACTTCAATTTCGTATCGTGTTTTTTGAGGATGATATTGAAGCCGATCTGGACATCTTACGCGATAGGTTATGTTTACTCTTGGTTCCAGGTAGGTCTTTGTTTATAGATCAGAATTGCCGGTCAAAGAACAGTGTGTCTGTGATCAGTTCCACGTAACATTCAATGAAGATAAGATTAGACCCACGACAACAATAAACAACATAGAAAGTTTCATATTAAAGTAATATTATAAAATTAATCTGAAAAAATAATACAACTATTGCAATAAAGATTTAACTAATAAATTAAATCGCTTCAGCAAAAGATAAACCTTCAAAATCTCTATTGAAAATATAATTGCTTGACTTGCTTAATCTATTAAGAAAAATAATTCGAGTTTTCGAGTTGCATAAAAATTTTTCTCAAACAAAAAATTTTTAGGTAGCCTACAACATTCAGAGGACGTCTCTAAAATTAAATATAACATTTTACTTTTTTTAATAAATAGAAGAAAAATACATGTTGAACGCAATTAGCTCGTCAATAAAAATTATACAGCTGCATCCCATGCTTCCACGAAAGTACTACTAAATTTTTTAAACTTTGATTTTTTTTATGATCACTACAGAAAAATTGTAGCAAAACAAATCGTGTAGTTCTTTTAAATGCACAATTAAAAAATACTACCAATCAAGTTATCAATATGAAATTAAATTATTAATTACAAAAAAATAGAAATTTACATTTTAGCATAATATTTTGATTTTTGTAATAAAATTTTCTTGGAACACAAGAATATATGAAAAGTTAAAATTAAAACAAGCTAAACAGCACAAAAATTTCGACAAATAACTAAGATCGTTGTATTACAAAATATGTTTACGAAAATAAGATAGATCAATACTATTACAAACAAGGAAATTTGTTGAGTAACGAAAGGTTAAATATTTTAATTATTTCCTCTGTTTTTCCTGCTTTTTTTTTTATCGTCTTTTTTAAAAAAAATTTTTTTTTTTTTATTTTTTATATGAAACCCTATTTTTTTTTTTTTTTTTTATCATTGATTCTGGTGTTAAAATAGTTTAGAATATTATTACAATAGTGTTTCCTTCTTAAAAAAAGTTATATTAAGAAAGCTATGTTTTTGTTTTAATATTATAATTGAAATATGTGGAATTTTAGCGATTTGTGAAGTAGATATTGAAAAATTGGAAGACTGTATTTCGGGAGCTTTATCCTTGTCTCTCCCGATGAAGCGTTTTCCCAAAATACTTTCGAATTCCAGAAGGTCGGGGCCTTCTTTTCGGCACTAGATTGAAAAAAAACGGATTTAACGAAATTTAGGATAAAACCTTGGTCGTACGTTTGATAGACGTTGATGTTAAAAACAAACCGAGCAGTTTCTTCGCTAAATAAGGTTCCTGGCTGTGCTAATAGCTAGTGCTGACCCTGCACACACTCACCCGTGCATCCCCTCATGCCTATATTTTGCTCACTCTACTCACCGGCCAAGATGAGGCAGCTTCTCCTAACCCACGCCATCCTTCCACCGCTTCGGTCGTAATCCGTGGACGGCTAAAGAAAAATCCACCCGCTTCAAGTTCAGAGACGCACGTGTTTCAACTGGGAGACTGTTGTTGTTGGACGAGAGTAATGGGAGCGCTGTCTCGTGCCTCCACCATCAACGATCCTCGCCACACTGTTGATTCCCTTCGTCTGTCTCCCAGAGATCCCGCAACTAAACTGAGCGGCACCAGTCGCTGTAGAGGTACCGTGACATTGGCCGACTTTGCCAATAGGCCCGACCCGAGATGACGGAACACTGACTCACTCAGAACATCCCACGATACATTATCGCTCGAAAATTCCCGACGTAAATTCGAATATTTATATGTTTTTGAATTTCTTTAAAAAAGTTTTTTTTTTTAATTTTAGATTATTAATTATAGATTGTAATTAATTTAATTACACATTTCTTTATTGTATAATCTAGTGATTCCATGAACTAATAAAATTTAAAAAAAAAAAAAATTAGAACTGGCATACGTCGAAATTTTGTTTAAAGTGAATTATAAGAAAATAGAATATATAGATAAAATTTGATTGTGATTTTTTTTTTTCTTTTCATCTCGAACCATTAAAACCTCACGATATAAATTTAGGAGAAGAAATAAAAATAATTTTATTTCCAGTGAAAATTTAAATACTCAATGTATACATTATATCCGACTACTGCTCATGTAGACTATATTTTTTGAACTTAATCATGAATTGTCCCATTTCTTGAAAAAAAAAAGAAGTTTTTTTTTAAATTCATATATATATTTATATGTACAGTAGAGCGTCGATAATCCGGACGTCAAAAATGCGGATCGTCGATAATCCGGATTCAATTCCGGTGAAAAAAAAAAGTTCAAAAATCAACAACAGATTTTTTTAAGAGCTCTGACAATGTATAAACATGTATATTCTTACATTAAAATACATTATAAGTTCATATTAATTAATGGTTTTATTTATCTGCTCCAATATGTATTAACCACTAAAGTGAATTATTAACGGTTTTTAGCAAGTTTTCTTTTTGTTATGAACTCAAACGACCTTTTTTGGTTCTAATCGAAAATCCGGACATTTTGATAATCCGGACAGGGTCCGGTCACAATTAATCCGGATTATCGACGCTCTACTGTATATATTATTTTGTACGCTTTGAAATTATACAATAATTTTAGAAAGACATCGACATCTTATTACGCCATTTTGTTTCTTTTTTCATTTGACTGTTCGTCTTAGCTGCTTGTCTATTTGTGCGCCCATCACGCTGAAACGGCTGGAAGGATTTCCATTACATTTAATACGCTCTCTGTTAACGGTTCAACTTAAGCACATTTATTTTCGTCTCCAGCCCTCACACTCCTCAGAAATGACCGCGAAAGGCCTCACCAGAAGTGGTTGGACGGATTTCCGTGTAATTTGAAGAATGTTCATTTACGACCCAAGTTAAAATGTAAGAGGGAATTGTATCCTTCCTCCCCAACCCCAATCAGTTCCCAATTGACCCCCAGCTCAGCATTCTTAGTCCCCACACCCCGATTAACAGCTGATCGCATAGATTTAGTTTGTTTTGTTTTGTTTTGTTGGGGGGGGGGGCAACTTGATTAACGTTGTCTTCAGATTTTTTCCTGGTTCTGTTTTAGCTCTGAATCAGAAGCGGAAACCTGTTAGAAAAACTAGATGAAGAGCAGGAGATCCGATGGCGAACCTTGTGTCACTCACCGTTGTGTTGTGTCACAGTACACCCCACTACTGAGTGGAAGCAGAACCGGAGGAGTCGTATTACCCACAGTGCATACCAACTGAGAACCACAGTGATTGTTCGCCGTGAACTAAACAAAACGTTGTGACAGAGAGAGAGAGCAAAGACCAAAACGTGGACACAGTCTAATTGGATGCAACTTACCACTAAAAAAAAAAAAAAGGAGAACTTCAATTCAATGTAAAAATTTAAAACAAATTTAAATATTGGAAATATTGTTTTTTTTTTAAAAATAAAACGAAGCTCAATGAATAAAGCGATTGAATGAAGATGACCTTTTTTGACTCAAAATGCGAAACATATTACTACTTCACTTATCTTCTTTGTTTCGTTTGTCTGTCAGCATATCAGGCTACAACACTGAACGGATTTCTATATAATTTGGTATGGTGCTTATATACGATTCAATTTAAAACCTAAGCACATTGACTTTGGTCTCCCCTCTCTAACCCTCCTCAAAATTGCCCCCTCCCCACGCTTACATTCAATCCCACTCCGCGTTGAATAACTATGTATATGTAAATTGCTGGTTAGCATTAACCAGTGGTTGAAACGAGATGTTATTTCAACTCTTTTTTTAATATCTTTAAACATCGTTAAGATATAAATTTTAAATCTTATTTAATTTAATTTTTTTTAATGTTTACCAGTCCTTTTAGGTATACGTATATTAAGAATACCTGTGGTATAGGTGCTGATAGTTTTAAAGTATTCATATCAAACTAACTAAAAATACTTAGTTAAGTTAAATTAACATTAAGAGTTATTTTTTTTCATCAATTACATCGGATTTTAACTGATTTTTTTGAGTGTTTTTGAATTTTTCAAAATTATATATTTCCCAATTTATTTGACTAAATAATTTATAATTAATTTGGTACATAATTAATTTAAATATTTTTTTATTAAAATTGTTATAAGTTAAATCATAAATTCTATTTTATAAAAATTGCAAATATGAAAAAAATGTATTTAACGCCAAATCAAAGTTTTTAAAAATTCTATTTATAGGTCGCAGTTGCAGTAATAAAATAAAAAACCTTATATATTGAATATATATTGCATTTTTTTGTTTCATATCTGCATTATATAGATTAATTTAATTTGTAAATATTCCCAATTAGATCTTTATATTAGAAACTTCGTATAATATAAAGTCAATATTGTAAAAGTTCTATATTTGTGTTTTATGTAGTTGAATTTTTGTGAATTGTACTTGTATTCCATATTTTTCTGTTTCTCATTTATTTCAAATGTAATTCTTTTCGTATTTATTTTCAAAACTAATTGTTTTGAGCCGTTTATGTTGAAAGGGACCTAAGTCAATTTTTCATTTTTATTTTTTTTTGTTAACTATAGTAACGTGTGCAAATCATAGACCACATTTTGCTATTGAATATATTCAGATTAAAAGATAATTTTGGACACACAAGTCACTACAGTAACTTCAATACTGAAAAACATTACTTTGAAAGTGGCCTAAGTCCAATCCATTATTCATAATATCCGAAAGTGCGGATTTTCAATACAATAATAAATTGACCAAGGTTATTAGATAGGAGAGAAGGTTGTCTCCGCCGAGAAAGCGTTTTCTATTGGCTAGCCTGTTGACGTCACTGGGTTGGAAGAGAGGCCAACGTCAGCCTCGATGGAAAGGTTGGATTGCACAGCACTCGGAGCTTTAGTGTAACCGAATAACTATTTCCAACTCAAATTAAGAGTTTTGAAGTATTTAAATGTTTGTCCAATTGAAATATTATTTTTTGTCAGTCAGTTACGATAATTTAGAAAACAAACTGAAAAAATGATAAGATTAAATATTTTTTTTTTCTCAAATTCTAACACAAAGTTACTTTCCTTAAAAAACATCTTTGTAAATACTTTCTTCACGCATCTAAAACAGAAAAATAGTAATAAGGACAAAAATAAATATTACAGGAAAAAAATCAATAAATTATTTACATTTTTCACTTACATGTTGCGTTTACTTTGATGATGCTAAGTACTTCTGCATCTTTCTGTGATGCGCTGCTGCAGCCTTTCGCAGTTTTTCTTTATTATTGCACCATCGCATTCTTAAAAATGTTCTTGTGCGTGCGTAGATTTTAACAATTTCGGGTGCGACATCCGGAAATTTTCTGCTAATTTCACAGCAAAGTTTTTTTAGGACGTTACTTTCTCGTGAAAGAGAATCGACTCCATGCATTTGGATAAATGTCAGCTCAAACTGACTAACCTTTTGAAGCCAATCTGGGGATGGAACTAATAATCCTCCTCGTGACAGGGCTTCTATCCATCCCGTTGTCTCTGTTGGCAAAGTCAGTTGTTCTCCTGTTGGAATTCCGAGGGAACGATCGTATGATCTCCCGCGGAAGGCGAGGTATCCAGCCAAATATCGGAAACCTTCAGAAGAACAATCTGATCCAACATTTTCTGCTGTTGACGCAGTTGCATCCAGAATCACATCTCTCATTTCAGTTTCGCCGTCCACCATAGATAATGTTTCCATCATATCTGGTAAAACATTGTTGAATAGTGATGATGTCAAGAAACTAGAGTCGTCATCTACGGCAACAGGATTCTTGTTTGTGAAATTAATGTGAGAAGTATTCACTCCTAAAAGTAAAAGACGGATACGGCTTTTCACTTCCGTGGGTAAAGGATGGTCATAGAAATGCCCGAGTCCCCTGATTTGAGAGAAAAAGTTTTCTAAGAAATCCTGATTTAACCTGGCTGTTAAAATGTATTTTATATTTAATGATTTTTAATCATTTGAAAGTCCCAAGAGTGATCTGATGGAGGTCAGAAATCCTTTCTGGAAGGGAAGCAGATGTTTAGCTTTTCCAACTCTCATACGTTCACAAACTGCTGCAAATTCTCTAAGAATATTTTCCTGTAGGTCTTTGTGAACTCCAAATCCGCAGGCTATCGGTCTCTCATTATTAGATACTCTGGAATTCAGTACGTCAAATGAATCATTTACAAGCTTCACAAAATCAGAAGTCTTTCTTGATTCAGGCATAAGATAAAGAATTGCTTGCGCTGTGTGGTTACTAAACAGTTGTGTAGCTAAATACACACGCTGCCTTTCTCTACCTTTCACGTTTAAATGTTGCATCGTTAATTTGGGACAAATTTTCATTTCCCCACAGTCCAAGGATAGAAGCCTTTCTATAACATATTTATCAAACTTGCAGTTATGAGGTAACAGAAGTCCATCATCCAGAAAATGATTGCGAAGCAGCTTTATTAAATGAGGAACGTCGGCAAATACCCATACTCGCTTTCTGGAATCTGTAGGATTTGCAAAGCAGGTATTTGTGTGAGACACATTTAGCTCCTTCCATACTGCACGATTGGTGCCACCCAGATCAGAGACTACACCAACAACATTGTATGCAGCGTCTTCTAAGGCAACAATGATTTGTTTTAGTAGGGAAGCAGACATGGACGTATCAAAATCAAAATATACAGGCTGTTGCCAACTTGAAAATAGGCCACGAACCATTGCTACCTGTACACTGCTGTGTGGACCCATAATTTTATCTTCTTCTTGGTCATAGGTAACTCTTCTGTCGACGTTCATTTCATCGAATGCAAGTATGCATACACGCTATACTGGTGAAAAACTTTTTGCTTGGGATCTCATTAACTCCAATACATCACTTAAAATCCCAGGGCGACACCGGAATGAACAATTTGTCCATCTTTTCAGGGTACTAATTCCTGGCAATGGAAATCCTATCTTTTGCCAAAGAAAATTATAACTTTTTTTGGAAACTGCTCGAAGAGTTAATGCTTTTGCAATATCCTCCTTGCTCCATTTCACTGATTTCTTTCCAGTAATTAAACAGTTAATCTGGTTCGGAGTGAAAAAGTTTCCTAGGATCTCAGAAAGCTTAGTAGACACTTGTCGATCAACTTGTTTTAAACTTTCTTTTAAGGATTTCTGTGCACACGTGAGTCGAACCCGTAAACTCTTGTTTCGTGCTCTTAATTTCTCATTGATAGTGTTCAGGTTTCGATTTTTTCTCTTTAAGTCTTCTACTTCCCTTAATAGTTTTTCATTACTAATGGTTTGAAAGTCTTTATCTGTTGTAATGCCTTTATCTACTTTTTTCTTTTTTGGAGACAAGGTTTCAATTTTTTCTAAAGCTCTTTTTCTTAGCTCACGGTGATGATATCTGCTTGCTATGTTGCTGTCATTAGGAGGTCTATGAGTGGGATTAATTACACAATCCGTATTCCTTGTTGAACTCTGACCAGGCAAATTTAATGAAGGAATTGCATCCGGCTTCAGACATCTTTTAGGCTTCAGTCCCAGTAACTCAGCTTTCAGATCACGCTGATAATCATCTTCACGAAAATGCTGTGAACATACTCTAGCATTGTCTGGATTGATATTATCCCCACGCTTACACTTCGATATCCATGCTTTTCTGAAAGTTGGATCTCGTGGAAATCTGTGATATATAATTTCGGAGCCTTTTGTTATTTTGTAATGAGCTGTGCAATTTGCAACTGCACAACTTGCCATTGCTTTGTGTTTCTGTCATTGACAAAATATCGTATCTAATTCAGAACACACTATCACTATTAGGATCTTCTAAGCGTTTCTAGACTATGGTAATCCTTTAAAGAATTTAAATTACAGCTTAAGTCTCTTCTAATGAAATTACAGGAATTCCTCGTGCAATCAACTAAATACAACTAAATGAAACTGATTAACATATCCATTAACCCAGGTTCACAGACAATTTTTTTTTTTTTTTTTTTTTTTATAAGATTGACACATTTTTAATTCAAATATCGGAGAAGATATAATAAAATAAAGCATTACAATAAAGTCATTTTTACTATATACGACATTGTTAAATATTGCAAAATAAGAAAAAAAAAATGAATTTTTATCAATTTTTTTTCTCTAATTTCTTTACTAGCATTTCAATTCTTTACTTTTCATTGGTCTTTATTGTAAAAGAAGTCAAGTGTAGTTAAAACCTAATTTTATTTTGTAATATTTGATGCAATAACAGTGAAATTTATAATTTATGTCTCAGTAGTATCTTTAAAAAGATCATTTTTCGATTTATTTATTTATTTATTTTTTTATTTATTTATTTATTACTTATTTTTTTAGAGTGTCAGATTGTTTCTCAATTTAATATTTCCAATATTATTTCTGTAATTTTCAAAAACCTTTTTTTTTTTTTTTTAAACGAAACACTAGTTTTCTTCATTACTTCAATAGAAGAGAATTTCCAAGTTCCAACCCTGTGACGTCATGCTCAGATAGCAAATATCGCGTTGCCTACTACGCAGCGATTTGGACCCCCCCTGTAAATTGACAGCACTTTATAAAAATATAAGATAAATTTCAACAGCGAAATACAGCGACATGATGGACTTACTACAATATATCCCACCGGAGCACCATGGCTTCTTCAAATTCCTTCCGCAAACAAAAAATATAGATGAGCAGTAAATTGTTATATAATTTATATAATTAAAAGATTACCTTCATTGCATAAATTGTGTTTTAGAATTATTATAAATAAATATAAAATAAACTTAATTTTGTTTTTTTTTTTCAATTTGAAGCTTGCGTCGAATGGACTTGGGCGCTTCAAAATTTTATAAAAAGTTATTTGTTAATTCGGAATGTGGCCTAACTCCATTTGCGGTAAAAAAACACATATTATTCACCTAATAATTGCTATTATTTTAATAGGAATTGTAAATTTAACTCTCTTAGATGCACTTAAGGAGTGTGGCACATTGGTATCCTATACGTACGTATATTTTTAATTTTATTGAAACGCACTCTTAAATATCGCAATTTAAACATAAATGGATTTAAGTCACTTTCAAAATAAACGGCTCATTTAACTGTTAACCGTCTTTTCACTTAAATTTGTCTCCTCTCATTTGTTAATTCCTCAACCAATCAATTGTTTCTTCTTTTAATTAAATTGCTTCAATCTGCCAGTTGTTTCTATAAAATAAATCAGAAATCTTGTTTGTCAACTATTGAGTAGTTGTTTTAACTACATCCTACCCCAGTCGCCATTTTGTTATTGTCACAGGATGTGACTGGAGAGCAAGCAGTCAGTAGTATTTTAACTATTGACTGAGATGAGATGTCTTATTACTCCACTTGAACATTTTCCTCCTACGTTTATCTGTGTTTTTTCTTTTTAATCCGCTTGTTTGTTTGTACGAGCATCACACTAAAACAGCTGAACGTATTTCCATACAACTTAGTATTTAGCTTACTTTTGGTCCATTTTTTTTTTTTTTTTTTTTGGGGGGGGGGTGTTGATTGTCTTTAAAACAGCAAAATAAATGGGCCTACGTTTTACATTCGACCACAAATAAGGAAATTTTATGGAAATCCGTTGTGCTGTTTTAGCGTGATGCTCGTAAAAACAGACAAAACAAACAATGTTCAAATATCATTAAGTTTTTGTAGAATTTTCTGTAATTTTCTTTTTCTTTCAAGGTTTTAGCTAAAATAAAAATTCTGGCTTGTTTTCAGTGAATCTGTTAACTTCGTCGATCAGGTTACTCCCGTGTCAGTTGACCAATACTGATCTACAATAGATCAAAAAGGGACTTGTGCAATTATTTCTATAAATGTGTGCATTGAACTGTAACCTTTTTTTACCAAAATAAAAATCACTGGCTCAACCATGGAAACCCCCTCTCCGAAGAATTTATTTAGGATTGGTTTCAAACTTTATTCCATTATTTCAAACATTATTCAATCATTTATCAAGTATTTAACTATAACAAAGAAATTCTAATTACTATATTTGCAAAGTAACAAACAAGAAAGGAACAAACGTAACTAAAAAGGTCCTGTGCCTGTTTATTATTTAATAGGCACGTTAAAAATCCTATTTATTATATTTGTATTTCATCATCAAATCAAATACTATAAAGCGATTAAATTCTTATAAAGGATTTCTACAAAATGGGTTGAATTTATCGTTTTCAGTGCGAGAAAGCGATTTAGCTAGGTCTCGACTTAGGGAAAACAGTGTTCTTACTTTATTTTCGTTTAATTTTATTCTTAATAAATTCGTGTTCTATGAGCTTTTACATGCAATAAATAATAATTTTATTTGACCTGTAATAAAATAATAATTTTACTTAATAATAATTTTGAAAACTTTTTCCTTCAACATCGCGTGTTTTTACTGCGGAGCTGACCATTTCTCCGAAAGGGGGTTAAATAACCAGGTGATTCTACAGTGTTCTTACTATCGTTCTTCCAGATACTATTAATTAAATGCACAAAAACGAATGTCTGGATCTATCAATTTCGGTTTTTGCCGAATCCAAAAACATAACATATAAACATTTGAGTTGATCTTATGAAATGGAAAGCACTTTGTCTTTTATTAATAACAAATAATATATTGGATTCATTACTTATAACTTTAGCTATATGGATTTCTTCTAAGGTACAAACAAGTAATTGCATACAGTACAGAAAAAAAAAAATTAATTATAATAGTTTTTAGGGAACTGAGGTTTACCAATGATTATAAAATTAACATGAGATTGTAAAAAAATCCTTGACGGTTCAGTGGATATTAAAATTCGTAAACACTTTAATGCATTCAAATCCCAGCTCTGATAGCTTTGGATCCATTTTATCCATCTTTAGTTAATTACTGAAAACAGGCAATAATCGTAATTAGCGTTCTAATAAAGCTGATGAATGATTATCATTATAATTCAGGTCTCCTCAAACGGATTTGAAATATCAACCGATTCCGTGTAACGTAACAAATATGAGAAAGATTTTTGGTTCAAACTCTATTTACTTTAATAGCAAAGAAACTCACTTACTTTAATAGCAGAAGCAACTGCTTTCATTTCAAATATTATAATAGTAATACCTTGACTTTCCTAAAAACGTCCCTTAAGAAGAAAGAGATTGATTTCCAGTTCTGACGATGAACCTCATCCTCATCAATTTTCTCTTTCCAGTTTTGTATATCAAGATTCCCCCTAAATCAAAATTTAAGTACGCATTCAAAGTCATTTGTGCAAGAAACAAAAATATTTCAAGATATTATTCTGTTTATTTAGATAATTTTGTTAATTTATTCCTATGTTTAATTTTCTCTTATTTCTTTTTATTTACGTTTCGCACTCATTCGCACATGTTATCGTCCTCAAAAACAAATCTGTAGTAACTAAAGACTATGATTTGACATTCGTCCATTTCTAACTTTCGACCATGCTCTTATCCCTAATCGTAGAATAATAGGATCCTATCAAAGATTTTCATTGTCAGCTGTTGTGTTTTAATTGCGGATATACGACTGTTTGTAATTGAAAATCATGAACGATTGATTATATTAGGTTGAAACTTTCAGTATATATACATCAGGTTGGTATATTAGAATGTCAGTGAAATCATGTGGCGCCCTCTGAACTTTCCAGTCTTGAGTATAAATAGGTGGTTCAAACATCCGCAATCAGACATTGAGTCGAAAGAGTGTTTCATATGCCTGACTATGGTCCTTCACCGAAGAAGGTCGCATTATGAACGCCTGACAGGATTGTTGGGATTGGAGAAGCTGGATTTTCTTACCGCGAATCCTCAACAGTCAGTGATACATGAGGGATGTTTTAGAGGCAGAGGTGATACCTTTCCTTCATAATTGTCCCAGCACTATATTCCAGCAGGACAATGCTCGTCTAAATGTGGCCCGGAATGCACAATGCCTATTCCATGCATGGCAGATACCGCTTCTTTCTGGACTGCACGATCGCCCTTTAAGTCCCCGATTGAACATGTCTGGGACATGATAAGTAAGCAACTGGCCCATCAGGTGCCTCCACCATCCATCACTAATGAATTCTGGACTTGCGTAGAAAGAGTCTGGCAGACTATTCTCCAGAACGATATCAAAAACCTCTTCTATTCTAATGTCACACTGTATAGAATCTGCTACTGCTCCTCGAGGTGACTTTAAACGATACTGAATTTTGAAGCGACAAAGTGTTATATTTTTAAATATAATCAGATATCTACTGCAATATGAGATATCTGTGACATAAAGTTCATTGAAAATCATGAGTCTTTTTTAGTGTTGAAGTTTCACAAACGTATATTTGAAATTGCAATAAAGGAAAAAAAAAAAATAAGGAAGATTTTTGGCCAGATAACGAAAAGCGACATGCATTATTTCGATAAGGTGTCGCAGGAGGAAAATTAGTATTCTGGGACATCATGGTGTCGGTTATTCTAAAAAAGAAAGTTCATAAAAGAGCGTATTCCCTATTCCACATGGTTTCTCAGATAATTTGAATCTCCAATACAGGATTTTGTTGCGGAATATTGTGCATTCCTCCTATTATATGTGGTCACTGTCTGAAGCACTTGGATCATTGTAAAGCAAAGTACAGTATGGCCCATAACAAACGACACTGAATCATTTTGAGCCGAAAGAATAATCAACGGTGGTTGTTGACAAATACATGTTCAATGTGATCTCCTTGGCACTCTAAGCAGCTCTCGTAGCGGTTGCATAGGTTGGAAATGTCCCGGAAGAGAGGTTGTTCCATTTCCCTAAGAGTTGTCACAATCTTTTGCCGCAGCTCAGCAATAGTTTACGGAGGTTGTCCTTGAAAAAGCATTTCCTTCAGAATTCCCGAAACGTACGCATCAGGTGGAGCTAAATCAGGGGAATGTGAGGGATATGGAATGTTTGCCCCACTGGATATCACGTGATTTCCGAAGGTGTCATGAAATAGCCGCAGTGATTCCCTCGCCGAATGACACGTAGCCCCGAATGAAGACGTAGGTGTCGTGCTCGACAGAAACGTTAGAGGTCCCTGAGAAACCAGGTAATCTATAACTCACCTGATTTACAGTCACCGGATTCTGTTGGTCATTCTCAATGAAGTACGGACAAATGATGCCCTTTCCAGAGACCGCATACCATATCATAGCCGTGGAGTAGTGTTTCAATAGTGATGTCTGGTCAGAAATCAAGAAATCGGGTTGTTTGTTTATTGATACACTCATTCAGATGAACATGACACTCGTCCGAAAATCAAACATTAGTCAAAAATCCGGGATCGTCATACACCATTGCTAACATGGAAGCACAGTACACGACTATTGCTTCTTTATCGACAGGTTTCAATGGTTGGCCAGTCTATATCTTGTAAGGAAACCCACAAATGGATTTAAATGTACTTCGAACTGATTTTCGACCCTTGTCCAGTTTAACTGCCGTTCGTCGGAGACTTCGTTATGGCGACTGCTCGAAAATTCGGCCGTGATTTTCATTCGTTGTTACGGTTACGGGGACGGCCGGTGCAATCTTTCCGCTTTGTGAGTACACTTCCGGTTCGACGGAATTTATCGACTTGTTAGTGGGTGCTGGACGATTAAAACGCTCCCGAAATTTTGTAGCAATGTGTAGCAGGCTAGGTTCATTGCCACGGCCTGTTCCGTATGATCGAAAATAGTGCTCCACAATAAACACTTTCTCTTCGGTAGTTAAAACCATTTTCACAGCAACACTGATTAATTTCACATCCACAATTATTCCTGTTTCGAATACAACAATCGCCTACGTATTCATCTCGCAGTGCCACCTTTCATGTGGTCAAATTGTTCAATGTCGTTTGTTTTCGGTCATACTGTATATTGATGTTGAAATTTTTGAACATACATTATAAACTATAACAAATTTATTTGAACTAAAAATACTAGAAACAGTAAGTAATATCTCTTTCTTATCAATAATTTTAAAACTATACATTCAAATATTGTCCTCAAAATGAAAGTTGACCGGCGGAAGTTTGAACTGCGCAGCCCTTCCGGTAGCTGATCAATTATGTTTTGCTGTCACAATGGACGACAGAGTCTGTTTTCACTGAGAAAGACATGTTGATAACGCCAAATTAAAACTTCTCTCGACTATTTAGCGTTATTTCAATACCAGTTGCTAACAATAAGTATTTATATAAATAAATAAATATATATTATTTATAAATACAATAAACAAGACAAAGACTATGGTTATCGGAAGAAAGACAAAGAAGATAAACATAAGTATTCGGAAAGAGACATTGGAACAAGTGAACAACTTTAAATACTTAGGGTGTACTATAAGTGGTGATATGAGTTGCTGCCAAGAAGTCAAGAGGAGGATAGCAATAGCAAAGGAGGCTTTTATTAGGAAAAGGAGCATCTTCTGCGGACCTCTGGAAAAAGAACAAAGAAAGAGACTAGTGAAGTGCTTTGTGTGGAGTGTGGCATTGCATGGGGCAGAAACTTGGACATTACGACGCAGTGAAGAGAAACGACTAGAAGCATTTGAAATGTGGATATGGAGAAGAATGGAGCATGTGAAATGGACAGACAAAATAAGAAATGAAGCTGTGCTAGAAAGAGTGGGTGAAGAAAGAATAATGCTGAAACTGATCAGGAAGAGAGAAAGAAACTGGTTGGATCACTGGCTGAGAAGAAACTCCCTCATGAAGGATGCACTGGAAGGAATGGTGAACGGTAAAAAAGTTCGAGGCAGAAGAAGATTTCAGATGATCGACAACATTAAGGTGAATGGATCTTATGTGGAGACGAAGAGGAAGGCAGAAAATAGGAAAGATTGGAGAATGCTGGGTTTGCAGTGAAGGACCTGCCCTTGGCAGAGAACTTTGTATCTATCTATCTATCTATCTATCTATCTATCTATCTATCTATCTATACACTTACTTTCCCATATCTTGAAATAACATATTTATCATCCCCCAAAATATGATGAAAACACATACCAAACTATGAATAAGGAAAATACAAATGGTTACAGCACACTTTATTGTCATATCCTCCTTACAAACAACCGTCTGCTTACGTAGTTCTATTGTACTGCTTCCTATTTATTACAGTACTGCTTACTGTATGAATGCGAGGTAACAATGCTTTTGTAATTTTGAGTTTATTAAAACATCTTTATTAACGTTAAGTTACTGTAAAAATGTCGAGAAACTGTATTTTGTTTCAATTTACTACTATCTGATGAAGGAAATTATTTCATCCTCGCGAAACCCGGTAGTTTTGAAAAAAAAATTTTAACGTTTTTAAAAGTTATGGTGTTTTGGGCAAATTCTCTAGAAACTGATTTATTAAAGAGAATATTTCTCATTGTTCAAACAATGAAAAAAAAGAAATAAAAGCAACAATTACAACAATGAAAAAGTTTTACAATAAATATTTCAACAATGCATGGTTATCATATAAAAGGAAGCAGTATTGAAAACCAATGATAATACTGAAATTAGGCTGGTTAAGGTTGTGTAGCGTCGTAAATCGGGTTCATAGGAATGACCGACTTCCAATGAATATGCCTTCGCATCCGTAGTAATACGTTATTACGCCTAACCTTAAGTTGAATTTAGTATTTAAAGGCTAATTAGGATTTCCCGGTCTCTGATCGGGTCAAAAACCCTGATGGAACTGATATTTAACTCTTGCGGTGAATTTCGGTGAAGTCCGGAGGGCCTAATTGGTCAAATCCGCTTTCCTCACCTCCACGCGGGGCCCCCTGGGATCTTTTAAGATGCGAAAGAGAGAGTGGTGTGCAGAAAGCAACGGGAAGCTATCGCATTTACTTTTCCCAAGAAAAACTGCAAACATGGCATGATGAATCTTTCCTCGGCAAAAGATTCCGGACGTAAACTATCCCTCCATTCGAATGTCCGGGAGGGGGATACTGAGGAAGGTCACATTATGAAGCAACTCAACCGACAGAAGAAAAGATTGAGGATTGGATCATGGAATGTGAGAACTCTTCTTCAAGCGGGGAAGTTGGAAAACTTGAAGGAAGAAATGAGAAGAAACAGAGTGGATGTGATGGGAATATCAGAAGTGAGGTGGAGAAATAGTGGTGAGTTGGTGAGTGATGAATTTAGAATGTTTTATTCAAATGGTGAATGTAAAGGAAGTCATGGTATTGGTGTACTACTGGGACCATGTGTGAAAGATAAAGTGATATCAGTGCGTTATATAGATGACCGGATGATAAAGGTGAGACTACAAGGGAAAAAATTGGACTTAGTGCTAGTGCAAATTTACATGCCACATTGTGGATTAGAAGACAAGAAAGTGGAAGAACTACGAGAAGATAGAAGAAATAGTTGAGAAAGAGAAGAAGGGTGCATGTGTAATCCTAATGGGCGACTGGAACGCAGTAATAGGAGAAGGACAAGATGGAAAAACGGTTGGAAAATTTGGACTGGGAAAAAGAAATGACAGAGGAGAATCTTCGGTAAATTTCTGTAAATTTTGAACAGATGTAAGAAGTATGTAGAAGAATTATATGAAACAGGGAATCGTCCAGATCACTTAGCTATAGAAGATGAAACAGCTGTATCAGAAGACGAAAAAGGATGTTGTATTCTAAGGGAAGAAGTTGAGCTAGCGATTAGGGAAATGAAGAATGGGAAAGCAACAGGAGTTGATGGAATGCACATTGAGTTAGTAAAATGCTTGGGTGAAGACAAGAAGCAAATACTATCATTATGCAATGAAATATATGAGAAAGGTGAATGGCCTGATGATTTCATGGAAACAGTATTGCTGCCAATACCGAAGAAAAATAATGCCAAGAAGTGCAATGAGTTCAGGACTATCAGCCTTATATCGCACTCAGCGAAGATTCTTCTGCGAATACTGAACAGACGTTTATATTCTAAGGTGGAAGGAGAGTTGGAAGAAGAGCAATTTGGTTTTCGGAAAGGAAAAGGTACGAGAGATGCAATTGGACTGCTGCGAACAATCGGCGAAAGATATCTAGAAAAAAATAAACACGTATATGCAGTATTTGTGGACCTGGAAAAGGCTTTTGACAGAGTGGATTGGAATAAACTTATGGAAATCTTGAAGAAAATTGGTGTGGATTGGAAAGAGAGAAGGCTAATAACTAATCTTTATACGAAACAACGAGTCAAAGTCAGAATAGGAGAAAAATTGTCAGAGGGAAGTGGAATAGGAAGAGGGGTGCGACAAGGATATGTCTTCATTAGTATTTTTCAGATCTTATTAAAGACCGTGTAAACATTAAGTTGAATTTGTAATAATAATAGAATTTATTTATTTATTTTATGGCCGTTCCGGCTTGGACAAGTGGTTTGGGCGGCGGTCTGGCATGAGGCAGATATGTCGGAAGCTGAATTCGAATCCGGAACTTCGATATTTCTTTCTTCTTCAACATTTATTTCTCTTTTCTGAAGTCTGACTATCACCTTAGGGATAAGACCTCTTGGATAATAATATCCAAAAAACAGGAAAGCAACAAAAATTCCCCATCATGGAGTGTGCCTTAAGGCCAGTGATCCGAAAATGGATCTGGGGACACGACAACAACAACAACTATTTTACGAACTCTTTTTGTATGGGTTTAGCGCATGCGCCGTGAAAACATTTTCAGAAATTGGGAAGATTCCTTCATTATATCAGTTCTACAATTATAGTTTTATCCCAGTCAAAAAAAAAGAAAGAAAAGAAATACGTGTAATAAGACTCGTTGAAAGACAGTGCGGCGAAATTAGAAAGGAAATAATTACGATACTTTAAAACTAAAAATGAATTGGGTCATATAAAGAGAATCTAACTGAAATAGAATATTTCGAACGGAAATGAAACGGAAAAAAGATGAAAGTGAATCAATTGACATGGACAAGGGAAATACCGAAATTCCTGTAGGTTGATATTTAAATTACATACAAGAAGTTCCTGAAGGAACTCAAAACTTTATATCGATTTTTTTTTTAAATCGTGAAAACAGTAGAAAAGGGATTTATTTATCAATTGCAATATCAGCTGAAAATAAACAGTAAAAAATTTTCAGTTCCTAAAAAAAAATAATTGAAATCCGCATAATTTTATTTACTTTTATTTTGATCCGATTAATTTTGATCCATGTCAAAGCACGCGGAAAACAATGGATTACTAACCGGACTCATATCCATTGTTAGATACCATTGTTTCGCTTCTCAGTTGGAATTTTTGTCAATTGAGGGCGCTTATTTCTCCACAAGGACCTGCACAGAAAAAAAATTAAAATCTAAACGTGAGGTAGTCTCTCTTTTCCTTAAATGCTCTTGTCAAGTTTCAAGAAGATCCGTCCAGCGGAGTAAAAGTGTTTACGGGACACTTGCACACACATACAAAATGATTGATTTCATGAGCTTGGCTTTACTTGTCATTACTGCGCATGCGGAATCTCATTAATCTACTTAAACATTTCCTGTTCTCTGTTCATTTATCTGTTTGTCTATTTATCTGCCCATCACGTTAAAACTGCTGGACAGATTTCATTAAAATCCGATACATAGCTTATCTGCAATTCAACTTACAACATATGTTCTAGTATTTGATCTCCAGTCTCCCATCCCTCTGAAATGACCCTGGAATACCCCTCTTATACGGCAATACGGATTTCTTTATACTTTTAATATCATGTTTATGTATATTTTATTATATTTTATTTTATTTTCCATTCCGCCACCTTCCCATCCCTATATGCCCCGATCACTACAATTGACGCGCTGAGAGTTGAAACTCCCAGAATGCAAAGCAGATTATAGATTGTCCTTTCCTGGCCGTTCGCTAACATTGAAATAGAAGAGGTCGCTTTGCATTCTGGGAATTTCAACTCTCAGCGCGTCAATTGTAAGTGATTATGAATACATCTAATCCTAAGGGAAATGAAAAATGGTCGTAACAAAATGACAGTATTTATATGAACCAATGATCCCAATAACAATTTTCAATTACATTACATTTTACAATTAATATGCTTTTCAATATCTGTACTAAAAAAACTCTGGGTTTCACAAACGAAAGATATCATCATTAAATTACAAAAATTAATAAGTCATCACCTTTATTTCTTCCAGATAAGTTTTATTTGAAGCGGCATTTCAGTTGAGAAATACTGCTATAAAGTAAAAAGTACTGATCATTTGAAATAAGAAATATTGTGGGCCTGCTACCTTACTTTGTAGGCAAATTATTTATTACTTTTTAGGCTGAAGGAATCCTGTTGCTACCAAGACAGGTGCTACAGTTGTCTCAATCCTCTGTTAATGGTGACCTGATTTCTATTGCAGTGACTAATGGAGGGCGAGTGTCTGTCTGGCCGTCTGACCGCCTCCTAGTCCTGATTGGCCGTTGAAACTGGGATCCTTATCTCCGTTGACCCTTAAGCCTTGTAGGCCTTCGGGAATTAATAACCTAATGTTTATTCATAATAAAAAAAATAAAATAAAAAAAACCTTATTTAGGTTTTAATGCTTTTCATAAAGTTTTGTCGCCTTCTTGCCCTAATTTTGTCGCCCTAAGGACCTATTCGGAAAAGATTTCAAAGGTTACTTCTCAAAACATTTATGAAATTAAAAAAAAAAAGATATAAAAAAATAGTTTTTAAAAATTAAAAAAAAAAAAAATCAAGTAATTAATTATATTAATAATTAAAAAAATAATAAATTATAATATTTAAATTATAGAATTCATAATAAAATATCTTTAAGGAAACGGCAGTACAGTACAGTATTTCGTTAAATACCGAACAGAAGAGCGACATTTGATATAAAAAGGCGCTGTTAGGTCAAAATGGGAAAGGATGCACTTGGATTATCATTAATGCACCATAGGATTATAGATTATCAATTAATGAGCTACGAATTAATTTATTAATTTTGGTATCTATTAAAGGTAGAAGACCCGCGTAATCGGAAAATAAAAGAGGGCGTTCGTATTAGGGCTACTTTATCTTATGAAAGTGAAAGTTTTCAATAGTTATAAGATAATTTTCCATTGAATATTTCTCCATAATGGTAAAACAGGTCTGTGGGATACTAGTCTCTTAACGAGCAGTCTGATAACTACTTTCCTCGTTTACTAGGGTTCATAAAATCACTCAGTCTGTACGTATGTGTGATTAACTTTTGAATCGCTCAGCCTTCTTGAAACTTGGCGCTTCCATTTAAGAACATGAGACGATAAAACGTGTTTATTTTAAATTTATTTCGAATCGTTTCTTGTTGAGGAAATTAGCTCGAGAAGACGACAAAAACACCCATAGAAAAGCATTGGATTTAATCAACGGATATCTATCCTATTTCTATTAATACTTCCTTCTATTAAACAATGAATATTAATCGTTTTAGCTAATCCATTCATTAGCGCATGGTTTGACAGGATTAAAATTAATCCCATTGGAAACAAATATATCCTGTTTTATTCGGCAGATGCTGTATTGATAATTTCAATATAAACATAGTCTTTTTCTATTTTGTCATTTCCGTGCAGGAAATATAATATGAAAAGGGGAAATTAAAGAATGCACCTTGAGTTTGCTTCACGCCTTAAGCTGTCACCGACGGAAACCTGGGACAGCTGTTCGTTCTTGTTAGGACTCATCAGTCGGATTTACCCTTCGAAGCCCGGAAAGCGCGATAGGCTAAGGATCCCTCTCCTGCTCCCGCAAGTGAGACCTTAAAAAAAAACAACAATAGCAAATTATTAAATAGCCAGTAATAATAATAATATATAACCAGTCATAATGAAAAACAGGAAAGCGATTCATAGCCTTTCGCGCTTTTTGGGCTTATCATCGAAGGGTAGATCTGGCTGATGAGTCCTAAAAGGACGAAACAGCTGTCCCACGTTCCCTTCAATGACTGCCTGAAGCGTGAAAGCAAACTTAATGTGCATTCTTTCATTTCCCCTTTTCATAAATATTAATCGTTTCAGTAATCCACTAATTTCCGCGAGCTTTGTTTTAATTAAAATTAATCGAATTCAAAAGCATTTATTTACTCTTTTCAAAAAATAAAAGCAGGTTTATTTGTACTTGGGATGGGTAGTTCGTGAACGAACTAGTTCATTGAACTAGTTAGTAGAAATGAACTATAGTTCACGAACGATCTAGTTCAAATGAACTAGTTTGTGGAAAGAATTATAGTTCGCGAACGACATAGTTCAAATGAACTAATTCGTTCTTTTACCATTCCACTATTGGCTATTGGAATTGATTTATTTTGTATTTGAGAACCTTTTTTTTTTTTTTTTTTTATTTGGTTGTTAAGGTAAAAAGAACGACTTAGTTCATTTGATAAAAAGAACTATCTCAAAAGAACTAGTTCAGTAAAAAGAACGACTTTGCCCATCTCTAATTTGTACGTTAATAATATTGTAAATTAAAAAAAAATGAACAAAGTTTCATCATTGTTTTTTTTATATCTCCAACTTGAAAAGTAGAGAAAACTAAAAAATAAATACGTAGAATAACATAAGGAAAGTAAACTTCCACTTCTTTCAGGAAGTCTTTTTTTTTTGTTATTATTTCTTTTTAAAACTTCGTATATAATTTTATAGATTACTAGATACCTTTATTTTAGTTTTTCTAAGGGATATACTTATTTCTAACCATTGATCTTTAGAACAATGAGGGTTAAATTTTAAAAGGCAATTTTGTTCTTAAGTTATTTGTAATAGTATTTAATTTTTTTATTATTTTTATTATTATTTTTCTATTTAAAATAAAAATCGCCTAAAATTGAAAAAAAAAAAAAGAAGAATAAAAGTACGATTTAATTCCTTATCCTCTTTGTCCAAAGCGGTCTTCATCCCTTTCATTCTCTCCTTCTTCAAATGGGGTGTATTTAGTATTTCCTCCTGTAATATTGTTTACTACTTATAAATTCCTGGAACTTACTACCGCCCAGCCACTTCCGGGTTGATATTTATCATCAAATGGGCAATATTTTTTTTTTCTTAATTTTAAGTTCAAACTGTAACTATATTGAAATTACATTTACACTTTAATTCTCTTGGGATAAAATAGAAAAGAAAAAAAAAAAAGCAAGAAAGATAGTGAACTATTGAAAAATATATGATTAAAATTCGGCTTTTTCTTTTTCATTTCAAGGTGTGTCTTTGACTTCCTAACGACCTTTCAGTTCCACAGAATTCGTTGATAAAGTGTTAGATGTTAGATAAAGGTACCAGTTCAACTGATAAAAGTGTTGGTAGTTATTAAGGCTTGCACCCAAATCAACAAACGCCACTCGTCTGAATTTATGCAGATCACCCAGTTCTACTGCAAGATAAAACCCAGTAAACCACAATGCAGAAGGTATGTATTTACTTTTCATACTGATACACTGTATTCTTAGATTTGTATATTTGTTAGCAATAAACAGCAAGATTTGCAGTTAATCGCTAACAAATGATTTTTAGTATTATTTGTTTTTCTTTAGATCAGGGGTCTCCAAACCTTTGAGCCCAAGGGCCGCATTAACTATCAAACAGCAGTTCGCGGGCCGACTACACACTCGAGGTCCAAATTAAAAAGAATCAAAAACATGGATGTTGTTATGAAATTTATTTATTTAATATTTATTTATTTAATATTATTTTATTAAGTTATTATTTAATAACACATTGATACACTACACATGAACACCTGTATTAGTGGGAATCACTAGGATGTGCAGGATAGACGTATATTTCCGTAATTTTTTCCGTAGATAAAAAAGTCTCCAAGGGCCGGATGAGAGGGCCTCGCGGGCCGCATCCGGCCCGCGGGCCGTAGTTTGGAGACCCCTGCTTTAGATACACGAGGCCCCACTATTACGGTGGGGTAGGTTTCGGACCCTAAGTGGGAGAGAGCTTTTTTTTTTTCACTTGAAATACAAATAAAGGCTAGAAAACATCTAAAACCTTTATATGTTAAGTATATTGTAGAGATAGGCTAAAAAAAAAAAATGACAAATAAATACGTAGTATGTAAGGATTACACTTACATATTAAATGCATAATAGAGCTAGGCCTAAAAAATGAAAAAAAAAATTCGAAAAATGAAATGAATAAGAATTTATCCTTAGTTTATACTTGTAGTTTCATCGTAATATTGTAATAAAATGGCGCGAATGCTGTTGACAGCGTAAAGTCGAAAATAGCCAAAAGAACGGACAATAGCTAAACGTAATAACGATGGATATAACTGAAAACTAAATATTACGCCCAAAAGCTGGTCCTACGGTACTATTCTTTTTTTTTTTCTTTGTTGTAATGTTTGTTAATTTTAAAATTTCATAAAAAGATCGTCTACTATTTCTTTACTTATCATATCAGAAATTCAAATCAGTGATCACTTACAAACAAAAAAAAAAAGAAGAAAAAAAAGTTTTACTAAGACAAAATTTCTTTACTTATAGCCTGTTTCAGATTTCTTTGTATCATTGTTAGAGAGCTAATTCTGTATGCTTCATTTCTACTAGGTCACCTCAAGAAATGAATAGTGATATATAAAATCCAAACTGACCTATTTTTCAATTTTTATAATGTAATAATAATGGAATTGAAGTTATGAATAAATTATATAAACCAGGATTAGATACCATATTATTTTTATAGTAAAGTTATTATTTGAGTAGTAGTAGTGGTTCTTGAAACTTAAAGAATTTGGCGGTATATTAATCTGTTTAGAGGAAACGATTCTGTAATCGATAATCCGCGTTAAGTTGATCTAGTCTTGAAAAAAGAAATTAAATATTATTGTTATCCACTTAACAATGATTCGCTAAACTGTATCTGAACTGTAAAACATTGCATTTCATTTTAAAAGCACTGTGTTCCCGAAAGAACTTAAAACCTATTTTCCCTTAAAATATCTCCAAAAATTTCTTTCTTATTTCTTTCTTTTTCGAAGCCTACACTTCGTTTTTTTATTATTCAAAAAAATTGTGTTTTCTATTCTTGTTTTTGAAGCTTGCATATATTACCGCTTATCATCGAGGGTGAATCTGGCGGTAAAATTCTAATCAGGACCAAACAGTTATCCCAGATTCCCGTCGATGATAAGCTGAAGGCGTGAAAGTTGACTGTGTGGAGGCTTTATTTTCATCCATTGATTAACAATCTTTCTTCAATTCAAGCGTCCTCCATTTTTCGGAGGAGCTATTTTCAATTACAATCAGAACCCATTCATTCGTCGTGGAGTCCGATATTTCGACCTATTTTGTCAATTTTCGATGCGCTTCTGCACATCATTCAAATGTATATAGTAAAAACAGTGTACGTAGTTCTGGTTTGTGCGTAATTGTATCTAGGTCCTGGCGAAAATTGTATTTAATTACATTTAAATTTTTTCTGAAACATACGTAACTCAGTTACACGTAATTCGCATTTTTCCGTAGTATATTTTTGAAAATGAGATTGATTTGAAAAATCGTCGCGTTCATGAGGTTTCTGGGCGGCTTTTCATGAAAGGTCGGTCAGAGACAAAAAAACTATGGAAATCCAATTCAATGAATTTTCGCACTGATAAAAATGTGTTCCCATCATTTACTTCAGTCTCTCTCTTGCAGCCATGGGTATTAGAAGGAATGAAACTTTGTTGCGAACTGTTTGTGAACTATTTATTTAGTGGAAAAGAAAAGTAATATAGAAACTTTTAAGAGGATTCAAGTGTGAATGTTGAAGAATTTATAAAGTGCAAGTCTATTTCTTTATACCTATAATTTGTTTTGTTCTACAATATATTGTGTTTGACATTAAAAAAAAAAAAAAAAAAACTTGCCTCCTACAATCTATTAATAGATTGCAAATTTATCGGTTATGGGCCCCAGGCAAGCTTCCACTGTGCTACAGGCACAATTTATTGGTTGTGAGAACGAGTCTTCAATTGTGAATCCAAGGTATTTTAAAGAACTATACTAACTCTTGAGAATATAAAAGAACTGTTACTAAGTATAGCGTGAAACTGTTCAAACTAATAAAGTTCAAAATGGCTAATCTACTACATTGCAAATTTAATGGAAAGAATTTTCCAGTATGGAAATTAAATTTGAAGTCCAATTTACAAAAGAAAGGTTTATGGCGATCAGCAAATATGACTATGGCAGAACTAGAGTTAATTGAGAACCGCCATGAGAAAAGTAAAATGTCCGACAAAATGGATCAAGCCATCGGATTGATAATGTCAATGATGGAAGATAAGTTTAAAGTCTTAGTCAAAGAAACTAATGATCGAAGTAAGCTTCTTAAGGAACTGGAATCAAAATATAATAAAAAGGATAACTTAAAAATTACAAGACTTAAAAAGATTTATTCACTATCAAACAATTTAAAAAAAAATATTTTTTTAAAAAAAATTAACTATTGCACTAATAATAAATATTTTAAATACAAATCATTATTTTACAATTTTTTTTATTTCAGTTTTCGTCAAAAGTTTTTTTAAGTTGAAAATACCTAGTAATATCTCGGACCCCCCCCCCCCAACATTGACTGTTTTTTTATTTTAATTTACAGTAGAACCTCATTATAACGGACTAATAGGGGCTGAAGGTTATCCGTTTTAGTGAAAGTCCGGTTTATAACAAATAATTCTTATAGCAATGTAATGCTGCATGGTGTACATTAATAAAAATACAATAGTTAGCTGTAAAAAGTGTTTATTATATATCAAATAAAAAACAGCCTTCAACATAGTAGGTTGATTTGAAAAAGATGTGCACTTATACACTGCATTAATCTTTAGAACAAGAAGGTCCTGGTTCATGTTGATTGCTTACATTCATTGGTTTGAAAAAATAATTTATTTTCTGCTGGGTTTGTTTGCTGCTTATTTCTTCAGTTAATAACTGACGGAGGTGCCGTAAGTGTTCATAATATGCAAACACATTTTCATTTGCCGATTATTTAACATATTGAATAGCAAAATTTAAATGTTCTTTTACTTCGCTCACCTTAATTGTAGGTTGACAATTTTTTTAAAACTGTCCGTTATAAGCGATGTCCGTTATAATGGGGTCCGTTATAATGAGGTTCTACTGTACTTAGTTACACAATATTTGAAAATTAAAAATAAGAAAATGTAAATCCCAGATGCTTCACTAGTTTCATATTTAAATTTTCAGAATTTTAGGTGCACTGGTAAAAGAAATATATAAAATAAATAAAAGGTTTGCAGTCGCCTGAATTGCTCTAGTCAGGATCTTAATACCTACATAAAGCTTACAACTTTTTTATCAGGAACATATTTTCTCCTTATAGATAATACTGTTTTCAATGACTCTGATGGCTTTTGCAATGCTTGGATCTTCGCAACTAAGAAAGAGAACCCTTCAGTGTCAACCGCCTGTTCAGTGTTTTGCACCATGCACGCAACCACTCCCACGATGTCGAACCGGTTACCTGTTGTACGGCTGTGGCTGCTGCCCACAGTGTGTTCGAATAACGGAAATCGTAAGTTTGCTTTTTTTTTTTTTTCGGTAAATCACCAGCGTATTCAGTAAGTAAATAAGAAAATTGAAAAAGCAGTTTCGTCTAAAAAATTAAAACCAGGCTTTTCATAGAGTAGTGAAGAGTGAAGAGGCAGACATGGAGACTGCAAGAATCGTGTTTATCTTTCAAATCCTTATATATTATTTCTCAAAGGTGTTTTTGTGTGGGTACGCCATATCTCACTTAATACTTCATCAAAATCAGTGATTGAGACATCATTTTGCAGCTTATGTTCACCGCTAATGACGAAAAATAAACAAATTATTGAAAATTAATGTTTTCGTTAAAAAACTTTATTTTAAAAACCTTTTTATAAAAATGTAGCCACGCTTTAACAGAAGCGGCTTATCTTTCGAAAGCGAAACAACATTTCAAATAATTCTGTAGCGCCGTAAACTTCAAATATATCCTTTTTTGAATAAAAATGCACTATAAAATGATATTTCATCGTTTATTTAATAAGAACAGATAAAAAAACAAACAAAGATTTATATTTTAATACAAATAAACGATTTATTCTAATAAAAAACATAAAAATTTGTCAACTTCTCATATATTATTTCTCAAAGGTGTTTTTTTTTTTTTTTTATCTCCCTTAATACTTCATGAAAATCAATGATTGAGATATCATTTTGAAGATCCGTTCACCGCTAATGACAAAAAATATTGACGGCAACTATTGACAATGTGTTTAACTAACAGGCACGACAGCTTTGGAGATGTTTATTATTTCTCAAATATGATTTTTTGTTGCGAATTATTCGCACGGGTCAACTAGTTGGATCATTATTAAATAACTAGCAGCAAAGCCCGTCGGACGACAGGCATAAAAAAAATCTGAAAAATCATTTTATTATCAACTATCAACTAGAAAGTAAATATCTCTTCATAAACTACATTTTTTGTAAAAACAGCATCAGATCCTTCTATCAGATGTCCTTGATCTATTCGGTCAAGAATTTTGATTTTGACGTCGCAAGCACGACGTGCTCGAGAAATAGCAACATATAACTGTCCATGACTAAAAATAGGCTCTGGTAAATAAACACCAACAGTATCTAAAGTTTGTCCTTGTAAATAAGTTTTATTAAAAGTAAGAACGGAATAATTATTATTTTTTGACTCATAACGCCGAAAGGCATTTAAAACTCACCTTTGTAATCTAAATACTGCGCTACCTTGTGAACAAAGCTTCTACGGCAAAAATGGTTTTGAGTTTCAAAATCAGCGTAAAAAACTGAGTAAATATGCCAAATTTCATTAACATGGGTGCAGTGGTAACAAAATTATTTGGTTCTGAATGTATGTTTTGTTAGAATTTCAGTTGTCTAGGTCAGTTCCCAAGGATAACATTTCATGGAAACAACATGGAATGACAAAATGAACTAATATTTCATCCAATTTGAGTACCTTTGATTCAATGTTACCATTGAGAACCATTGGATCTATCTTAATAGCTTAATTATATCGAGTTACAGACAGACAGATAGATAGACGAACTTAGCCAATTATATAAGTTGATGATGATGATTTTAAAGAAATCGTCTAGCCGTTTAAGAGGGGGATTTGGAGTTAGTTTTGAGGGAATGGGTGGGTGAAGACAAAATCAGTGGGACTTGTAAACACATTAAAAATAAAGAAAAAGAAAATTCATGTGCTGGGCCCTGCCAGCTTCAATGAATTTCTTATGCGCATCTAAGTAAAGGAAACCCCCCCCCAAAAAAAATGTTTAAAGGTAGTAAAATTTGAGACCAATGTTCAAACTTACATCTCAAGACAGACTGTTTCACGTTTATTAGCGATCATCCGTTGAGAGTAGTCAGAATGAACAAAGCAGGTCTCATAACAGAGTTGTATTTGAGGTTGAGTGGGGAGAGAAATGAAACCTTGAATATAAACTAAAAACATAAAAACAGATTATGTTTAATGTGTTTAAACATTTTTTAGGCGTTTTTCCTTTATTTAGATGCGCATAAGAAATTGATTGAGGCTGGCAGAGCCCAGCACATGAATTCTCTTTTTCTTTATTTTTAATGTGTTTTTATGTTTTTTAGTTTATATTCAAGGAGGTTCCATTTCTTTCCCCACTCAACGTCAAATAGACCTCCGTTATGAGACCTGCTTTGTTCATTCTCATTACTCTCAACTGATGATCGCCTAATAAGCGTGTAACAGGCTTGTCTTGAGATATCAGTTTGAACATTGGTCTCAAATTTTAATGTTTTATACTTTCATAGGGCCTTCAGGCTAACCACAAATAAGAAAATAGAATATTTGCGTCAACTATTCATCGAATTCATTAAAAGAAATTATAACAAAAACCCAATAGCATCAATACTGAAAAAAAAAAGTAGCAATTATGCTATCATCCCATTTATACGTGGGATGAATAATACCTTAAAAAAATGCTTGAATAAATATAATATTCAAATATTAGATCGGTGCATAATTATCAGGCGTTTTTGTCGGCGGGTTTTTTGTTAATAAAAATTGTTGTTTTGTTTACTTTTTTTAATAAAAATATTATTTTAGTTTCAGGTGATAAAAATGCATGTCGATAATCATACTCGTATTCGTCATATTATGCTTTATTACTTCGAAAAAGGATGGAAAGCAGAGCAGTCATTTCGTGATCTCAACGAACTTTTTGGCGAAGGAACAATTAGTGAAAGTCGATGCAGGGAATGGTTTGGCCCATTTCAAATCTGGCGACACTAGCTGTTCCACCAAACACACCATATTGCCTTCTTACAGTGCATGTTTTTCGGTATTTCTTTGGTGAAACTCCTGGCGAAACGAAAACCTTCTTTCTTTTGACGTTTTTCAAGAGAAGCAATGATTCATCCCCAGTGATGAGATTCTTCAGGAACGGAGTTTGCTCGTTTCGTTGCAGCAAATCAGTAAAAATTCGGACATGTTCGGCTTTATTGTTGTCGGAGAGTTCATGAGGGACCCATCCAGCCACTTTCCCTTTTAGAGCTTTTTGAGACGACGAACGATTGTTTAATGGTCAACTTTGAGGTCTTCGGCCAGCATTCGAGTTGTAAAGGTTTCGTCCTCTTCCACGGCTGCCAAAAGTGCCTGGTTGTCGAAATCCAATGGTCGACCTCTTCCTGGCTTATCTTCCATGCTAGTGTCGACAGATTTGAAATGGGCAAACCATTCCCTGCATCGACTTTCGCTAATTGTTCCTTCGCCAAAAAACTTCATTGAGATCACGAAATGACTGCTCTGCTTTCCATCCTTTTCGAAGTAATAAAGCATAATATAACGAATATGAGTATGATTATCGACATGCATTTTTATCACCTGAAACTAAAATAATATTTTTATAACAAAACAGCAATTTTTATTACCAAAAAACCCGCCTATAAAAACGCCTGAGAATTATGCACCGACCCAATAATCAACAAGGCAAACATAATAACTTACCGTAAATCCAGTAACAAGTTGAACCCTGACTTTTCTACCAATATTGTATACACAATCCCCTGTAATAATTGCAATAAGCAATACATAGATTTTACTACCCAAACCTTATTAAAAAGAATAAAACAATCCAACTATAAAAACAAGGATATATTCAAATCCATATTATTTCTGCATAGTAAATCTACTAACCACACCCCTAATTTTGAAAAGACTATGTAATATACCAGGCCACAAATATCTTCTCTCTCGCCTTGCGAGAATCTTTAGCTTATTGGCAACACCCCCACTATTAACCATGAACTCTCTAACTGCGTCATACAGCATTATTTAAACCCTCTCACCTCGTCGAGCATCACAGTTGATATTAATCTCAGATATTGAAATGTCCTGTTTCTCTTTTAAAATACGACGATAAATTACATTAGTAATTTTGATCAGTCTTTTATCATTTGGGATATTTTATTTATCTTTTAATATTGAAATATCTTAATATATTATTACTGTTCACCGAGTTGTATTTAATTGAATACTTTTTATTTGATATTTTCTCTTTGATATTTTTCTCTTATATACTGGTCCAGATATTTCTGATGATCTCCTATAAGGGTTTTACTGTTAATTCTAGCCTGAAAAGGTGGATAACAATATCAATTCAAAGGAGTAAAACTAAATATCTTAATACCTGTGTATTTTATAGAGGATGTTTAAAAAAAATCTAATTATATAACATAATAAAGTAAAAACAAAATTTAATAGGCCTAACTTTTGAAATAGCTATCATTATCTTTAAAATATTACCTTATATTGGAAAATTGTGCTTATAAAACTGTAGTTATTGCGAAATTGTTTTCGGAGTATGAAAGAAATTTTATGTTTTCTTATTAGTGCTTCAACGCATAAACAAAGTACAGTGTACTTATTGTTCTTATTGTGTCCTTATTGGCACAAAAGGCTTTGGAAATTAAAGAGAGATATATAGGATGGATATGTAAAGCTATTCTCTATATAAGAATGTGAGCGAAAGCTATTTGTTAGCCAAGTTTGTGAGCTACTGGCAGCCTTTAGTTGAAACTGGGGGATTTATGCTGCACACTGCTCAATTGAGAGCTCGGCCACTGCCAAGTAATGCACGATTGGTACTACCAATAAGTTCATATTGTCATTTGGGAATAACTTGTCGGGATCATTGTTTCAGAAGTAAGTTTTCACTGAAATGATCTAATTATCGTGAGGGGGGGGGGTATTAACCCTGATTATTGGCTTTTCAATGTATAGATATATAATTTTTTTTTTTTTTTTTAGCGGGAGAAAAGGGGCTATGACTTCAATTTTGAAGAAGATGACGAAGAAGACGTAATATGAAGAAAAATAACAGTTCAAGAATAATTCGAGGACAAATATTAATTCTTCAATTTCCATTTTAAATAGTTGTTCAGGTTTTAAGTAAACGAAAAATACCCTAAGACGATCTGTTCAAAACCTATAATATCTCCTGTATTATTTGTTTCTATAAAATTAATAACCTTTAAAATTAATTCTATAAAATTATCTACAAAAATCTTAGTACAGTACCTCTATATTTATCCCATTGACTTCAGAATCTTAATTTTGAATCTAATTTACTTTTTAAAAAAGTAATTGTTCCTTAATTGATAATAAGGCCACCACACATCACAGCTAAAATTAAATTTATATACAATTAAAAGCTACACTAACAAGGGAAGTCCACGAAGTGTTACTCTGAATTTGATATTGGTTTATGGGTCACTTTATAGAATTTTCAACGCTGAGTCCGAATTTTATATTCATTTTCATCTCCGGTTAATAGTTTTCGAGATATCCGCATGGGGGCGTAAATTTGTTATAACTTAAATTTGTTATAACTTTTTAACAAATTGAGATAGAATAAAAATTCCAACGCATTTATGTTACTTGCATACATGACTACCATGTATGTCAATATGAACTGAATCCGTCAACTAATTTCAAAATGGAGTTTGATTACATTCGTGTTACGGTAGCTGTCCGGAATAACGTTGAGGATGTCAGCTGGGAACCTGAACCTGTTTTTGTTTTTGTTAATTTTGTTAATCAGTGTAAAATACAAAATTTGCAAAATAAAATATTTATGTAAATTTGTCAGCTAAGTTATTAATGAAATTACAGTTATAGTGATACTTTCCTAGTACTTTATTTCTTTATAATTCTGTATGTTTTAATTTTAATTCGTATTTCCGGTTAAAGAAGATTTAAATAAGTTATTGGTTTTATTTGGCTACGCACAAAGGCGCCATCTATTATCAAATTGCTGTAACTGCCCTGTCTTGCCTGTCTTATGCTGCCACCTATCAATCGGTTTTTGAGTTAGGGTTGGATGAGCCTATTTTCCATTGAAAGTGTCATAAATTTAGGTTTTTGGGTCCACCATTTTAAAATTAATTGACGGATTCAGTTCATATTGACATACATGGTAGTCATGTATGCAAGTAACATAAATGCTCTGGAATTTTTATTCTATCTCAATTTGTTAAAAAGTTATAACAAATTAAAGTTATAACAAATTTACGCCTCCATGCGGATATCTCGAAAACTATTAACCTGAGATGAAAATGAATATCAAATTCGGACTCAGCGTTGAAAATTCTATAAAGTGACCCATAAACCAATATCAAATTCAGAGTAACACTTCGCGGACTTCCCTTGTAAGACTTTCGGAGCGATCTATACTCCGTTGTCAAGTGAATCATTACAATCGGTTGCAGAGTAAGAAGTTAGAGCAGAGTGAAACATGTGACTTCGGGTTGAACCATTGGCATATCGGGAGAAAGTACTTTGGATGCACTCAGCTCCAAGAAGAAAGGCAGATTTAGAAAGGAGTGCAAACCGAAAAATAAATTAATAACGTAATATAATAAATAAAAAATATAATTTATAAAAATTTAATAAGACAAAAAAAAATCTTTTTTTTTTCCATTTTCACTTTTTTTTTCTCTCTTTCTTTTTCTTCCGCCTTTTTTTGTCATTGGCGCTTTCGTATATAAACAATTATACAAATTTGTTTATCGTTCATGTTTATTATTAAAAAGAAAAAGAAAGGAAAAGGGTATTCTCTTGACAAAAATTTGAAAACTATCAAATTTGAATTTCAATATAAGTCATGCAGACCCTTGGGTACCGGGAAATTCAGGTTCCTCGCGATTCTTGACCAACGGGATTGGTTGAGGCTGGAGGGACAACCCGACATCCCCCTGCTTTTAACACCAGAGTAAAAAACATGACAACCATCGAGACAGGGCTGGGTGAACCCTAGAGAAATAACCAAGGAAAAAATCCAGATCTAGACCGGGAATTGAACCCGCACCTCCAGTCAGCAATCCAGTACCTACACCACTGATCTCCTGAACTCACAGGGTCTGAACCAAAAATTTAAAAACTATGGAAAACTATATGAGGTTGTATGATAGGAAAAAAAGTATAATAAACAACAAGGGTGAGTTGTTTACTAAGTGACATCTTAGAACAGCTGTTTCATGCTAATATGGTGATCATCAGCTAGGAGCAGTCACCAGTAAACAACGAGGTCTCTATACACAGGCCTGTAGGAGATATCGTAAAAAAAATATATCATTAATGATTTAAGAATCTGATTAAATTTCAAGATTTTTTTTTGAACCAAAAAGATCTTTTGGTTCAGAAAATTATCGTATTGATAAGATTTTTATAAATATTATATAGTATATTTTTTATATATAAGAATTCACGTACTGTTAAAGGATTCATCAGTTCCTTCTGGTTTACAATACAGTAAAACCTCTCATATCCGGCCTAATATGGTGCCCAGTAGGCCGAATTAGAGAAAAGCCGGACTACAGAGTGTTCTTAAAATAACTCAACAGCTCAATTTTTGTGAAGACATAATGCCAGATTTAATTAATTTAACCCCATTTTTATAACTTTGCACTCAAATGTTTATTAAAAACAATACAAATGTGCTTTTTCCGACACCAAGCTCTTTTTTTTTTAGTAATATTTGTTTTGCAGATTCCCCTGCATCCAATCTCCTTAACGCATTAAAAGCTTCTGTTCCATAATGACAAAGTTTTTCTTTCTTTTTTCACTCATAATGAATAAGCGCGGTTAGGAAACAAAATAGGAAACGAATTTAGTTATTAAAAAAAAAAAATTACTCAGGACCGGCCGGATTACCGTGGGGGCCGGATTACAGAGGGCCGGATTTGAGAGGTTTTACTGTAAATATCGTAGTTACTGAAAGAAAAGTGTAAAGTCGCTTAAGAAAAGCGCTTTTATTGTGCTGATGAAAATGAAACTGACTGTCAAATCTTACATCGCTACATAGCAAGACATTAAGGACATTTTATTTATGCATCAACACAAATAATAATTATTTTATTTAATTTCATTTTTTTTAATAATTGATGAATAGCCATCATTTTTACTTGAAATAGGGGATCAGCCAAATAATTTCAATCCAATCTTATTACCTTATCAGCCTATACTGACCATATCTACATCAAACCTTACAGTAAAAATTAAAAACATCGGTATTTAATCATGTTTTTCGATCCAGTTTTGGGGGTATTTTACAATGTAGGCTGATATTTTATGTCCGTAACAAAATACTAATACACTACAATTTACGTTTAAGTGATAACAATCTAAGTATATTTTGATGTTTTAGACCTGTTACTCAGAGGCGGATTTACACTTTTGCCGCCTATGAGCTATGCGAGATTTGCCGCCCTTCCTCCTGACCCTCCTGTCTGAATCTATCACTAGTAAACTATACTGATGTTTATGTTTAGTTTTGAGCTAAGTTACTGATAATTAACAACTCGTCTATTCGTCAGAATTTACTTACTCATAGTACGAAAAAAATATATATAAATATATGGGCCCATAATGATGCATTCTTTTCCTTAAGTACACATTCTAAAATATGTTGTGGTTTAACAGAAAATTAAACATCAAAGCTAATTTAAATAATTGGAATATATTTCATACATAACAGTCGCAGAAGATATGTAATAGAAAGTATTTACAGGTATAATGTCACTGTCAGACAGTCCCCCGCCGCCTCCCATGCCTGAGCACTCCAATGTAACGTTTATCCCCTTCCACTTCAAACCTACGGCCACAGTCATCACCAGGGTTCGGATTTTGATGACCTAAAAATGTTTAAAAAATGACCTATAAAATGACTGCAAATATCCCGTAAAATGACCTGAAAACTTAAAAAAATGATCTAAAAATTTGAATGAAACTGACGTAATTTCATCACAAAAAAAAATGCAAATACAATACGTCATTGTATGTTGAAATGATTTTAATAGGTACCTAATATAATTTAATTATTATTTGACAAATACGAATTATTTGCACACATAATACTAGTTATTATTTCAGTCTATTGTTTGGCACTCAAATTTCCAAGAAATAAGGGTTGAACAAAGTTGTGAAGATTCTCGTCTTCGTATTCATCCTCACTTTCAGTTCCGTTAATATCCAGTACCATAGGCAAAAATGCATCATAAACCATTAAGAATGTGAGAAAATGACTCAAAACGTGAAAAATACTCTAATAAATTCCATAAAATGACACAATAATGACGCGAAAAGCGAGAAAATGACCTAAAAATAAAATACTTAGAAAAATGATGAAAAAATGACTTAACAAATATGCATTTCTGTAATATGGGTGCCATGAACAGGATTTGTATATAAGTTAGCAATGTCTGTGGTGAACCATTTAAAAGATGACATGTCATTAGAATCCTAGCCCTGGTCATCACTCACACGATTTACCGGGATATATGAAAGCCAAAAATACGCTCTGTTCGCATATACTGTATACACACATTAAAAAGCCAGGAAATGTCTGTTTCTTTTTATGTTTCTCTCATTTTCTGCTTGTAATATGACACTTAATATTTTTGAATATTAATATTATTGAATAGTACAGGATTTTTGTTTCTTTTTCCTATTTTTTTGCCGCTCTCTAAAGTTGCCGCCATGGGCTATAGCCCATTTAGTCCTTGTGTAAATACGCCTCTGCTGTTACTGCAGAAACATTGTGCATATTAATAAATGACAAATTTGTAGGCATAGTCCAAGTATATTCATAACTTTCAAAATCTTCAAATATTTCCCTACCGTTTAGGGCTTATGAAGTTAAAAAAACAAAGCAGGAAAACAATATAGCATAGCTAGGGATAGGGGACCGACCATGGGCGACACTTTTGGTCTACTGCAGTGGTCGGGGAATCGTCGTTTTGAACCTTCTTGTCTAAGTATATTTATGTGTCTTGAAAGGGGCGGCAAAATCAGGGACCGCCCCGGGGGGGGGGGGGGGGGCACAAATTCTAGCTACGCCACTGTGTACATTTTGAATAAATTCACAGATTAGTAAGTCAGACAGTTGCGTGCTGGCAATCTCATAAAAAAGTGATAGTTTGCCTGAAGAGGAGATGCCTCGGCTAATGGGACGGAGTACAGTCAAGGCCAGTCCTACCTTCGCCCGCATTAAGCTCGGGAATGGACATACTGAGACCGAGTTGAGTGAACGTTTAAAATATCTCTTGACAGAAAAAATGCAAAATTAGTTTAAAATAAATCTGGAGGCCGATAACGTGATTTTAAATCTTATTTCTGAACTTAACATAAAACTTTGAAAGAAATTCCATGTTAGATGATAACAGCATTTCAAATTTTTATGTTTTCATTATTTCTCTTTTCAAAACAAGTAAACTTTTTTTTTCAGTTCACTGTTTCCAAAATTATAGAAGCTCATTTTTCTTTTTTCTTTAAATTTCTTGTTTAGAAAACAGTATTTGATATTTTTAAATAATAAAAGTGATATTTTTAAATAATAATAGAATCGATAGAAAAAGTGGAATTAAAATTCAAGTTTGATTGACTGTTATTATAAAATAGTTCCTATAACAATAAAGTTAAATTTCTATTTCCTTGTAATATTTCAGATTACAAATATTTCGATAACGTCGACTCGCTACTACAATAAAACGAAAATGAAACTTTAAAAATTACACCGCTCAACCATAAGGATTTAACGAAATCGAAACTGAAAGATATATGACAAGAAACTTAGATTTACATTTTTAAAAACATGTATATTGTCTCATTCATGCAATACAACAAATCTTAGACATACTATACTCAGAAAAGTCCTTACCTGTGACAGGGTCTGATTCGTATATACATATATACTAAATTTATACTTTAATTATAAACTTGTTGTCCATTGCTAAATTCCATAGATAAGGATGGAAGATAGATTAACCAATCAAGGCAAAGGATGTCTACGAATATCATGTAATTTAAACATGGTTTTTGATGTAAATAAAAATAAAAAAAAAACCTGCTACTTTGTAATACAGAAATAAATATGCAGGGAATTCAGCAAAGCAAATAATTTTAACATAATCAATGAGAAACGGGAACGGAGTGAGTGGAAAGATGTTTCACATAGAATTTTTTTTCTTCTGTGTCAGCGTAGTTGAAGAAACACATAATCAGTTTACTGTACGTTTATGAAAGGCAGAACTACCACTGCCGGATGATTTTACTCCGGAGAGGGGTGATACGCAGGGATGGATACTTTCCTAAGAAATTCTTTTGGACATTTTCGCTTTTAAGAAAAAAATAACGAGGAGCATTTTTGCAATAGTATTTATTCTTTCTATAATTCTTTCCCGAAAAGCGCAAATAGAACGCAGCTACTAGTAAACTAACACTGATAAAAAGTAAATATACCTTCTTTATTTCTCCTAACCCCTATTTAGAAGAAATCGAAGGAGACCTGACGCATGCGCAAAAGCGTTGAAGGCTCTCGTAAACAAAACCGAACAGTAGTAACATCATCAAATCGTTAGTAGGAAATCAAAGACATAATAATAATGCAGATGCCATGGGGATTTTATAAATCATTGAATGAAAAAAAATAATGTTTTACTCTATACAGTAGCACTTCGATTATCCGTCACCTACGGGACCTGAGGATGATCGGAACGCTAAAAAAGGTCGAGAATGAATGGGAGAATGAATTAAGCCATTTACAGGTAGACAAACGATGTATTTAAGTAAAAAATACTCTACTGTAACTTAAGGACTATACAGTGTACGTTACAAAAGCCAAATACATAAAGAATAAAAATGTGTTTAAGTTATAAGTAAAGAATGAAAATATGTTTAAATCATGTTAAAACTACATAAAAAAAAATCAGAAATGTTTTTTTGTTTCAAATTTTTTAAACCTTGACTTGGCTGCTGCGTCACGCCATTTCTTTGCCCACATAACGTCCATGGCTGTTGCTGTTGATTGCTGCTCCAAGTACTTTAGGACAGTCTCGAAGGCATCCTTTGCTGCAGAGTGGCTGATCTTTTCGTCTTCCTCTTTTTCTTCATCTGACTCCTCCTCTTCAGCACTAGCTTGTTGCACAACGATGTCAATGATACGTTTTCTCTTCGTACTTGTAGCCATTATTACACTTACACTACAAACTTTCACTTACAAAGTAACATTCACTTCCACTACAGTAATTTCTAAAACGGTAACACAACATGAAACAATACTGTACACTGAACAGGTCAGCAGACTTCCGTCAACTAATCGATAAAACGAGCATGACTCAGGAAGGAAACAAAGAAAGGACTGCAGACTACTGGCAGAAAAACAATTTAGTTCCAATTGTCGAGACGGTGTGGCGTTACTGAGCAGAACAGCAATTTAGTTCCAATTGTCGAGACGGTGTGGCGGTACCGTGCAGAACAACAATTTAGTTCCAATTGTCGAGACGGTGTGGCGCTACTGTGCAGAACAACAATTTAGTTCAAATTGTTGACGCTATGTGGCGCTACTGTACAAAACAATTTAGTTTCGATTGTCGACACGGTGTGGCGCTACTGTACAAAACAATTTAGTTTCAATTGTCGACACGGTGTGGCGCTACTGTGCGGAACAACAATTTAGTTCTGATTGTCGACATCTCTGTGGCGTGGCGCTACTGTACAGAACAACAATTTAGTTCCGATAGTTAAAATTGGAAATAAATTGTTGTTCTGTACAGTAGCGCCACGCCACAGAGCGTCAACAATTGGAACTAAATTGTTGTTCTGCACAGTAGCGCCACACCGTGTCGACAATTGGAACTAAATTGTCGTTCCGCACAGTAGCGCCACACCGCATCATGTCAACAATCGGAAGTAAATTGTTGTTCTGTACAGTAACGCCACACAGTATCGACAATCGGAACTAAATTGTTGTTCTGACTGCCAGTGTGGGAAGGATGCAACTCTACCATGCGCATCCCCCAACTGCTGAATCTTGTAAAAATTGGGAGTTGCATTTTTTTTTTTTTCCTTGTTTGTCCTTTGTCTTTTGTGTTGTGTTGTTTTGTGCGGACACCAGGAACCTGCTCTGTAGTTATTGGTCTCCTTGTCTTTATGTACGACTTATGTATGTTGTTCCAATTATGGGCATACATGAGGTCATCGAGACCCACATTCTGGATTTTCATATGTATAAAGAGCCACACCATAATCATGTTCCATAGTATTAAATACACAAATTCAAAGTTAATTACATTTCTACACACATCGTAACTGCTATGTAAAGTATAAAAAATACATATAGAAGAAAATAAAAAATGAAAAAGAAAACAAATATTAAATTTTGGACTAATTATTTTTTTTTTTTTTTGAATTCTGTATTTTTATCAAGAGATATTGGGAGCAAACCAAACCAAACGAAGAGCCGCATGCGGCTCTCGGAGCCGCATTTGCCTACGTGTGACCTATACTCTGCAGGTTGTCACATAGTACCAGCAGTAATCCGTCCTTCTATGCTCTTTTGCCTACTGTGCACTTTTGAGAATGTCTGTTCGATTCGGCATCTTTCAGAACAGCTCTGTTTCATCATTATTAAACACTTGTTCTGGAAGGATTTTTTTTTTTGATGCATACCCATTTCTGAATCTATACAATCACCCTTTACTTGCAGTAAATGATGTGATCAGGGAGTTTTTCTTGTTAGCGACCCATTTGGGAGCCATTACGAAAGCGACGAAAATCGGTAGCTATTGCGTTTGTCCTGTCCGTCCTTGCTTCTGTGTCTGTCGACCCTTAACAACTCCGAACGGAAGGTCGGATCGACAAATTGGAGTCCGAGTTGTCATTAGTTAAGACCTGAAGGTATGGTAGACTTCAATGTGTGCTTCAGGTCTCATTTCAAATAGTAAATTAGAATATTTCACTTTGTGCTTAGATTTAGAAGTAATGCTTATAACGATTGTTAAACAGAACGTCAGCATCAGAACAATATGTCTTGCACCCTTCAAACTAAGGGATATACAAACATATCCAACACTTGTCTTCGTCACCAACTTGAAACCAAAAGGCAAAGTTTGTAGCACTTCTCAGCAGACTGAAGTTTATAAGTTCACTTAACTCATAGCAGAAATTGGTAGGATGATTTAAACAGTGGCGTAATCAAAATACAACGTAGTCTACTTAAAGCACAGCATGATTCACTGGAATAAAAAACAAAACAAAATACAGACAACCCTCGACTTACGTCCAGGTTCCGTTCCATACGACAGGACGTAAATCGAACGGACGAAAGTCGATACAATAAATCAACAGAGTTACAGAGGTTAGGGAGTTAACCGTAATTAGTATACTATCCCAAACACTGTATATTTCACTGATATTGGATTATTAACAATTATTAT
>JAFIDM010010028.1:17703594-17729606 GCA_023159025.1 Thereuonema tuberculata | reverse complement strand
CAACTAAGATATGCAGCAAATGATAGATCTGTTTGGAGAGCCTTAGTACATGAGGTCACCAGAAGTCGTGGACGACTTGATGGAACATAACAACAACAAACATACAGTATATGGTATGCATTTCACCCAGCCTCTGCAATACCAAATGTTGATTTAGCAAAGATGAATTATGTACTTGTAATCGAACGGACAAATATACGATGCTAAAGTCTTCTCGCGTTTGATTTCTCGCTAGTTTTTAAGATTTTTAAAAAAGTATTTGTATCTATTTATCGATTATACGTAATTTTTTTTACGAAGTCTTCTATTTTTAGTACGAAAATATTATTTTCTGTAGCCGCCGAAATTCCGTTACACTGATATTTCACTGTATAATTTCATAAAGGGACTAACGATTAGAGGAAGAATAGGAAACTATATGGGAGGGGAGTAGTTTTCAATCAGCTGTTATTCAATACCTCTCGTTGTTCACTGTAAATTACTATTCTGCGGACCTCTGGAAAAAGAACTAAGGAAGAGACTAGTGAAGTGCTTTGTGTGGAGTGTGGCATTGTATGGGGCAGAAACATGGACATTACGACGAAGTGAAGAGAAACGACTAGAAGCATTTGAAATGTGGATATGGAGAAGAATGGAGCATGTGAAATGGACAGACAAAATAAGAAATGAGGCTGTGCTAGAAAGAGTGGGTGAAGAAAGAATAATGCTGAAACTGATCAGGAAGAGAAAAAGAAACTGGTTGGGTCACTGGCTGAGAAGAAACTCCCTAATGAAGGATGCACTGGAAGGAATGGTGAACGGTAAAAATGTTCGAGGCAGAAGAAGATTTAAGATGATCGACAACATTATGGTAAATGGATCTTATGTGGAGACGAAGAGGAAGGCAGAAAATAGAAAAGATTGGAGAATGCTGGGTTTGCAGTGAAGGACCTGCCCTTGGCAGAGAACTATGTATGTATATATATATATGTACTATTGAATTTCAATATATAAATGTATAAATGCGTTTCCATGCCATTTGGAAACCTTTAATATCTGCATGCACGGCATATATTATAACGAATATATTTAGAAAAGCTTTAATTTTTTGTCGAACATAATAAAATATATAAAACAGGATTAACCATTATCTCTTTATCTAAGATGTCAGTGATTGTTTAGCGAAAGAAGGATAAGAAATAACACTAGATATTTTATCTTAACAGCGATGCACTAAAATGTGTACTGGTATTTTATCATTTTAATAGAATATTATTAAAATGCAGTCACGATTAGATGAGATTTTTTAGAAGAAGTTCCGTTTAACTTGAGGTGTATGAGAAAAATTTTTTTGAAAATCTGTAAATGAAAAATCTAAGGACTGCTCGAGTAAGAAACTTGCCCAAAGCTACCAGAAAGATTTATGAGAAAATTCCAAAATAATATATACTGTTATTGATGTAGGAGTATTTCAGCAAACATTGCAAATACGATGGAATTTTAAAGATGATGATGGATTCTTTCAGCCAGATTTACGGTTATGAAATAATAGTTTATTTGCTTTTTGTCATTTTAAGTCATTTCTTAGTGTTTTAGTTCTATGAAAAAGCCAAACGTTGTCCCCATGACTGCATGTTTATCTTAACAGTAGATTTTTTGTCGATTTAGAGATATTAGAAATAATACCTTATTCCATAGTCTTGGTTCACGATAACATTAATTCAAGTACAAGTAATAAATATGTCTAACAACAGCTTGGCGAATACCTTTTGAATATCAACAAACAGATAGTTCTTCATCTTTTTGATATGTTACTTTTGAGGTATCAAAATTAGAGTCATATCAAAAAATGCTTAAATATTTAGTAAGATTCAAAAATAGTTCTTCTAAAAGTTAGCAGAAAACCTAGTTTTCGATTTAAATTTAATATATTTCTTGAAGTAATTCGCTGTGTATAGAACTTCAATCTTTGAACTGTAGTTTTTAGTCCTAAGCTCATATTCTATGCTTTTAATATGTACCCAATTTATTAAAATACTTTTTATTTGTTATCCTTACCCTACTATTAAAGTTTTGGTGTTTTAGGAGGAAATGTTTTTAATTATTTTTATCAAAGACAACAAGAATGGACGGACGAAAGGCTATTTTTTTTTACCAAACTTTAGAATAAAATAATCTTTTTCCTGTGAACCTTTAGATCTAAATTATGCAGTATTCTTTTGTATATCTGCTCAGCATACTTAAACATCGAGAAGAAGAATTCAAGAAAATTAAAATTTTTACTTTACCTGTACATTTTCTAAACAAGACAAAATGCAAAACATAACAACAGAACTTATTTTCAGTTCTTGGTTTATCAAAAAATTACTTGTTTTACTCTTGTTGATATTAATATATGTTATGTAAATATCTTGGAGTGGAAACCTTTTCTTGTATATATCTGAAACGAAATTGAACACAACTTTATAAAATACATTATAATGATAATGATTTTTATTAAATATTTCATTTTTTTAAATTAACATGTCATTTGGATATCTGATGCTTGAATTCTTTTCAATAATTACTATTTATTAGCATTGTAAACGCTGTATCTTCTACGAGTGCCTTAATGGTCGCTATTGGTCTGCAAGAATTTAGGTTCAAATTTCAAATAAGGGTCTTTTATTTATTAACTAGTCTGTCCAAAGACTGGGGAACATCCAATCTCTTTCTTTCCCATCCCACCAGAAATTTGTAGCACTGGGAAAATCACTGGCAAAATGTCAGCATTAATGTATACAATAGATTCAAACAACCTAGAGACAAGATTACTGATACGGTGCTTGAAATGGATAATATTTTCAGCGAATCAAAATTTCTGAATTCTGAAACTACCAACCTCTGAAGAATGATGAAATTTTGAGATGCTCTAAGGAAGAGTTTCAATTTAATCCAATCAATCATCTATGGAATTTTTGTATAAATAAAGATGATTAAAATAACTCCTTGAACAGAAGTGCCAAAAGAGTTATTTTTTATTAATATAAGATACTATATATTTACTACAATTTTCACTTTTATTTTTAAAGTTCAAATTTAACTGCCTGTAGACATTTAAGTTAAATGCTACTCTACAGTTTGAGAAAATAAAACTCATACCTGTGTCAGTTAGTATTGTTATTTTTTTCCAATTCCATTTCTGTATCAAAGTTTTTAAAAGTTCCCATTCGAAATGTTGTAGTATTGCCATTGATACATGTTTAATCTCCCAAATAGAAGATATAGAGTCCAGCCATCTTGAAATTACATCTCCAGCAAACGACATTATCATGTCAGATTCCACCAACGAACAAGCTATAATATAATCATACTATTAATAAAATGAAAGTATGTCGTATTTCTCAGTTTTCATCATTCATCTTTATAAAAATTACGATTTTGATGTTAACTAGTTTGAAAAGATAGACGTAATATACTTAACCTAGCTTCATTTCCAAAATTACAGTAGAATATAATTCAATATATAGCAATAGATAGCAATGTACTAAATTAATCATAGAAATTAACATTAAGCACAGAAATTGCTGAAATTTCGAAAAGATGTCATAATTATTCAAACAGTTAGTGGCTTTAGTGCGTGAAAAAACTGAAAACTTCTTGATCCGTCATAATTTAAACTGATATAAATCTAATTGTTTTTGCAAGATTGTTGTAGCTGCTGTTCCAGAAACATTCAAGAAACGTATCTTAATTCTTCAAACTTAAAACATAAAATCAGAACATCGATGAAGATTTCTGTGAATTAATACATAATCATATCAACAGTGAACATTTATAAAGACTTCTGTACACAACGCTGTCGGCGTTTCCCTAAAAAGAAGTCTTTACGGAAAAAGTTTCTTCTATAGAATATTAATGAATGAGTTTTATAATACTTCTACAATGAGTATTACATTGCCGGAAAAATAAACAGATATGGTATCACGGAAAATCGTTTCCATTACCAAAGTACCACGTAATGCTGTAAGAACTAGAGCTTCATGATACAAAACAAAAACACATAATACTAAGCAAAAGCAATTCCGGATTATTCAATAAGAAATTTTTACTAATGAATTGTGGCAAGAAGAAATGCGCTTCATATTTGTTATTGAATTTGAATGAAGTAAAAAAGCTTGCTATGACTGCAATGAGACACTCACAGCAAAATTCTCATCTGTTTTAGTGCTAACTCTATTTCATGAGTTACTTTCCTTTTGTCTTGTTTTGTTTTGTTTTGTTTTGTTTGTTTTGTTTTGTTTTGTCAAGTTTTGTCTTGTTGGTTTTTAGATATTTTATGGAAAGCAAGTTCCAATTTTTATGCATATTATCGAATAAAAAGCAGAAAAAAAATCAGTTTATGATTTAGTGTGAAATAGATAATTTGGTTTTTGATATGAGGACAATTTAGCATTTATTCGATAAAAAATTTTGATGTTCGGCCATTTTTTTACTTGAAATAGTTCTGTTCTGAAGACTTACTTTTATTTTTCCAAGACCTTGTAATGTTGCTCTGATGAATACTGTTAATAAAAGTTGTTCGAAGATAGTTGTTCCAATACTGTTATTCATCCTCTGTGTTCATAATAGTCATCATTTTACTACACAATGTTAATATTTACGTATCATTGATTATCTAAACTTTTGTTCATATAATTGGTTTGAAAAATTTTTTATGAAGTAAAAGATTATGAATTATTGAAGTCTAAAATCCACATTTACATCAAGAATAGAAGGAAAATCAGAAATTGATTGTTTTTATGTTCTATTCAGTCATAAAGTTTGTCCTTTTTCTAGTACAGGACTTTGATTTGTATGGAGTAAAAATGGTATCTAACGGCAGATCATATGTGCGGATCATGCATCGATTTGCCTGTACGGGTTATTGATCCTACATGGTCACTATGAGGAAAGCAAATAACATTTAGACTTTTAAGTTTCATATTTCTGCTGTCATCGTGCTTACAACAGCCAAAAACAATTGCTTGAAGTGAACAAGATTTCTGTCCATATATTGTCGAGAGAAATAATCCTACAAATCTAGTATTTCTTTTGGAGAATTTAAATAAGCAAATTGGAATTGATGCTTAGCTTATATTCTCCACAAAGCCTTTTGAAACTAAATAATGATGTGCTCAATAGACAGATGTCTGGATGCTTCACGAATGCAACAGATATCATTAAAGAAAAGTCAGTTATGGCTAATGTGTAATAGTGACGATTCCTGTGTGCATTTGTGAGACCACATCAATTTCCAGATGTAATTGGCGTTCGGATTTGAACGAGTTCACAAGGTTATGGGAGCGTCATTGCATTCAGATCTAATGAAGCTATCAAGTGATCTGTCTGGCCTCAGTGTTATCGGTCCTTAATTCGAAAAAATAGTCTATAGCAAATTAAGCAAGAGCAAATTATGTACTGTACATAATTCCATATCAATGCTTTTGAGGAGTTATTGCCATTTGCCACAGAGCCAGAAAATAGAAGGAACTCTTTGGAGGAAGAATGTTCTTCTCGTGATGCTAAATTGTTTCATGACTGCAAATTTACTATATATATACTACTCGTAAGTGCTCTACTACACCATCAGCAAACAATATAATACGCTAGCAAAATTGTTTCATTACTTTCATTCTAAGGAACAAGTAACTGCAATTTGAAAGGATCATTTTGAACATGTCATCCTCACAAACAATTTCTGTAAATTTAATTAATTAACATTCTAGACATATTTCATCTACTATCTTCAATAAACATTAAGTGCAGTATATTCTACATTCAGAGAAACTAGGCGAATGCGATGTGAATTTAAATTAACAGAATAAAATATTAAAAGATACGACTCACCTACTGTTAAGCTGCTTATATTTTCTGGTTTAAGATAAATGTTAGTAAAATAAATGTTTTGATCTTCAAACCTCTTTTGCCACATCTTTATTTCTTTATGAAGAAATTCAGAATTTTCAATAAATGTTTCTTCCGTCACAAATGCTGAAAAAAAAAAGTTTCTCAAAATGAAATATCTTTAGGCTCCAATAGTGAATTCTTAAAAATATTAAATTGAAAAAAAAATTGTTTGCTTACAGAGAATTTTTTTTTTAACTATCAATACAAATTAATGAGATTTTTAATATACCTTGAGTTTCTGAAAAAAAAAAATCCCAAAACATTTCTAAATTTCTAAATAAAATCCGAAGAGAGTAAACACTATATACAGGGTTGTATTTTTATTTATATTTTAATATGAAAGAGCTTTATCTAATTAGTTAAATTAGTTAAAAATTAGTTTTGCCCATTTGTACAGGTGAGTTTCATTATTTGACTTTTGATATGTATAGGCCTATATTGATTATTTGTAATTTGTGATATGCACTCAATGCCAAAACAATTAGAACATCTAGAAGCCGCAGCCCAAATGGAATTACACTTATAATAGGGAATGAGAATGAGGACATAAATAACTGATTATGATATCAGAGTAAATGTGTGTTTATTTGAACAAAACTTTAAAGGTCAGTAGTCCCTTTAGAACTGCGTCGTACAGCACCTAGAAGAGATACGGCTTGATAAGGAGAGATAGAGATGGACTAATGCTATCCTTATGAAGATCCTTCAATAGCTGTTTCAACTGCCACTTCAGATCGCTCACATCGTTGAAGGACGAAGCTGCCGTCGCAGCTGATTCCACACATGTTCAATGGATGACACGTGTGGAGACCTGACTGGCCAAGGAAGTGTGTCGATAGCACGCAGGCAGTCCAGGGAAACCCGTGCTTTAAATGGGCGGGAATTATCTCGGAATATGGATCGCAATAGTGCTCCAAGAAGGGAAGCACAAGAGACCGCTGAATCTCCTGCACCGTTAATGTTCTCTTGATCACTACCAGCAGTGACCGAAAATCATAGGAAAAGGTTCTTCACATTACGACGCTGCCAGTGCTGACGGTGTGGGGCTCAACAATGAAGTCCCGATTTCTGCGCTGTCAAGTGCTTCTCGATACTGGAGTACGGTAATATCCAGACAAACCTGGATTCCGCAGTAAACACAATTTGTTGGCAGTCCACAGCCATCCAGGCCACCCGCTCACTACACCACTGCGAACAAAGCAGCGATAGTTGGATGTTAATAGTAGACTCGTTTTACAAATCGCTTCGCAATCGTGCGGGTAGACACGGAGATTTCTAAAACCTTCCTACACATGTGTGTCCCCGCACGTCTCCATTGCTCTCAACACCTTCGCACAGTAAAGTCGGAACGGTACAGCTGGCAGATAATTCGACAGAAAAGTCAGTCTATCTCCCGCAGTCTAACGACACAACCTCTCCCAAACTCTATCAGCTGTTCAAAACTGTTTCAAAAGCGTCGTCATATTGAGACCTGCATTTCACAACCATACTGATTACAAAGTACACAGCGATCACATGACTACCATTCACTTGACCACAACCGTAACGATGCTAACGTCCCTGGTAGTAGTTCTCAACGGGCAATCGAAGATCAACGGTAGTTGATGGGGCAACTATCTGTAACGAAACGTATACCGAGTTTCATCGTTCCCGGATCTTTCATTCTGGGTGAGCTATTTTTTTTTTAATCTACATACTACATTTCATAGCAAGTAATTAATTTGAAAGATTATATCTTAAGTGAATTTCAAAATAGGAAGTATTAGTATATATTAAAAATCAAGATATCTTAATTTTTCCCGAAATATCATTACATACCAGTAAGCAGTGGTTCTTCTAAAATTATAACTTCTGACATTGTAATATTACTATCCTTCCGAACTTTCCATATTAACTCAAGAGATTTGAGTTAATATGGAAAGTTCGGAAGGTTTTTAAAGACTTCTTCATGCTCGGAATATCTTTCTCTATTTTACTTACCGTATTGTCCGGCGTATAAGACGACCCCCAATTTTTCCAATTAAAATATCGAGTTTGGGGATATACTCGCCGTATAAGACTACCCCTCTTCCAATGCACACCAAATAAAAATTTAAAAAAAATCAGATGGTAATTTTAATTCAAATGCTTATGACATGCAGACAGCAGGAAAACTATCACTAATAAACATAACACTGTTTGTCATCAAACATGTAAACATAAAACAGTGCAAGTGGATTAAACTTTTCCTTTAAAAGCGATGTACCTTACCGGCGATTGGCTGGTTGTTGTATACAACGCCTGCTTGGATTGGTCAGCTCTCCCTGTCTCCAAGTAACTGTAGCTTTGTTTATTCTGGTGCGTTATTTTAATGCTACATTTTTTTAGAATTTCACTAAAATCATAGTATTTCTTAACTGTAGCCTTGTTTATTCTGTCCCCGCTTTATCTCTTTTTTCCATACCCCGGGCGTCCCGGACGCCTGCAGCTTGCTCTGCCCTTCACTTACACCTTTCCGGTGAGGCGCCCTCTCACCTCGTCATCGGGACCGCGTCACTTCTTTCCACGAATCCTGGTGAGTGGATTTTCTTCTACCGTACTTGTACAGCGCGGTCCTTGCTGCTTTCATACGGTTGCCGCATAAGGCGGGGATGAGGTCGCGGCCGTTTTTGAGCTCCCCCCACCATATGTGGCGACCGCAGATTCTCCAGTCGGCTCGGAAGTTTCAGCACCCGGCGTATAAGACGACCCCCGACTTTTGAGAATATTTTCCTGGTTTAAAAAGTCGTCTTATACGCCGGACAATACGGGTATTTCCCCTCTTTCTATTACAGAATAAATCCTTTTTATCAACTGTTTGCTTTTTTGTAACATTAGTAACTTAAAAATAAAGATTAATCATTAAATTTTGTTTTTAATTAATTGTAATAATGGAAACTAATTACTTCATTACTTACCTACGTTGAAACGAATGTTTTCAAATACAAACTGCCTAATACATCCCATCATTACAATCAATGTGAAAACCATTAAGATTCTTACCATTTTCTTAAGATATTTAGTACTAAAAAAATAGAAAATAACAAACCCAGTTATTTTTAATCTCAGTTTTATAATTTCAGTTTTTAGTTATCTTGAAAATTCGGAAATTTCTATTAAGATGTAATTGTACTTTATATATAAGTGATTAAATTTATATTAAAGTTAAGTTAAAGGATGCCACGACAGGCCTATGCAGGCCCAAGGGCTCGCGGGAGGTAAGGTCCCGGCGTTACTTGACCAACAGGACTAGGTTGAGGTCGGGAGGTCAGCCCGACGCCCGCCCGCCTTTAACTCCCGGGAAAGAAACCCGGTACCCATTCTACATATGGCTGGGTAGACCCTAGGACCCGTTTGGAGGAGAATGGAGCGTGGAAAAATTCCCGTCTCCGCCGAGACCGGGAATCGAACCCGCGACCTCCAACCCCGTAGCCAAGGGCCTTACCCACTCGGCTACCGGGCCCACGATTAAATTTATATTCTTGTTTATTAATCTACTGTATCAAACCTAGCATCTTTAGAATTCAGTTGATTGTAAGATTAACTAAAAGATTTCGAATTAAAAGTTTTGAATTCGAATAGTTTCGAATTAAAATCTCCGCTTTGAAATAGTAATGAACTACATACTGAAAGTTTCATTATAACTGAGTGGGATTTATCCGTAAATAAAAAATGGAATATGATAAATTAATTGCATAAGCTTGAAACGAGCCAAGATTTGATCCTTGAGGAAGACACGATGTGAGACTTCAGAAACTGATTAAATTCTAAAAATTTACTATAATGCACTGAAAAAATATTACTGATTAGTTGAAGCTGTTTTTTTCATGAGAAAAATACAATTTCAAAGCAACACAATTAGTTAATTTAAGAATAAGAATTATATCTTATGTAATATTAAAAAAAAAGTTAAAGTATCCCTCTACAGGCCTGGGCTGGCCTTTGGGGCGCGGGAGGTCAGGCTCCCTGCGTTTCATGACCATCGGGACGAAGTTGAGGTCGGGTGGTCTGCCCGACGCCCGCCCGCCTTTAACTCCCGGGAAAGAAACCCGGTGGTCATTTCATATAGGACTGGGTAGACCCTATTGTCCTCCAAATGAGAGATGGCCGCCCTGTTTTTGTGAGATCTGCGCATGTATCATCGATTAGTCTGGTCAGGCACTTCCGTCTGATTTAATGACAGGACGCCGCCATTACGGTAATCGCTTGTTACTTTACAAAAGAGCATTGTATTTATAAATAATATATATTTATTTATTTATATAAATACTTATTGTTAGCAACTGGTATTGAAATAACGCTAAATAGTCGAGAGAAGTTTTAATTTGGCGTTATCAACATGTCTTTCTCAGTGAAAACAGACCCCGTCGTCCATTGTGACAGGAAAACATAATTGATCAGCTACCGGAAGGGCTGCGCAGTTCAAACTTCCGCCGGCCACCTTTCATTTGGAGAACAATAGGACCCGTTTGGAGGTTAAAGCAGCGTGGAAAAATTCCCGCCCTCCGCCGAGGCCGGGAATCGAACCCGCGACCTCCAACCCGCAGCCAAGCGCGCTGACCACACGGCTACCGGGCCCACTATGTAATATAATACCATTAAATTAAATAGCACCAAGTTATAGCACAAGTTTTTAATTAAAAAACACCTTTTATATCTGAAATAAGATACTTTGAAAGACTCAAATAAGACACTAGCCAAACAAAATTAAATAAATATACGGAATGAAGATGTATATACGAATGACTACTGTGCATATCGTTTTCTATTTAATTTTTGAAAAAAAATTAGTAAAATTCTTTCTATTTGTTTTTGGTAACTTTTAGAAAATGTCCATCTTATCTAAAAATTATCAAATGTTGTTGTTTTTTTAATGATGTTTTTATTTTTAATTCTAATAAGTACGTTTTAAACAATTTAGAAAATTCTTTGGCATTGAAGATGTCAATTACCTTCTATCTTGATCTCTACATGAAAGCATAAAAGAAAGTCCAAACTATTATCTTCTTTCTCCAAATTTTATAAACCGGCTCTTTTCTTAAACGTTCCTAAAACACTAACTACAATATGTTATTTTATCTCTACATATAACGATATGGAACATTAGAGCAAACGTGCCAATTAGGAGATTCAATTTTGTGTTTAGTAATATTCCACACCTACCAATTTGAAGCATTTAATAAACTAGCCATGGTTACAATTTTACCCTCGAATTTTTGACAGAAATTATTAATAGGCCTACTGATTGTCCTCTTGCATGTTGAATGGCCATCATTTGAAAATGTCGATTATAACTAAAATGTAAACATTTGATTAATAAAAAAAAAAGTAAATAAAATAATGCCGGCAATCGATTCAGGACTTGAGGTGATTATCGATCTTGATTAAAAATAGAGCAATGGGTAATCTATAATAATTCAAAGGATACATTTTATAAAAAGAAGTTATATCGTAAATTGATTTTTGACTGATAAAATTTACCATAAAATTCCACCTCAAATTAAATATTCATTTCCTATTCGAAGAAGTATTACTTTTGTAGTAAAATTACAGACATTTCAGCATCTACACAATATTTCATCAAATACTGCCTAATATAAATTGTAAATGTTGAATTATTTAGAAAAATCGTTACATCTAATGATACGTCCATGTTTATTAGCGTTTTTCATGTGGCTGAATTTCACATAAATACTTTAATTCATTAGGCGTTGTTTCCATTACTTTTAAAGATAAAAATAAACACAATAAACTAACTGCAATACTGACTTAAAAATGCTTTTCATTGACTTACATATCAGGTATTGGTAGTCCAATTTATTAGTCTTCATGAGTACAGTGGCTACCCCCCCCCCCCATCCACTCAACTTCTTTGTGAGGGTTGCCTTTTTTTATTACCTTTGGATATTTTATTTAAGTTGTAGAAAAAATTTCGCTTAATTCAGGGTCTATTCTCCGCTTCTATTTAAAACATTGATGAGAAATACGTAATTATAACCTCCCTTAGGAAAGAAAAACGATTGGTGCATTTTATCATATGCCATTAACTTTGCATATTCAGCATGGTGAAAATGTATCATGCATTTATCATAGAATGCTACTTCGGAACAAATATATTCATAAAAGATATCTTGGTTCATCATTTACGAGGGACACAAGATTCAGATATTACTGATTAATTAATAGATGTAATGGGGCATCTTTCCCTATCATTGGTGGAAAGTATCATTGGTCACTTGGATAAGATGCCAGTTACGTATAATTGTAGTTATATTTATGTAATTCTAATAATAACTGTAATTATGAAATAATATGCATAGATCATACATGGAAAAAAAAATCTTAAAGAAGATAGATTGGATTGGCCTAACATATTTGAAATCTAAAGTAAATGATCATGAATATAGATTATTGGTGACATTTCGGATTGGACACCTTTGCCGAAATCTTTATTTCCTTAGATGTTTTTAGCAGAGTCGTAAACAAAAAGGAGAGAGCTCTTAAGAACATTCTGTCGGTCTGTCCCCGTCCGTCCATCCCTTCTCCGTCTGTTGTCACCATTTAGTCCAACGAATAGAGGTGTTTTACCTTATAAAAGGTCCTGTAGTTCTAATTTTTTGATATGTTGTCTAGGATGGTTAGTAAGTGTTTAAAACGCAAAATGCACAATTCCACCACCTCCGCGCTCCTTCTCCATCTTAAAAAAACCGAAAAACAATGGTACTTTCTTTAGATTTTCGCTTATAACGTCTGTTTGGTCCATTTTACGTCTACAAAAGAGCTCTACGCAATGTTGTAGAGAATACAATTTCCTACAATATGGTTTTTAAATTTTGTTTCTAGGACTGATAGTTACGGAGATATGTTCGTTTTGAAGAAATAAACAAAAACGCACTTTCTGGAAACTTGTCAAACTTCTAACTTTAGGACGCTGTAATTCAGTTATGGCCTATTCTAGGAAACAAATATCAGAAAAAAATGTGTAGGGAATTTAATTACCTACAAAACGCATGTAAATGTTTTTGACCCTACGGAGTATGGGTAAAAAAAAAATAAAAAACAACGGAATATTGTGGTTTTTGTGATTGTGACGCACAGAGTATCTAAAAAAAAAAAATCACCGATTACCTTCCAGTGTTGGCCTGAAATTGGAGTGTATACCAACCCTATTTGAGTTTCTGACATGAAACTGAAGATGCTGACAGGTTGATAGTTGCCACAACTAAATGCCTCTCTCCCACGTACGACGTCGTCGTCATTGTCGGTGAAGACATTGACCTACTCGTCCTGCTGAGTGGCACAACATCTGCGGTCAACAATGTCTACCTCAAAAAACCAGCGAGAGGGAAATAGCCAGACGCAATCTACTCCGCCTCCTCCTACAAGTTCAACTCCACAGGCTGTATCTTGCTCCTGCACGCGTTATCGGGCTACGACACCACTTCAACCATTTTTTGGTTTGGAAGGAATAAATTCTGTCAACTTTTTAGGAAAGACCCATCATTGCTGGAACAGGCGGAGAGTTCGGGGACTCTGCTGCCACTCCCCGCGAAATTTCAGCAGCAGAGGAGGAAGTCTTGTATCCCTGTATGGCGGTAGTAACGAACAAGTCATTGAGCTCCCTTCGCCACAGCAAATTCATGACCAGTACTACCAAGCTCAATCTGGCTAAACTACCTCCGACCACTGACGCAGCCCATTTCCACTTCCTGAGGACATACCACCAGGTCATGGAGTGGATGGAGGTTGTCAAAGACCCAATCGAGTGGGGCTGGTGTAGAGAAGCTCGAGGACTGGAACCCATCAGGATGAGTAGAGACGCTGCTTAAGACCATCTCATGCAGATGCACACTGGCTGTATGGGGGCGTGTGACTGTAGATAGGCGGGCCTCAATTGTTCCGCCCTTTACAAATTCTGTGCTGGCCAAGAATGTGACAACAGGAAGGAGGTCCTCGTCGACGACGAAGACGACGCCGATCGAATAACTTCGCCATTCTACGAAAATGAAGACCCCGACTTCATTAACGCACCCCCTACGAAACGAGCGAAGCAGACGTAAATTTGTTTTCTTTTCAGTTTTAGTTCAATTAATATCGATTTTTGTATAATTATTACTGCCTTTTGTTCTTACTTTGTTTACATACATGCATCTTTAAAAAATGTATCTGCTGTGTTGGTGGGATATTTTAAATTGAACATCCGCTCTCACCAGTAGGTATTCCAGTGAAATAGTACCTGCCTCATGAGCATTGCGCTGTAACATGTCAGAAATTCAAGTAGGGTGGGTATACACTCCAATTTCAAGCCAATACTAGAAGGTAATTGGTGAATTTTTTTTACCCCCGCACTCCGTAGGGTCAAAAAATTTACATGCGTTTTGTAGGTAATTAAATTCCCTACACATTTTATTCTGATACTTGTTTAGGCCTATTCTAGAGAAAGTTAGAAATTAAAGTTATGAATTACAACGTTCTAAAGTTAGAAGTTCGACAAGTTTCCAGAAAGTGCGTTTTTGTTTATTTTTTCAAAACGAACATATCTCCGTAACTATCAGTCCTAGAAACAAAATTTAAAAACTAAATTGTAGGAAATTGTATTCTCTACAACATTTTGTAGAACTCTTTTGTAGCTACAATGCACCAAAACGAAGTTCTAAACCAAAATCTAAAGAAAGAAAGATCCTAGACAACTTTGATCTCTTCGGTTTTGTCCTGAAACAAAAATTCCTTTCTTCCATATTTTAATCTTTAACATCGCATGTATATTTTATGGTTCTTCCGGACCCCGACCTATCGTGCGTGCTACCTGGTTTAACTTCCAAAAATGACAGCCTCTTTCGCGGGCTGTTTTCCTATCCTTCATTTAATTATTGAATGCGTAATTATTCATGTTCAACAAAAGATCTTACCAATTCAGGACCGTATTGCATTTCTTAGAAATCCGAAAAATTATTTTGAAATTACAGTCGAACCCCTCTTTTATACTTTCAAAAAATGATGCGAATTGAGGGAAAGTGTAAAGTATGAGAAATGTTTTCTGAAAACCTTAAGGGTACGATATTCAATACATGATTTGTAATCAGTGTTTGAACTTTTGTAACACACAGGAATATATTAAATATTATAATTATTAAATATTTAATTTAGAAAAGGAAAATTACCATAGACATTATTTTAATCACTTTTAAATCTCAAAATGTAAAGCCTACACACACATTTCAAACGAAACAAATAACAAGAATGCCAAATGACGAGGTGACAAGAATGAAGCCGAAACCGGACGAAGACATCGATTGTCCAGACAATCGATATATCGAAGTTGCGATGGTCTCGCAAGTTGCAATCACAAAGCAGTGTAATAAGAGGGGAATATACTATATTTGGCCGGAAAAGGTGCTCATTAGTTTTATGTAAATACGGTAAATACGGTATGTTGTCCTGATGCCGTTAAATCTGTATAAATTGACCACATTTACAGCGAAATTTACACTGGTAGTCGCCATTTTATGTTCAATTTTTTGCATCTTTTTTACTCCGTTTGGCGGAAACAATTAAAACTGCGTTGATATTATGACAGCGCAAATACAGGGGGAAAAAGATATATTATAATGATAGGAAAATTGAAGGGACCGAGAAAAAATGCTATAAATGATTGGAAAACGTTAATTGTGGGGAATGTAAAAGCGGTGATAACTGTATATGCTATGATTTAAAAACAACCTTTCAAATAATTTAGAATACATAAAACTTACTTTTACTGTTACTTGTGTTTCTAACCAAAGGTTATATTGTTACCAATTAAATACTCCCCGATTTCTTACTTGTACACTTGAATGACATTTTTTTGTTCTTTCCAACCGTCCATTTCGATTCCGGAAATAGCATGTTCTTAATGCGATTCCAACTTCACTTGTTTCATGAAATAAATAAAGAACTTATTGTCCTCCCAATGAATGATGGCCGCCCTGTTTTTGTGAGATCTGCGCATGTATCATCGATTACTCTGGTCAGGCACTTCCGTATGAGTTTATCACAGGACGTCGCCATTACGGTAAAGGCTTGTTACTTTGCAAAAGAGCATTGTATTTATAAATACTATAAATACTTATTGTTAGCAACTGGTATTGAAATAACGGTAAATAGTCGAGAGAAGTTTTAATTTGGCGTTATCAACATGTCTTTCTCAGTGAAAACAGACGACGGGCGTCCATTGTGACAGGAAAACATAATTGATCAGCTACCGGAAGGGCTGCGCAGTTCAAACTTCCGCCGGTCATCTTTCATTTTGAGGACAATAATTTATTCTATAGAAGCGTTGTGGGTTTTATAAATTTATTGAATCTTTATGAAGTGGAAATTTAGCAAAAAATTTCGAACTTCTGGAGTCAATTTGATTTGATTTGCATTTAGATCTCATCCCCTATAAAGCGACCAAAGTGCATTTTGTATAAGATAAAGTTGGGAGACATGACACACAATTCGAATTTTTCACGTAAAATATTAAAAACCTTATTTTTTGCATGTTTGAAAGCTTTAAACTGTTGATTTATCCTTTGCTTTCATATTTACGTTATTTTTTTTAATGTTTACTTTATTTTTATAAAAACATATGAAATGAAACGCTAAAATTAAGTTGAATAATGATAATTTTGAAACTTTTTGGAAAAAAACCGTTTAATAAAAAATAAAATTCCCTGCTGATCAACACATTAAATATATTATTCATTTTTTATATAAATATGTTTTTTACTCAAAAAGAAACAATATTAAAAAACTAATACAAATAAAAAGAAACAAATTTAATACACATACAAATCAAATTAAGTTAAATATAAATATAAAACTACAGTATTAACTTAAGTAATAATTAGGTTATTTACTTATTTTAACGTTTAAATAAAATAAAATTTAATTATTAAACAAGAAACAGTTTAACAAATAATTTTAATAAATTGAATCTTTTGATTGGCATAATAATTTTAAAATAAAAAGGCTAAATATCATCGTCGAAGTCACTATAACAATGAAAACACGAGTAAAACTTAGTGGGATTTTTTTGCACATCTCGTGTGAGCCCACTTCTTACAGACTATTTGACTATATGAAACTTTTTAAGACTATATGAAACTTAGTGGTAATTATTTTTTTTTAAATTATGCAAATTGTAATTGTATTATGATGAATATAAAATAAAAGAAAGACAAAAATAAAAGAAAAAGAATAAAAAAGGGGAGAGATGACACGTATTTGAGCAGATGCGCAAATTTTTTATATGTTTTAAATGCTTAAAGGTAGATTTGCCAGTATTTTTTATTTTTTAAGGATAGAAATTATTAAAATGAAATTAACTTAATTAAGATAAGCCATTAAGTTAATTCAAAAATTAATATCTTTAGTAAATAGGTTACTGGAATCATCCAAAAGTTTCCTTCACCAAGTTAATCCAGATCTTTTAACATATGTCCTATTTATTAGTGCTTTACCATTGAACTAGATAATCTGGTTGTAAAATAGAACCAGAACTATATATTGCCATCAGCAGAGGAAGGTTACTTTCTACAGATATTGGGAATTTGACAGCAGTGCACCTAGTATCAAGAAAAGATACTGGTAGAAGGTAGTAAATTGATATTTACAAATAAAATCAGTATTTTCAAATGTTTTCAGGATGCTTCCAATAATAATAATAATAATAGATTCTTTGCATTACAAGAAAATGAAAGGTCAAGGAGACAATGTAACATTCCTACTTTGTTCTTTCTTCTTCTTCTTTCGAATTTGGCCAACTAGGGACCACGTAAAATAACCTCATGATTTTCTTCCTTCATTCAATCTCTTCCTCCAGTATTCTTTCATCCTTTCACTCTGTTGCTTTCGTCTTTCTTCTGTCCAGATTCCCCCTGTTTTCCTTTTCTGCTTTGCTTGAAAACCAACAAAATTTTTAACTGCTGATCTGAGCATCCCCCTATTCTCCAATTTTTCCGCTGTTATTCCCATTTCTTCCATGTCGCTCTTTACCTCCTTAAACCAGGTTATACGTGTTTTGGGGTTTTTATCAAAGTAGTTAAAGAGTTGCTTTGACAATCTGTCATCATTCATTCTACTAAGGTGTCCGTAGAATGTTATTCTCCTCTTTCTCATTGTGTCCACAATCCTCTCTATTCTCTCGTATATTTCTCTGTTACTTTTGAGTTTCCATCTTCCATTTTCATAGTTTGGACCAAGAATTTTTCGTATTACTTTTCTTTCCTTCTTCTCAAGTTCATTTAGCTGGGTGGCCGAATTCATTGTTAGGCATTCTGATGCATACAGGCTCTCGGGTTTAATCACAGTTTCATAATGTTTTAGTTTTGTATTTATGGAGATAGATTTTTTGTTATAGACATTTTTTGTTAATTGGAATGCAAGTTCCATCTTTCTCGTTCTTACTAAGTTTGCTTCTTTATCTAATGCGTTTAATTGGATTATTTCTCCTAGGTATTTAAACTTGGTGACTTTCTTTATCTTTCCATACTTTGTTTCTAAGTATTTGGGACCTTCTTTAACATTTGTCATATATTCTGTTTTCTCAAATGATATTAAGAGGCCAGTTTTTTCTGCTGTTTCTTTTAGAATATTTATCTGTTTTACTGCATCTTCGTAACTTTCTGCAAGGATTGCCAGATCATCCGCAAAAGCCAAACAATCAAATTCCAAACCATCCTTCTTTCTTCCTATCCTAACTTTCTGTATACCTTCTATTTCCATTTTTTTTTCTCCATTCTCTTATAACTTTTTCGAGTGTGCAATTAAAAAGCAATGGAGATAAACCATCACCCTGCCTCACTCCTGTCTTGATTTCAAACGGTTCTGAAATTTCTCCAATAAATTTAATTTTTGACCTAGTGTCTATTAGGGTTTGTTTTGTAATCGCTATCGTTTTATTGTCAGCTCCAAATTCTTCTAATGTATTGAACAACGTTTCCCTATCAATGGAGTCATACGCCTTCTTGAAATCCACGAAGGTCACGTGAATTTTTTTGTTTCTTGTTTTTCTGTAGTTGATTATTAGTTTTAGATTCAAGATCTGTTCGTTGCATGATCTGCCTTTTCTGAATCCTGCTTAATACTCTCCTAGTTGTTGGTCTAGTTGTTTTTCCAATCTGTTTTGTAGTGTTTTTAGATAATATTTTATATGTTACTGGAAGTAGTGAGATGCTTCTGTAATTGTTTGCATCAGTTCGGTCTCCCTTTTTGTGGATCGGATGTATTAGAGCAGTTTTCCACTCTTTGGGTATTTTCTCTGTCTTCCATATGTTTTGTAAGACATTGTGTAGCTACTTGGTTCTTTATTAATTTCAGAATAACGATTTTTAAACACTTTGAATACCAGTTAAATTGTAAAAAAATGGATTATTGCACCGTTCGAATAAAATTTGTTCAAGAAACGTTGATGTGTTTTGGTATGTTTTTGAAATGTTTTCAAGAATGTTGAATCCATATCATTTCGCTACCATGTTATATTTTCATTCTTAGGCTGCTTTATACCTGCCATTAGAATTGACATCACAAATGATGGAAGTTGACAAAAGCTTAAAAAAAAACCTCTGCAGTTGATCTAGAATAGAACTGTGTCTAATTGTGGCAATCGAAAAGATAAGCACAGAAAAAATTGTAGAACAATAAAATGTTGTTGTGAACCCACCACAAAACCCTTGATAAATGTTATGCTCAATAATGATATTCAACATTTTGTCGTGACAAGATATCGTCCATTATTCAAACAAGTGAGCATCAAAACGCGGCATCTAACGGTCCTCAACTGTCAATCAGCGAAGCTTTCTTTATTGCCACCCACCCTTCACTAAATATAACCTCTCCTTTATTATGTATTTAAGATTGTTTACTTCAACTCTTAGCCTTTTTGTTGCTAACTATCGAAGTGTATTTGATCTTAATTACGACTTTTTTAATTAATTTTTTTAATCGTTTCAATTTGTCCTTTAATTGAGTGAACTTTGAAATATAAATTAGATAATATTAATTTGTAACTGATTGAGATGCGAAGTTTTTCTGTTCCACTTAAATATTTTTCTTCTTTGTCTGGCTGGTTGTCCGTTTGCCCGTTTGTAGGCTTACCATACTATAACTGTAGCACTGGTTTCCAAAAGGTTTGGTACGTTTCTTAATTATGATCCAGCGGTTTATCCTCAATTCCCATTCGACGATGCTTAGCTGAGTGCAAATCTGCTATTAACTTACAAAGAAACTAGCATACGAGTTTCAAGAAGAATTGTTCTGATGTTGATGAGGAAGAAACTGAAAATATGGGATCACTTTGAAACTTTCCCAGTTGGCACAAAAGTCACGTGATCGATACAAAGTAATGCCATATTTGAATTTTGTAACTCGGGATTCCTAACCCGAGTTAGGAATCTTCCCACTTCCTTCTCCCCTCCTCCACACCCCTATCACTTCAAACCTTTCCCCATTCGTAAAAAAAATCAAGTGTTCATTACAAATCTATAGCTATTGCGAAAATCTGTAGCTATCCCGAAAACCCCGTAGAAGTATCCTTAAACAATCCTTGCCCATCCCCTCGCTGCCCTCCTATTTACACCCCATAGTTCTAATCTTTGCCTCCCGGTTAATATGTGGTGTTATTATGCAGAACAGTATTTACAATATTTTTGAAAACAAAATTTCTGATAATGTTTATGATATGTTAATGCAAATAATGGTTACACCTGCACGATAGTAACGGATAGAATTACAGATCCGATGTCATTAAAAGATCTAGATATATATTTGAAACAAAATTAGCTGAAGGTGTTGTGAGTTCTTATTCAGAAAGGCATCCGTTGGTTCAGGTTTCGGGGCTAAAGTTCACAGACTTTTTAAAAACATTTAAAGCGTTTTTTTTTTTGTAGCTTTTACGACAGTTTACATTCACATACACCATAAGTTACATTTTGAAATCATCCCAACGGCTAATTAGAAAAGAAAAGATAAGAAACGAGATTCAGTAAAAAGTTGTGACTGAAGAGAAGATAACGAACTCTTCTGTAGAGTCAATTAAATCGTTGAAAAATCGTTTTATCTTTAAAAAAATGTTCTTTTTTTGGAAGAACCAAATCTAAGATCGTTAATTGGAAGAATCTATTTATGGAAACGGAAGAATCTAGTAAAGGTACATTGAAAAGTCAAACAATCACATCATTTTAGTAAAAATTCAAGCATGATAAAAGACTTTTGTAAAATTACAGTGTTTTTTTTTTAAAATGAATTTTTAATATTTCCAGAACGTAATATCAGACGTCTACTTATGTGTTTTCAATTAAAATACATAAATAGAGTCTATTAATACCAAAGTCTTGGAATTAGGCTGAAATTAGTAAATTTCATCCCTTTTTTTTAGCGAGTTAAAAAAGTTAAGCAATCCCATAAACAGGCCATGCAGGTCCACGGGAGCGCGGGAGGTAAGGCTCCCAGCGTTTCGAGACCAACGGCACTAGATTGAGGTCGGGTGGTCAGCCTTAACCGCCCGCCCCCCTTAACTTCCCAGGAATTTATTTAGCGAGTGGGAGATAGTTAATAGGGCTCCCATGTCTGTATGAGTGTAAACTGGTAGTTGAAGTACCATGAACAATATCTGATTGTACTTCCCAGGGTCTAAAGGATTAGGAAAACCCGACTTCAGGTCCAGGCCATTTCCGATTTCAGGTGGCCGTTGACGTAATAATGGTAACTGGATACAACTGAGGTCGATCTGAATAGACTCTGCTGAGGACGAAAACGATCACTTCAACCCAAGGTTGTCACTTCCTGTTCGGGTTCTTTGCGAATGGTTGGAAGCAACAACTCTCCTGCAAATCCATTTGTATGCCAAAGGAGTACCAAGGAGGCCGTACCTGACCATTGAAACAATACCTTACGACTTGAATAAATGAGTTTTGCTCATCAAGGATTTTAAAATTGAAAAGGGATCACTGCAAAAAGGATCCGAAAACTTTCGAAAACAATGCAATGAATAAAATCATCAATGATTGGTACCAAGTGTTTACAATATGAAATGTATCTCAGAACGGCCGATAATTAATAATGTTTTAAATGCAATTTTTAATATGAAATGATGTGTTTTTATTATTGATTTTTAGAAATATCACACAAAAGAAGTGTCTCTTTTTCCAATGCACTCATTTGATAGATTGTATGGGTGCACTTGGCTTTCTTTTTACTACCAAACAAAGAATTGACTTATATAATAAAATCTTATAGTAATATACAATATAATAAAATTCTGATAATCAAAATCCAACTTCTTCAAATGAAATTTCACTATTTCGTCTTTTATTGCGAAGACTTTATCCAGATCTCTTTTACAACTTAAATAACTAAAAATAAATTTTTATTTTTACTTATTTAAGTTGTAACAGAGATCTTGATAAAGTCTTCGCAATAAAAGACGAAATAGTGAAATTTCATTTGAAGAAGTTGGATTTTGATTATCAGTTTTATTATACCTACTAATGAAGATATAGAGTTGACTAAAGTAGCCCGCACACGATGCATCTTTTGACCGAGTTGCATGTGCAACTTTTGGCCTAGAGCGGTTTTTTGAGCTGCATGGGCCAAGTTGCATGGAAGTTGCATGGAAAAAAAGCTTCACAGAAAGTTGCATGGAAGCTGCATGGAATTACCCAATCACAGTGCAGCGTTTTTATACGTCAGGCGTGACGTCATGCTCAAGGAAGAAACATGGCGTCGAAACAGATTTCCTTCGCTTCAGATGGGCGAATCGCGAATACAGAAAAAATATCAGATTATTTCGAGTTTCTTTCACACATAAATACAGTTTATATGTAAATGCAGTAATTTAATGCGGCAGAATGTATCAGAACGTTTTAAAAACCTAGATTTTTTGAATATTTCACATCGGAAGCGGATTGTCGCTCATTCACCATTTCCGGAAACTGCCACGTGACGTCATTGTTTCAGTGAGCAATGGATTATTATTGGCTGTTGGTAGTTGTTATTCGTGAATCGCATTATTGCCATCAACTGCGATTACATTCCGGCTAATAATATTATAAAAATATTTCTCATATGTTTAAAATAAATCACAAATATTTAGTTTTGGAACGATATCACAGCAGTATCCTTGACGTCATGTCAAATGACGTCATTGCAATTCGTCCTGTGCTTCGTGTGTTGTTCGCACGGCGGCGCTAACAATGTTGCATCGTTTATTTACTGACTATAGTTTGCAACTTTTTCTGTGCAACTCATTTGCATCGAGTTGCACAGCAAAAGCTGCATCGTGTGCGGGCTGCTTAAGAATTGACTTCTTCTTACTTCTTTCATTGCCATCTCTTTTTTAAGCCCCGCGAACATCATCATACTTTATCAACTTAGTCGGCCGATTTTGACGTCACGAGTCGGCAGAGACAGTCTTGAGCCAGTCTTGAGCCAGGGCAGCGTTGGAACACGTCAGTCGTGACGTCACACCCATGGAAAGAAATGGCGTCTAAAACGAGTTCACCGATTCAAGTCGAAGGAAAGCGCGTGCACAATGAATATCAGAGTATTGCGAGTTTCTTTCATGCGTAAATAAAGTTTATACTGAAATGCAGTAATTGTATGCAACAGAATTTATCAGAGAGGTTTCAAAACCTCGATTTTTTTCGGATTTTCCACAGCTGCTGGGGGAAACGCATTGCATTATGGGATTGCTGCTATCACGGCCGACTCATTTGCGAGTTGGATGGTGTTCGGGGCTGACAAAAAGTTGGCCGACTCCAAGTATGCCTACTAAGTTGGTGCAAAACTTAACATCTGCTTCATATTTCTAGGACCGCTTGATTTGGGAGAATGATATCAAATGTAAAAGTATATGATTAAGAAACAATGGCTATATAAGTGAAATAAAACAATAATGAAAACAAGAATCCTATAGTTCAGCTAAATGCATTACGTTCTCTAATATTTATAATGTTCAACCATTTTAATTTTTTGTTAACTTTTCCCGTAGAGAGTGGAGCCGATCCTGGAGCTACTGCAATACCAGGCCAACTCATGATAGGGCTGGAGCAAGCTCCTAAAACACCTATCTTCACTTAAAAATAGATTTAATATTCTTAACCATTTGAGGTTTTATCAGTTATCACACTGATACCATTGCATTTGCCACACCTACAGCTCTTTTAAGTTCAAACTAGTTCTTTTGACACAGTATATACCGACTGACCCTCCATACAAGTTTCAACCACCTTATTAATTCAATAAAGAAATCTGATTCTCATTGATCGAATAATCTGAAAATCCAAATAAAATTGCATTAAATTGTAACATGAATTGTCATTCTATTTGTTAATTTAGAAATAATAAACTAATCAAGATCAGGAGACTTACAATCCCACTTTGTCTGTCCTGTGGACAAGTATCATTAAAAGTCTCATTAAATTACTATTAAAATCTCATTAAATTATCGTTAAGCACAACAATCACAACAATCGCAACAACTGCGTCTTTTGTGATTGTTGTAGAGCTGCATTATAAATGTGATTGTCAAAAGGCGCAATTGTTGCGTTTATTGGAAATAAACACAAGGAAATCAAAGCAATATCAATGATCAGAAGACATTGCGAAGTATTGTGATTGGCTTACTAATTGCTTTCCTTACCTTGTTTTAAGTTTTCTTTAATTTTTGCCGATTTTAAATCATTTGTCTTAAACAATATTGATTTTTAATCCTTAATCCATTGCATGTGCTAAATTAATCCGATTTAGGCAATTTAAGTAAATAATGCAATTTTAATTTCTTCTTTTTCTTTTTTCAGGATATGAAATTTTTTTGTTCTTTATATTTAGTAGGTATTATAATTGGAATACAAATGTAAACTTTTCATTTTTTAAGTTTTCTCGACTTTATAAAGAAAAAAAATTTGAAAAAGATAAAAAAAAAACAAAAAAAACCGAAATAACATTCTAGGAAAGTAAGCTTTAACAGCAATGGATGAGACCAAATTATTCACAAGTGACATCCTGGAACAGCTGTTTCACGCTCGTTGGCTATCATCAGCCAGGAGAAGTCACAGTAAATAACGAGGTCTTCGTACTGAGGCTACTATGAACAATACATCGGAAGCGCATTGGTGCCTCAAAGGAAAAATTACACAAAGAAAAGCTTACCAATGAAAAAAAACCAGTGAGAAAATCCATTTGCCAGCGAGAGCGGCCTCAATGAATTTTTTTAAAGCATAAGACTTCAAACTGCGCATTTGGAATATTAAAAAACAACAATGAATGACACCAAATTATTCACAAGTGACATCCTGGAGCAGCTGTTTCACGCTCGTTGGCGATCATCAGCCAGGAGAAGTCACAGTAAATAACAAGATCTCCGTACTGAAGCTAGTACTGTAATTCCAATTATCACCACGAGGTTAATCTGTCGCACTATTATGCAACATTTAAGTTTAAATTGCTGAACAACATTTTTTTTTGTAATTCCAATGGTCGCTTCCAGATGCTATATGTGAAACTTTCAAGAAAGTGATTTCATGGTGATTTCCCCTCCACCCCCACCCCCAAAAAAAAAGTTTATTTTTATACTTTTTACATTGTCTGTAGTGTGTAATCTACCCACATGCGAAATTTCAAGTTTGTAGCATGTTGGGAAGTATGCTAAAGATTTTGAACAGAAACACACACACACACAGACACACTCACACCATATCTATAAATTTCCCCTGCGTCCCGGTTAATATGTGGCGTTATTATTCACAACAATATGTTAGTTCCAATTGTTGAACAACAATTTCTTTGTAGTTCCAGTTGTCGCCTCTAGGTAATGCAGTAATTTCTTTGAATCAGAAAACATTATACAACATTTTCTTTCGTTCTGTATATACGAATTTGAAATAAGTGTTAAGATAATGTTAATCTAATAATTTACTTTTTCTTATCAGTAATAGAATTACAAAAAAATGATCAAAAAGTACAATTATTTTGTAGAAACTACAAATCGGAAAAGAATCATCTGTTTCAAGATCAAAGTTCAGAAATTAATTTCCAGATGTAATTTGATATGTTATTTTTTTAATACC
>JAFIDM010010028.1:17678506-17692671 GCA_023159025.1 Thereuonema tuberculata | reverse complement strand
AAGAACATGGAATGACAAGATGAACTAATATTTCATCCAATTTGAGTGCCCTTGATTCAATGGTACCATTGAGAACCGTTGGATCTATCCTAATAGCTTAATTATATCGAGTTACAGACAGACAGACAGACGAACTTGGCCAATTATATAAGTTGATTAAGTATCCTGCAACTTAAAGTTTATATTAACAATTCAACGGTAGAGAAAAATGAAAAGGAGTGTGATGATTGAAAAAAGTGTGGAAGGTTATGTAGTGAATTCAGGAGTTAGGAATAAGCTTCATTCGAAGAAAAAATAAGATGGGGAAAGCGTTTAGAAAACAAATGACAGTGCTTCGCAACGTGTTCTGATAAGAAAATATTCAATATCATTGATACTGCTTTAAATTCCTTATTATTGTAAATGTGATTGTTGCGAATGCAAAATGCCCAATTGTTGTGGTTGTTGGGATTGTTGTGCTCAATGTTAAGTTAATGACATTTTAGTGATATTTTAATGATACTTGTCTACAGGACAGACAAAACGAAAATATAAGTTTGCTGAACTTATCAGAAGACTAAAAACCAAAAAATAACAACAATAAAATGATTCGTTAATGATGTAACTCGCATAGGAATTTATATTATGGAATATCAAATTAGATTAGATTAATTGAAAGTGGGTGGCATGACTGCTGAGCACGTCGACCTGAAAGATCTTTTGTTCTATCCCACGAAAAGAAGGACAGACGGAGAGAAAGACAGAGAAAGGATGGTGTGAGAAATGCAGGGGAAACGGGAGAACCCCGGGAAAACCTGCCCAGCGCCATCAACGAAAGCCACATGAGAACCGAACCCGGGACTCAGAGGTGAGAGGCCAGTGTCTTAGCGACATGGCCACCCAGCGGCCAACATCAAATTACTCTTTTCGATGAGTTCTGCTTTACTTTAGTTCTGCTAAAGTAAAAAAAAAATACAGTCCTCTCATTAGTTGAATGGAAATAGGTATGCATAGGTAACAAAAAAAATGTCATTAGCCTTAACAGTTTCTTGCATCACTGACGTATTCGAATCCTGAAGGAATACGTCAGTGATGTAAGAAACTGGTAGTGCTAATGATATTTTTTTTTGTTTGTTATGTGTGTAGGCTTTTTCTATTAAACTAATGCATCCAAATATGTTAAACCTTTTCTCAACAGTATTTTCATGTTTAAATATAAAAGAGGCAGGGAGACGATACGTTTTTGGTTTGACCGAAAACTTTCAATAGTGGATGTAAAGCGAAATTCATTTTTTTTATAACAATTTTTTTTACAAAATAACTTTTGCATAAATCCATCTCTTTTTACTTTCAGATATTAACAATACAAACGAAACGACAGAAGTTCGTCGAAATCGCAAAAAATTCCTAATGGTTATTCTAGGAAAATTATCAGCAATTAAGGTTTAGCATCGTAAAGAAATCAAAAACTGAAACTAGCGAAGAAGTAGTGAAACGCAGCCTTATTATGGCGGTTCAGTTCCGAATTATAATTTAGTAATTCGTGTTGGAAATCATTAGATTCTCGTTAGTTATCTGTTATTATTATTATTGCATTTTTTTTTTAATAGCTTAACTTCAAAACTAGTTAAAACGAATTACCCAGTTTGAGAACAACTAAGTATTTTACAGACAGAATTTAAATGAGGATTTCTGGTAATATTACCTTAGAATTAGATGACATCTGTGGTTGGAATTAACTTTGATTTTAGAATAGTAGCAAATTGAGGGTTTTCATACACAAACATTAGCCTAATAGTAGAAATAAGTTTTCAGATATGAAAAATGGAAATTTAGAAATTGCATACAGCAATTATAAATTAACGAATTCCTCTTACTGCTGTATAAAATTAATTATTAAATCAACTTTTACATTAAAAAGTGAGTAATTATGAAAAAGGAAAAGCTTTTAAATTTTTTTTACAACTTAGTGTTTCTAGTTTTTAATACTACTTAATTCATAGCAAACATAAATTTAAGTTTGGTACGATATTACTATAGTCTAACTGTATGAGCAAAGTATATTACTATAAGCAAAGTAATAAATCAACTCTTATAGTAATGTATTCTAGAGATTTCTAGGAATTTTGAACTGTGGCTTTGGAGAAGAATGTTAAAAGTGAAATGGTCGGATAGAGTAAAGAATGAGGACGTTTTATCAAGAATAGGGGAAAAAAGGAAATTGTTAGAAACCATACGCAAGAGAAAAGCATTTTGGTTAGGACATGTGATACGAAGAAATTATCTATAACAAAGAATAATAGAGGGAAAAGTAGAAGGAAAGAGAGGAAGAAGAAGGATTGGAATGCTGGATGATGTGAAAAGGAGAAGAAAGTATGAACAATTGAAAGAAGATGCACAGGATGGAAGAAAATGGAGAGCGTCCAATTGAAACCTGTCGTAAAGATAGTTACACCAGAGAGAGAGAGAGAGTAATGTATTAAATAACATTATAAGACAAGCATCTGTTATAAACATTTCCAACTATTTCATTTCTTTGGATCATTCTTCAGGATCATGAGTTATCTGTAATTACCATTATATCCTTTTATTTTTAATAGCTCAACTGTTTCAAACGAATTAACCAGTTTTAAGACAACTGAAGTATTATAGAGACAAAATGTATAGAAGTACATTGCTAGTAGTACTTTAAAATTATATTTTCATGACATCTGTGGTTAGAATTAACTGTGAGTCTATAAAAGTAGAAAATTGAAGGCTTCGATATACACATATTAATGGAAGAATGAAACTTTCAAATATAGAAATGAAAACTTAGAAAATACAGATACCAGTACTAAATTAATGAATTCCCTCATATTGCTATATAGAAATTTGTTAGTAATTTTAAATTTTTGAAAGTTTAAAATTAAAATAAAATTTCAGAAACGAGCTTTGAAATTATTTGTTACTCAAAAGTGAAAATGTATGTTAAGTCTAAATTTAGAGATGACATCAAAAGTAAGAAGAAACCGGAACTGAAGTGCCGCAGTTACGGAAGTTCAAGTCACTAAGGCAACAAGAGAACAATAGAGAAGAATTAACAATAATGGCGTCCTGTTCTGATGTCAGGATTAGCAGCTGTGCTATAGACATCGATAAATAAAATCAAATAACTGAAGCAACAAGTTATTTGAGTGTGATTAAGTTAAAGAGTAATTTAAGAAAAGTTTAAATCAGTTGTGAAGTAATTTTGTAGACTTTTAAATGAATCCTAAACAATTATAGCCAATCGATCGATTAGGGTTAGTGACTAGAATCGATCAAAGCATAAGTAAGGTAAAATGATCCGGAAGCCTCACAGCTATAGATCGGAACCTTGGAGTGACCTGACCTTTCAACGCAGATGTTATTTATCAAGGGATTGGATAAATAATCAGCGACATTGAATTTGTAAGTACGTTCCAAATAGTCTTTGACACAGACACGATAGGAAATTGTACACAAACAAGATTGAAAGAATTCAACCAAAGATATTTAGAGGATTCATGATACGGCTACATAACCTTAGAACAACAATGAAGAACACTGTACTTTAACTTTGAGTCACAAAATTAATATTGGAGTTAGAAACGTTAGACAACTTCAAGATGTTGAATGCATTTAGCAAGCAAAGATTTTAAAGATTAATGGATAAAATATATTGGAAGAACTTTTAGGAAAAATATATTTATGAACATTAAGAATTTAATAACATAAGGTGAAATACTGAAGTAGAAATTGTAGTGCTTTAAGGATTAGAAATTAATCAACAAGAACAATCACATAGTGACAAGTAGTTGTGTTTAACGGATTGTGATTATTGAGAACACTACATCATACAAGTGCGAAATAAAATTTGATTCTAGGAACTAAGAATACGTGCTTAGCTAGATTTATGTTTGAAGTGAAACAAAGATATACACTTGTTGAAAGTTCACCTTAGGAAAATCATAAGTGAATTATCAAAGAAGATAGAGATATAAAGAACTGAACTTTATTAGAATTTTAATCAGTGACATGATTAGTTTCATTGCATAGTGTAAACGAGAAATTTAAGTTATAAATATTCTTGTTTAATCAAATATGTTTTTCTATTCATTTCTTAACTTCTCTCAGCCATAAGTTAAAACCTTTGCTACTACTCAAGCATACTAAAATAATAAATATTTTTCAAAAAAAAAAAAAGGATTTCAAAATTAATTATTGAACATTTACATATAAAAGTGAGTACTTATGTTTTATTAAAAAGAAACATTTCTTAGTATTTTTAGTATTCAACTACAGTGAAACTTGGATAATTCGAACTTGTTTAATTCAAAATTCTGGATAATTCGAATTTTTTGCTCGGTCCCTAGAATTCTGTATTAAAATAATGCTAAAAAATCGTGGATAATTCGAATTTTATTTTGGATAATTCGAATTTTTCGTACGATTGTCCTTAAAATATTACGGTAAAAACTGTTCCTGAGACTTTTCTCAGCTAAGATACATTATTTATTTTAACGGTCTTTTTAAGGAAAACAAAAGCGAGGGTTGGAATGTCACTACGTGGGGATTTCCGAGGATTTTTCTGTCCACCATCTGTTGTTACCCTCCCCCCTCCCACACCCCTTCGGTCTTAGAGTCCCGTGCGCTTCCTGTGAAGGATTTAATGCGGTTATGTACATTTTTAATTTTTGTGCTTGTGCTTCAAGTATTGTTTATATGCTCTTACTATGCCATTGTCAAAAGCTAAAGCTCCTTATAAGTCATTAACATTAGCTGAAAAGGTAGCGGTGATTAAGGAAGTGGAATAAGGCCTTAAAAAGAAATCGGAAATCGCCAAGGAATTTGGAATTTCATCCAACACGTTACCGATATATTTGAAGAACAAAGATAAAATCTTGAGCAGCAAAAATGGCAATGGAAAAAATAGAAAAAGAACGAGAGGACCTGGCAACCTAGAGGTTGGAATCATATGCTAGGACATAAAGATTGCATTTAATGAAGCAATTAAAAATATCTGCCTTTTTTTTAAAGGGATGAATAATTAAGCTAGTAAACAATGTTTGACTTAATGAAAAAAAATGTAGCAGTATTCTTAGATAAAGTTTATGTGTTAAATCTTTGATCGTGGAGTTAATCTTTTTTATTTATCTCTTCTGTTTGAGAGAATATATATGTAATTCGAATTTTTGGATAATTCGAACTTTTTCTCTGGTCCCTTCAGCTTCGAATTATCCAAGTTTCGCTGTACTTAATTCATAGAATATATATAAACATTATATATAAGTTCAATATGATAACATTGTAACTGTTTATTTACCTATTCAAACCAATATTTCAATTCTTTATTCTAATATAGTATTAAATAATATTGCAATACAAAGGTCGGTTATAAACATTTCCAGCTACTTCCTTTGGATTATTTTTCAAGATCCTACATTTTCTTGTGGCTTTTCATATCCTAGATGCTGCTTAGAAAAAGAAATATCCTCTCTTTACATATTCGTTCTTTTTCTAAGTTAGGATTTGTAGGCTCTTATTTGGTGATTTGCTTGTAATTGCTATCTGGTAAATCGTTCACTCAAAATCTCAGTAAGAACTTCGTCAGAACAGTTTGATTGAATTTTGAAAAGATTGTGGATACTTACTATAACTCTAAACCATCGCAAATTAAGTCCATTATTGAGTATTTAAGGACCAAGCGAGATATATTTCTCTTTTTATTTCTCTATTTTAAGAGATATTTCATTGCAATTCTCAACTTCCCTTAATGGAAATCTGTTACCTTCGTCGTTGCCTGGACAATGTCGAAATACAGTCAGACCTCTATTTAACGAAGTCGCTAAATCCCGAAAAAAAGTTCGTTATATGGAAAATTCGTTAAGTAGAGATTCACCTTTTAAAATTACTTTAAACTACATAAAACAGATTTAAAATACATAAACAATAAATATTATTAAAAAAGTAATAATTTTAATGACATAAAGCATACGTTATCACATGCATACTTAAATTTTACTAATAAAGTCTGTTAATTTTGTTTGTTTTTTTTTGAAAAATTGTTTTCGCTCATAGTACGTCTCGCTTCTTTGCAATGCACCAAAAACTCTTCAGGCGTATTTTCTTCAAATTGTAATCCGCGTCGGATTGTTTCAAATGATTTTAGCATTTCATCATACGAAGGTTTTTTTTATTTCTGCATTATGATCATTTCCATGATCATTGAGGATGAAAGGGGATATGTATATAAATCTCCCGAAGAAGGCCCGAGGTTCCGGGCCGAAATATCGAGAAAATATCTCATCCCGGAGTGGGAAAAATCCCTCAAAAAAAAAAAAAGGATCTACGTGGTATGTAGGATTGTATTTTAGTTGTGATCATATTTAATTGCTTGATGTAATTCCTGGAAAAAAAATAATTAATGTGGGTATTTGTACCCTAATAACTTCAAAACCCGTGGATGAATCTTTTGAAAACTGATTTTTAATAAAAAGAGACGATCAAATTTCGATAAATTTTTTCCATGTGGTTCCGAGTAGAGAAATTGGAACGAATACGAGACCAAAATTCTTATAGGACGGAAAAAATGGATTTCCATAATTCTCTCAACTCCGCCTATTAATCCTCTTTAATGTATATGCGAGTTTTAATTTGATTAAAATAAATTGGATTCAAAAAATTTAAGTAATATGACTTCAAAGTTTTCGCAAAATGAGAGAACAAAACTCTACTGCTTTTAATCAGCAAATACTATAATTTAAAAAAAAATAAATGATAATTTATTTCAATTATTTTAAAGGCCAAAAAAAAAAAAAAAAAAACAGATACGAAGGCAAGATTTTAAGGAAATTATCGATTTGCATCGTAACTATTCCATGAAAAACCATTATTAACCTGATATTAGGCTACTTATATTTTCTGTCCTCAGATATATATTGTAAAAATTAATATCTTGGTCTTCAAAACTCTTCTGCCAGGCTTTTATTTCTTCATCCAGAAATTCATGATTCTGAACAAATTCTTCTTGAATCACAAAAACTGAAACAAAATGAAAGGAACATTTTCCTTCTTCCGTTTAAACAATTTGTTACTTTTATAAACAAAAAAAAACCTAATCGAATACTGTTTATATTTACAAACATCTTTAACATTTTTGTTTTTAGTAATTAAGCTACCATTGGGTTTTAAGCAAACAAGAATGTTAAAGATGTTTGTAAAATAAACAATATTCGCTTAGTTTTTTTTTTTATAAAAATAACAAATTGTTTAAACAAATGATGTTAATGAGAACATGTTAAATAAAATGGGGATTGTGTAATGCTGGGCGAACACATAGCAACAAGCGGCAATATTGTTGGACAATATTGCTCATTTTATATTGTCAGTTTTTATCAAGCGCGAACACAGAGTTTTTCCTAAACGAGTATTGCCCTGAATATTGACGGTTACGGCGCTTCGTGTTTCACAAGGGAGCCCTAGTCATTACACACTCAGTAAGAACGCCTTATAAACACACCACACAAGCAGAGCATAGGTGCATGGGACAATATTCCCAGCAATTGTACGACATCGGTTTTATTTATACAATTTATTTGCGAATAAAATGGGAGCTATCCAGTGTAAGCGTACTTGCGGTTAAGCCTAAATGTGTTACGAATGTACAGAATCGATCTAGTATTAAACGCCTTACCGCGGTAGAAATCAATTAAGATTCTTTCATTATCAATTGACAAAATGTTGTTTAAAATTCCAAACAAATACAAACTTCATCAACATGTCTTCAATATTTCGTCCTATTTTTCAAGGACTTTCTCAAGATCCATATGTTTAAAACTTAAATAACGAAAAATACAAAATATGAAACATAAAAGGAAAGAGAAAAATCCTTTTTCTCATTCCTAACATTACAAATTATAACAAACTCTCATATGCGAGATCTTACATTGTAAATTAAACAATTGAAATCAAATATAATCATAAACAATTGAAATCAAATATAATCATAAACAACTGAAAACAATACAATCATAAACAACTGAAAACAAATAAACAATTGCTGATGTATATATTAAATTAAATATAAGTTATATTAATATTTATATTTAATTAGTTGAAGTTTAATTTTAGTGATAATATGTATTGTGATTACTGTGCTTGAAAAGAAAATTTTTAGTTAGAAAGTATTTACTAGTTTTTCTGCGGGATTAATGTGTGCGGTATGACAACGAACAAGATGGCGTTATGAAAAAGCCTGTAGCAGATCGTTCGATTTGAACGGAGATGAATATGCCTGGTATGTCTCCACGTTGACAGATATAGGAGAGCGGGAATATTGAAGAAGAAATGTGGCTGCCAAAACTAAAAGTACGAAAGAATAAGTTTGCAGTTGACGCAAGTAAATAAGAAATAATTATTATTCTTCTGAGGCCCTCCTAGACAAATGAACAACTGACGTCTTCCACGGAAAGCGTAGATTTAAACCCGAACAGAACCGTAATAAATAATTGAGAAATCCAGGATAAGAAGACATAGTCATGACGAATGAAAGTATTTATTTTCCGGTTGCTGAGAGGATCGAATAAAGGAAGAATTCGACGGAAATCCCCATGCGAAGAATCACGAAGATCGAACGTTTAAATAGGCTTACCTATTTGAAACAGAAGAGAAATTAGTGCCAGTGGATCAAATGGATCCGAACTGATTTCATACAAGTGATTAGGAAAATTTGTGTGTGAATTAGTGAAACTAATTATGGCTTGTTTAGTCATCTAGTGTTAATTATAAATTTCAACTGATAGTTGATAGCAAAGTATCAATTATGTGTATAGTGCTTTCGAGACGAGTTATCATCGAGAGTCTGGATATGTAAGTACAGTTTCCTTTATTTTATGAATCGATTATCCAAGGGATTGCTGATTTATAACAAGCCCAAAATATACAAGTAACATTATTAAAGGAGCAAAGATTAATTTTTCCACGTAGGGGAAAAACCATTGTTGAGTGATCTAACTTTAGTTTCTTCTAAGAATGAAATAGTACATTAATGACAGATATGACTTAGATGTAAATACCATTATATTCTGAAATTAAGTATCCTTGTAGGTTGCTTGTTAATAGTTACATAGGAAGTCATCAGTTTAATATTTTGAATTTAAGGTGTAGTATTAATGTCAAAAGTGACATTTGAAGATGAGATATATAATACTATGTTTTTTGTACTACATATTATTATTCTAAGATTAAGAATAATCATCAAGGTTAAAGTTCATTAATAATTTGTAATTATTGAGTATTTCATATTTTGATATTTACATGTAAACTGATACATGGAAGGTTTTATAGATGGTATCATTAGGGATTAGTTACAGATGAACTGAGTTAATATATGATAACAAATGTTATTGTTCTTATATAATAAATTATTGTAAAGTTAATTTTTCCTTTCATAAAGGTTATGAACTCTAGTAATAAATTATTTTAAAGTTTTTAATTTTCAATGCATTTGTTTCTTTACCTTGATGCGTGCTTGCTCTGAAAGTATATATTATACCTCAGCTATTTTTTAGAGGGAAGACATTCATTCATTCTTTCATATGTTTTTATGTTTTCCTCTTTTTTGAGCAATGAGGTTTGAACAACAATTAATTTAAAATAAATATTAGTGAATAAACATGTGAACTTTTAACTAATCTTTAAAATTCTTTTTAATCTTTTGTTTTTTATTAATGATTTTCTAAATATATTTAAGGATACCTTATTAACTCTAAGTGATTTGTTTTTATTTATACATATACAACAATTTATTAAGCAAGATTCCAAAGCGAATCTCTTAAATTCATCTGTGACGTAATAAATTAGATGAACTACAGGGTCTGGATTGTGATCATTATCCAGACAATGATCCGCCCAATCTGAAATTTTCCTAGTTCCGCTCCGGTAGGCACGGACGTGCTCATCCACTCGTTCCCTAACCGTCCTCCCTGTACTTCCTATGTAAATACCCCCACAATCCCTACACACCAAGGCGTATACTACACCCATGTTTTTTAAAGAATTTTCATCTTTTTTCTTAGTATTCTTGAATAATTCATTATCAATAATTATCAATAAATACAAATAATTCATTATTTGTATTTGTTTGGAATTTTAAATGATAATGAAGATAAAGATATGGTTCTTTGACAAAATGTTGTTGTTTGAATTATCTTTTTTGGGCCGACCCATTTTGCTGATTTTAGGCCTTCTTTCTCAAAAAAAATGGTCGGAGTGAGTGAGTGAGTTTCCGATTTTCAAAGTCCCGCCTTCCTTCTACGTCACCATTGTCACGTGATTTCATCCGTTCATGTGATTCGCTCGCGAACCAGCAATATTTCTCGACAACCAATATTGTTGGGTTTTTTTCCAGCAACAACAATATTCTTGAAATGGACAATATTGTTCATTTTTATTGCTGGAAACGGTTGTCAGCAATAAAAATGAGCAATATTGTCCAGCAATATTGCCGCTTGTTCCTACGTGTTCGCCCAGCATATAGAGTGACTTGCAGAGATTGTGGGGATATCTATTTTTGAAGTACTAATAGGACTTTAAGGGAGAGACTGGCTCAATATAATAGAGCTTTTAAGAATAATAAAGTAGAATTTCTGACTGGGCAGATCACTGTGAGGAAGAAGGACACAACCCAGATCCAATGGATCACTTGAGGTTTACATATGACTTGTAAGCACATGCTGCGAGAACTTGTGGGATAAACAAACACATAACTTAGTGTGAATTACTCAACCAACCGTCGATTTTTGATATTTCAAGACAGAATGGTTCACTACTGTGCAGTTCCTTATTGTAATAATTCTGTAAAACGCTTGGAATATCCTTCTTTAATATAATATTTCCTCTATATCGACACCGGTTAAAACAAAGCACATGGCTTTGTTTATTCCACAAGCCAAGCAGTAGCCTGGTGGGGTAGTTTGTTACTATGAAGCCACACCTATCCTCAAGTGATCCATTGTCAAAATTAAATTTGAAATTTCTGAAGAAAAAGGAGAGATTCATGATCGAATCATGTTTGATCAATAGCAAAAATTGTTTTAATTAGGATAATTTTCTTAAAATGAGTAGTGCATCTTTGGTTATATTAAAGAATTTATGGAAAAGTAAATTTTCGAATATTAATGATTTAAGTACTGTAATTATTGTTATTATTATTTATGAAGCATCATTATTGTTAACATGTTAATTTATCAATATTAATGTATTAATTGTTATCATTTTGATAACTGTACTAGTAAATACAATACTTTTCAATTGTTAACTCGTCTACGAAAACGTTTTAGATTCAGTTCTTATTTTGTTATTCTTGTGAAGAGGAAAGAAAATTAGTTTCTGGTACAACCAGAAGTCCTTCACTGAGAAGGACGAAATATTGTGGAATAAAGGAATTTTATAATATTAATAGGATTTCAAGAAGTATTATTTAATATCTTATCTAGGTTTTGACGAATGTTTTCAGATCTCAACTTGTTGACAGATAAAACACAGAAGATAAGTTGAGAATGAAGCCATTTTCCTTTATTATTGTTAAAAAAAGAAAATAGTAATAAGCTTATACTTTCGTTTCTTCAAATAAGTCGTTTTGCAATTAACTATAAGAAATGGGTGCTTTCTTAAAGGAAATGGATGTTTAGCTTAAATGGATATAAATGGATTTAACGTAAATGGATGTGTAATGTATAGTTTAATGTATAAATTCGTGGCATTCTAACACTATAATCAGTTTTTTAAGTGAAAATAAGGATTTTTTTTTTCTAGGGAAACCAGTCTTACTACATAATTTGCTATTCAGAGAAACCTATATAAATGATTTGATTCTTGCTTACATACTGTTAAAGCATAAATTTTAACTTTAAAATAGCTTAGTATTCTATTGTAAAACTACTAAATCTCACTCCAAAAGAAAATAAAACATTTTTCATAAGCTTTTTTAAAAGCTATATTTTTTTGTAAATAAAGAAATTACATAAGATCCTAATGGCCAATTTTTAATTTAGTCGGGCTGACTACCAGCAGCCTATCTGTCGTAAAGTTTGATGGAACTAGGAGGTAGCCGATTTTTCTTTTTCAACAGCGGGATATGGAATCTTGTCATCTGCGGTCACATTCCAAATCACTTAGAAAGTGATTTGTCAAGTCACAGGCCATCGCCTATGAACATTGAGTTCATGTTCACTCAAAACCACTTCACTTTCGATTAGTATGCATTATAGATAGGGAGTAGTTGTCGCTTTTAGCTGCTGTGCCTCTAAATTCCGATGGTCCGAATTGAGTTCTTAGTTATTTTTGGAAATTAAAGTTGGTCGTAATATTCAGTCCTTGGAGTGAAAATGTACATAAAAATGTGGCCTTTCGAACGACGACGCCCATTATCAGCATAGTCCGTCTAATGGAAACTACGAGAATGTGAGAAGAGAATCTGAAATTCAGAGCATCGACTGTGACGAAATTTGAGAAGAGCGAAAAGACACAATGCCTGACATCTACAACCAAAATTTTAGTGACAAAAATGAAAGGGTTACAAAGTTACGGACATTATGAAAATAAATTCATAATGCTTTCATTTTAGCTGCTAAAAATTAAAAAAAAAATCAGCTATATTGGGGTTTATGATTATTCAAGATTTTGTCAAAATCGATGAGTTGTTATCTTTCGGGTGTCTTATTAATTTGAAAAGTTAAATTAGGAGAATTACACAAATTACAATTTATTATTAGAGGGGAAATTGAATAATTCATTGAAGGGACTATATCTTCATTAAGAATTCAATTACATTTAAGCAATTTATTTAAAGCAAGAGTAAAAATTCAAGAACACCTTAAAAAAGACGTTGAAACTTTTGCTTCACTGACATCTAACCCAATCGGCGAGCGTATCGTCTGTAAATTGTACGAAAATTCTTCATGATTTCAAAGTTTAGACTTTTAATTCAAAATTTCCACGAGAATATAAGGCGTCACAAAACCTCTAATCACTCAAATCCCTTGTCAACGTAGGCTATGTTTGACAATGATTTCAAAAGAAAATTCACAATCAGTTATTGTTTAAAAACCAACGATATCTTTCTATAGAAGCCTATAGATTACTGTAATATATTCTTTCCTCAGATGCTGTATATATAAGAACTTTTTAATGGTTCAATGACTCTTTCGAATATTTTTTCTTCGTATTTCGTCGAAATGCTGAAAACGGAAATGAAGCAATTAATTGTGAACGGATACGATGAAGAAATAAAAAAAAAATCTATACCGACAAATGATATTCTTTTTTATACTTAATCGATAATTCCTTCAATATTTTCTTGCAGCTTTCCACAATAATTTATGAAGTTTTCCCTTAAGCAAGCAGAACGGAAATTGATGATTTAAAAATATTTATTTTGCAATCTAAGCCGGTATAAAAAAAATCAACAACAACCACAACAACAGCAGCAGCGTAAGAATTACTGGTCCATTAAATTCTTTTACTTGGACAAAGCAGGTATCCATCAATCATCTAATTTGAAATTTATTTTATTTTTATTTAGGAAATGATGCTAAATTTTCAATACTACACAAGGTATGTCATCCCATTGTTACATTAGGTTCTCGTTTTATTCCTGGAACTATTTCGTTACTTATCTTCCTTGTTTTGTGTTTATTTTCAGGGACTTATTGATTAAATGGAATCCAAGTGGTTACTATCCTAATCTATTAGGATTAGAATATCCTAATCTAATGAGACTATTTAAAAATATAAATTCCTGTCCTCCCAATGAGAGATGGCCGCCCTGTTTTTGTGAGATCTGCGCATGTATCATCGATTAGTCTGGTCAGGCACTTCCGTCTGATGTTGTGACAGGACGCCGCCATTACGGTAAAGGCTTTTTACTTTGCAAAAGAGCATTGTATTTATCATTCATTCATTCATTCATAGTTCTCTGCCAAGGGCAGGTCCTTCACTGGAAACCCAGCATTCTCCAATCTTTCCTATTTTCTGCCTTCCTCTTGGTCTCCACATAAGATCCATTTACCATAATGTTGTCGATCATCAACTTTTTTACCGTTCACCATTCCTTGCAGTGCATCCTTCATTAGGGAGTTTCTTCTCAGCCAGTGACCCAACCAGTTTCTTTTTCTCTTCCTGAT
>JAFIDM010010028.1:17666620-17678496 GCA_023159025.1 Thereuonema tuberculata | reverse complement strand
TTCACTTGTTCCAATGTCTCATTCCGAATACTTATGTTTATCTTCTTTGTCTTTCTTCCGATAACCATAGTCTTTGTCTTGTTTATTGTATTTATAAATAATATATATTTATTTATTTATATAAATACTTATTGTTAGCAACTCTTATTGAAATAACTCTAAATAGTCGAGAGAAGTTTTAATTTGGCTTTATCAACATGTCTGTCTCAGTGAAAACAGACTCTGTCGTCCATTGTGACAGGAAAACATAATTGATCAGCTACCGGAAGGGCTGCGCAGTTCAAACTTCCGCCGGCCATCTCTCATTTTGAGGACAATACATCATTTTTGAAAATAGTATAAATGAATTTAATAGTTTAAAAGTTGAAGATAATTACATATACATTTTTTTCACTTTGTAATTAATAGAATAGAAGTATAGATTAGTGTGGGATTACATCATTATATTCAACATCCTGAAATATATTTTTCGTAATATTCGTAATATTGTATCACAACTGTGAACAATCTCACTTAAAACATTTCGAAACTAAAAAACTCTAGGAAGAGATTCATGATAATATATTGTACTGAATAATTTTCTACATATGAATTTAAATACGGTAATTTTAAAAATTTGCTTTAAGGCAACTGGCATCGAAATATTAGAAATATATAGGGAAACTAGTATATATGTCAACAATGACGGGTTAACAATGTGACGGCTTTCAGTTGAAATAGAATATTTGCCCGTCTCATGTAATTTCTTCATTCATGTCGAGAAATGTCTCTAACGACTCTTCAGTTCGTCGCTGAGAGATTGTAGTAGGCTAAAAAGAAATGAACATTGAAATTTAAATTTTAAACTGCTAGGCCAACTAGGGTCATTAATTTTGAGTTATTTTTTTTTTCTCCGGCTCTTCTCTCATTGCATTACACACACACACAGGGGAGTGATAAGAGAAATTTAACAATAATTAGAATATAGTTCTCGTGGCCTAACGGATAAGACGTCTGACTTCGCATCACAAGGTTGCAGGTTCGATTCACGTCGAGGATAAATTTCATTGTAGAAATTAGTTCTATTTTCACAGGAAATTAAAATTATTTTTCACACAGAAATTGCGTTACCGAAGTGCGTTGCGCACAGACTGATGTGAAGAGATTAAACATTAAAAGTTTGGGGAGCCCGATACATCATGAATATATTTATTTACATATATTTTTAATATGTAGTTTTGGATTTGTCTTTAATCCAGTGCTTCTCATCCTTTTGGTATTTGCGACCTAATTTTCAATCACAATTCTCATCGCGCACCCCCCACCCTACAATATTTTTTTTCTAAACTGAAAAGGAGGACGCAAATAAATTGAATCTGTTCAACCCCCCCCAAAAAAAAACCTCCAAACCTAGTTTTTTAATAAGATTTTTTCTCGATATACTCGCGCGCCCCCTTCAGTTTTATCACGCCACCCCCCTAGGGGGGCGCGCCCTACGGGTTGAGAATCGCTGCTTTAATCTATTCTTAAGGAATAAAAAAAAAATATGCAATAAATTTACTGGAATCCAATCGCTTGAGTAACAAATAAATACTTTTATTATCTGCGGTACTTATTCCACAGATAATAAAAGTAAGCATTATTTGTTTTGTTTTTCCTAAGGTAATATAACGCACATCTCGTTAATTAAATGTCTCTGAATAATGTTGTTGGATGCAATAACAACGCATGCTAGCATCAAGAAGTTTGGTATTACAAAGGGTTTTTTAATAAGAAAATGTGTAAATAAATGTAAATTTTAAAAAATCAACAGTTTGGAAAATTAGTATTACAGTGTTTCAAATAAATCAAAAGATTCATAACTTGCCTATAGGTAGGTTGGGAAATGTGATGGATAACGTGAGAATTGTAAAGATTGAGATACCTATACGGCCAACTTTACACAATTACTGTGCAAAACTCAGCATCAAACATTCTAAGCAAGATCTAATATAAGTTTTTCACATCGTGTCTGATAATATGACAGTAACTGCATGATTAAATTGGGGCAATCTATTCGATCCTAGTTCCAGTTCTGGCTTATCAAGAACTGATCTGCATCGTTCTAGGAACGTTGTAGCATTCGAGAAAATTATAGTATTAATATCACATATTAACATAGAAATTACAATCATGACTTCTAAAATAAAAAAAAAAAAACCAAACAAACTATTGGTATCTACTGATATCATGTTTGGATTCACAAATGAATTCACAAACAAAAGGGAAAATGAATGAAAGTAATGATGAATAAAGGAAACAAACAAAAAAAATGATACAGGATTAATAATAGTTTTATAATATAAAACTAGCCGGGTACCGTCGCTTCACTCCGGAACCCTTGTGTATATAGTATTAAAAAAAATATATATATTTATTTAGCAAATTAATATTGAGATCGGAGAATATACAACTTTCCAGCCCGTTGTGCCCTTCTCCACTTAATTCAGGTGTATTGCGGGTTGGTGCCACACACCTGGGTTGCCTCCATACACTTCATCGTCAGTTTGCCAGATTATTCCCTATCCCGAATTTCTAAAAATCCGGCCTTATTCCTTGTCTACATCATAAAGGAAACCTCTGTGCAAAATTTCAGCTTTCTAGATCCAAGGGTTTGGGGTGAGCGTTGATGAGTCAGTGAGTGAGTGAGTGAGTCAGGACTTTTCTTTTTATAGCCTATATATAGATTTTCATGAATTTTGTTTTGTTAACATCATTGATTAGTTCTTTATAGATTATATTTGGATCTGTTATTTTCTCATTTTCAATTGTTATCCGATTCGTTCTTTACATATTATTCCTGGTGCTTTGATATCATGTTTATTTATGAAAATATGATCTATATTTGTTTTCGTATTTCCATGAATTATACAGTTTCTTGTTGTTCCGTAAAGACGATTTTTGAAACCATTATTGCACATAAGTTTTACGTATTTCTGTACTATATTGTTTTTATTCATTTGGAAAATATCTATATTTACGTCGCCAATCAGTATAGTTGGACAGTTGTTTAATATCTTTTCATTTTTTATGAATAGATTCTCTATTTCAGTAACATTTTAGTAATTTGTAATTTAGTATTTTGCTTACAGAATGACAGACAGAATAACGTTTTATAATATACGTTTTTATAATATATAATAATAATAGCCGGGTACCGTCGCTTCGCTCCGGAACCCTTGCATATATAGCATTCAAAAAAAAAAACTTTATTTATTTAGCAAATTAATGTTGCGATCGTCGGAGAATATATAACTTCCCAGCCCGTTGGGGCTTCTCCGAATAACTCGGATGTATTGCGGGTCGGCGTCACACACCGAAAATTCACATTTTTGCATGTATCTTGCAAACGCTGAAGCGTTTGTGAATAAGTGATATATCGTTCGATAGAACTTTCAAATACCAACACTTTCTCAGTATAATGTTCTCTTCCATCTTTTATACTTTTCGTTTAAATTGAGAAAAAGTCAAAATTTGACCCTTTAAAAGACGCCATCTTGTAAACCAAAAACTTTTTTCGAAAGATTTTTGTAGCATTTTGTTTGTCTTAAAAAGATCTACATTTTATCCATTTACATGACCACTCTATTTCTTATAGTTTGGTCACAAAATTGGAAAAACGTAAAGTCTTATGACAGACAAAATAACGCTTTTATAATATATAATAGTAAGAAATAAAAAAAATTGTAAACTATATTATACATAAGATATCACAAATCTTTATTAAACTCCAAAATACTGCACCACAGACCAATATTTCGTCTTATTTTTCAAAGACTTCCTCAAGGTTTTTTGGTAAACATAATAAACAAATAAATAAAATAAAAAATAAAGATGAAAATGGAAAGAGAAATAACCTTCTCAAACCTTACAAATCAATAAATAAATTCTATAGTAATAAGTACATCAAATGATACTATTGTCATATAACAATAAAACAATAAAACATTCAAAATATTTTGAAAGCAAACAAAAGATTTGAAACTTATTATTACATTAAATGCTACTAATTTACTGTTATTTACAACAATACTAATTAAATTTTAAAATTTTACTTAATCTTTTGTTTTTTATCAAAGACTCTCTGAAAATGCTCAAAGACATGTTATTTACTTTCTGTGATTTATCCCTGTTAAAACATATGCAGCAATTTATTAGACAATATTCTAATGCATATCGTTTATACTCATCCTGAATTTTGTAAATGATATTCACTAAAGGATCTGGGTTGTGACCATATCGAAAACAGTGGTCTGCCCATTCAGATATTTTCTCATGTTTATTACGGAAAGCCCGTACATGTTCCTCCACCCGTTCTTTAACTGTGCGACCTGTGCTTCCAATGTAGACCCCCTGACAATCTCTACATTGGAGAGCATAAACCACCCCCATATTTTTTAGATCTGTATTAATAACAGTAAGTTAGTAGCATTTAATGTAATAATAAGTTTCAAATCTTTTGTTTGTTTTCAAAATATTTTGAATGTTTTATTGTTTTATTGTTATATGACAATAGTATCATTTGATGTACTTATTACCATAGAATTTATTTATTGATTTGTAAGGTTATGATAATAATGCTCCTTCATATCTTGAAATTTTTTGCTTTTGAGTTTTTTATAATACAACTTTCTAATAATTTTCTTAAATTTAATTGCGTTTCTTTATATAAAATTTGAACATTTGTGTCCATAATATGGCCAGCAATGTCGGAGATGTCTTTGTTTTTACTCTTTATAGCCCTACCGTGTTCGGAGACCCGCTCCATTAATTAATAATTATTAACGTTTATTAATCATTATTACATTTTAAAATTTAACAAAATTACAGTGTTAAAAACAACACCCAAATTGACTAATCTTTGCCAATATTTTTAAATTCATTCAAACGTTAATCTTTAATATCTCGATATATGAAAAAATGGATTTATTCCACTTTCAAAAAATAACGGTTCACTTTTTATTGAAAAATACGTTTATAATCTGGATTTCTAACGTTTTTGATTGGTGGAGTAATTGAATATTAAAAACGTATAATATTTGTATTTATATCATATAATTCAAATATATCATATTACCATTTTTTTAAAAGGAAGGTAGTTAATAATTTATGAAAATAATAGGACACGATGAGAAGTTTTTGAAAAATTAAAATAATTATAATCAAAAATGTATGCTTTTAAAATAGCATAGGCAATGTTATAGTTCATGTCTGTCTATAAACCGAGAATTAAATGCTTTATAATTGAAATTATAATTATAATTATGAAATTTCTGCTACAGAGATAATATAATCCTGCCGCAAATTTGCAGGAGGAGGATTTGTCTCCATGGTGATTTAACTCATGGACTCTCCGCTAGTTTGTAGCAACGAAAGTTAAAAAAACAAATAAGTATTCTTACCTGTCAAAAACTATTTAAAAATTAATTTTTGCGAATGAAAAAAAATATATATACATTTCATATGCTTATAAATAAGCATATAAATAATGGAAAATCGAAGATACTAATTTCTATTCCTTTAAAAAAGGGTTATAATCTTAAATAATAACTGTTGATCAATTTTCAAATACTGGATATTCGACTTCAAAGAAAAAGTACACAAAAGATGCTTGATTTTTATGATACATGAAGTTGCAAGTTGTTGATATTTTTCTAAACAAAAGAAATTGGCTTTTAAACGCCTCTTAATCTTAGCGTAACTGTGTAATTATGTCAGCAGCGTAATGGATGACTATTTCATACAAAAGAATGTAATAGAGTAGCCAATGATGGATCTTAGCTATTGACACATTAAACTTAACAATTGCTCAATTTATTATTGCTGTGATAGAGGTTATAATTTTCTTCATAATGATTTATCAAAGTTTTACCTTTTTGAATCCTCCAACTGCCAATACAATAGTTCTAATGAGTTTGTACTTAACAACATTTCCCAGTTGTTCATGTTTACAGCTTATTTTAAGAAAAAAAAAATTACAAGAATCTCTTAAAGACATTCTTGTTTTTTCAAAGATGTTTCCATGTTCAATGTTAGTTATACTACAATGAATAATGCAAGTAAAATGCTTGATTTTATTTTTAGAGAAACTAGTTAACGAAATATGTCGTTGATGTCGTTGATTTAGAAAACTGTAAAAACTTCTTAGAAATGTAAAAGATAAGTATAGATTAGAACAAGAAAGATTTCTATTGGGTTTAATACATCTCAGATCTACGAGTATATATATATAAGGAACTGGAAAGAAAAGAAATACTGCAAATACATTGTTCTTAAATATAATAATCAGTGTACTTCCAAAACCAAACTAATATGGAGACGAAACATCCTATACAATATAAAATTTTAGATTAGTTCAACAACATTAATGGAATTGGCCAAGTTATTGTAATAATATTTATTCATGAAAAAGATTGAACCATCTTAATTGGTGGAGATTGTTACTGTTTTCAAATTCTTTGACTTATCGCAATGGATATAGTATTGATAGAATATATATATATATATATATATATATATATATATAATATTTTTGATTTTGTGACAAATAATATTTATATTGATTTATATTGGGATAATACGGAGACTAAAGACGGAGTATATTGTATCAAAGGATGAGCAAGAAGACATATGTATAAAACTACAAGGTGAAAGGTTACCAAAGTTAGAAAATTCAAGTATTTTTTTGGGTCAAACGTGAAGAAGGAGGGTTAGAGGCTGAAGTATCCTATAGAATCCAATGTGGGTGGATGAATCGGAGAGAAATGAGTGGAGTATTGTGCGACGGGAAAATAAGCTGCAAGATGAAAGAAAAATTGCACAAGACGGCGGAAAGATCTGCAATGATGTATGTACTGGGAATTGGGCAGTCACCAAGGCCCAGGAAAGGAAAATGGAAGTAGCAGAAATGAGAATGCTAAGATGGATGAGTGGTGTAACGAGAGAGGACAGGATTAGAAATGAAAAAATCAGAGAGACAGTCAAGGTGTCTCTCGAAAAATTCTGGAAATTGACTGAGATGGCGAGTAGAACGAAGGTATGAAGATTACATAGGAAAGCAAATGAGGATGTTGAAGGTACCAGAAAAGAGAAAACATGGGAGACCAAAGCTCAGATGGAGAGATAAACTGAGTGAAGATCTAAGGGGAAAAGAATGGACGAGAGAGGAGAACACAGAGAAATGGAGAAAAAGAATAAAGAAGGAAACGCAGACCCCACAAAGAATTGCGAAGAGGTTAAGAAAAAGAAGAATATTTATGTTGGGATATAGGTTTCTATTTTCATTGTTGAATTTTTTTTCTGTGGAAGTTATGATTTTAACTAATGGGTATATAAGTCAGTTAATTGAAGAGCGTCTTTGAGCATCTTTGAATTGGATGATTGTGAGTAGAGCTGAAATTGATAATTGCATTTGGTTTAATGATAATGGGATATCTACTAGTCATGCAATGTACAAATTTCATTGTGTGTCTATTATTATTGTGGGTTAGAGTTGTTGTATATTTTCTTATGCAAAATCTTTATTCTATGAAAATATAATTGGTGAAAAACAGATTAGTTTCAGAAAATGCTAACGGTTACTTTACGTTGAAGTTACTTATAAAAAGACAGAGAATTTAACGTCGAAATTCACTTGACATTCATTGATTACTCTAAAGCTTTCGACATTGAAGACCTCAATAGACTTTTTTAAATCCTCGAAAGACGACAGAACTAACGCAGAACACATAAACGCAATATATTATAACATCTACAATGAAAACTTAATTGTAATGAAAGTTGACAATCACATCTCTGACAGGAAACCAATTAATAAAGGAGTCCGCCAAGAATACGGCCTCGCCACTTTTTTTAGATAAACAAACTCGTAATTACTCACTGAAGACTCACGATGCATTGATGAATTAAACTGAAAAAGCAAAGATTAACACAGTCACGGCAATATCAGAAGATGATTTTCTCTACACCATTTTATTATTGTAGCTAAAACTTTAATATGATGATATCAATATAAAACTATATTTTTTAGAGGCAAACATCCAATAAGAAGTTATAATATATCTTTAAACAACCACATTTTAGAACAGAACAACAATTGCAAATACCTCGGTTGTCAACTTTCATGTAATAAAGAAGAATGACATAGGACATAAAATTAATAATTTCAATAGATCATTAAGGATTATAAATCAAACTTTTAAATCATCGTTGGTTCAAATAGATGCAAGGATCAGAATATATAAAACTAAGATCCCTTGTGACATATGATGGCACAGCCGGGACTCTTGGGGAAAAACGACGAGATAAGAATTACAGTGACAGAAATGAAATTCCTGCGAAGAACAGAGGGATGTATATTAATGGACCATAAATGATCCAGGGAGATTATCGACGAATTAAACATTAAATTAATTTTATATCAGATGCAAAAATGCAGAAAAGGATTGCGGGCCTATGTACAACGCATAATAAAGAACACAATCACCAAGCAGATCCTTATTTATCAGCCGATAGGAGAAAGAACTTTGGAAAGAAAGTTCAAACGCTGGAAGGTTCAAACAAAGAGTGAGACTTTTAAAACAGGAGGAGGAAGACTTTATTAGGTGATGATAATAAGAATTAATAAATATCAAGAACTGTAATACACAACCGGTCATAGAGTCCATTTAAACTGTCGAGGAATCGGGGATTTGAAGTGTATAGGATCGCTAGTAGGTCCGTCGAAGGAAGAATCTATGTTCTCGATGACTCCTGTGTCGCATCAGGAATCGGGTCACTACGATGGGCGCCTGGGAAGATCGCGCCGGGTAGCTGCTCTCCAACAGTCGGCGATCGTAGATCAGGAAACGGACGGTCAATAATGGTCGGTATTTGCGAAGCCGTTTCATAGACTCTCTTCCGGAATGGCGCAGCCTGCGTGGGATCTGCCTGTTTCAGTGAGGGGAAGTCGGCAAATGAAGATACGGATGCGGGCAGAGCTTCTTGGCGATTGATACCACGCACTCTGCAGCTGCCGTCAGCACGCTGTCGGCTTCCATTCGGGGACTTACGTCAGAAGGCTGGCACCGATTGGCCGCGTGAGCCTTAGTCGTCTTTTCTGTACCTCACTGCTCTTTATCCCTTTCAAGGTTCGTCGCTGAATCCATGGAGGGGTGGCAAAGCATTTCTTTCCCCTCAGTGCTTCTGGCACAGCTCTCTTTGTTACGACATCACGAGCGGTCTTTTTTTTTTTTTTTTTTTGCCCCGTTGAGAGAAGATTCCTGATGCAATTTCCAACAGGGCGAAAAATAGAAGAAAGCTTTTAACCTGGGAAACATTAGGTTTCATGGCCTGATTGCCTTTGTGTACCATCCGAGGAGCTTTCTTGAACCACTCGTGAAATCGTTAAAATGCAACACAAAAGTTTCTTCTGCGCCGATTTGAAAAAGTAAGAAACCCTATAAATACCGGGATTATCTTTAGAGAGAGATATAGAATTAGAAAATAATCAGAGAGAAAATAGAGATATATTACAGTAACATTATACAGAAGGATTGGAGGAGAGAGGAAATAAGCGAAAGCGCCGGGGCGTGAACGACGTATTTGTTACCGATAAGAAAATATGTTATACCCTAGTTTCACGGGAGAAAAAGTCGATATACAGTAAAACCTCGTTAAGTCGTCACTCAAGGGACCGAACATTTTTGACGATTTAAGCGGAGTGGGCATTTTTGAAAGAAAAAAAAAAAACACTGAAATACAATATTATTATGAATTGCTGTAGGATTCGGTAATTAAAACAAGATTTTCAGAAATCAATGCATGCAAATGAATGAGTGGAAAATAAAAAAAAAACACACATTTTATACTTACCACATTTTATTTTCTTTTACTGGCATTAAAATAATCCAACAGTGTTGATTGATGAAGGTGCTGATTACTGGTAACAATTCGAAACACTTTGTAATGAAATGGAACTCCAACTTTTGTGCACATAGTTAATCGTATCTAAAACCGAAACTTCTAGCTTTTCGTTCCTATCCAATGCTTTTATCATGTCCTTTACAAGCATTTTTTTGTACTTTCGTTTAAAGTCAAGAATTATCCCTTGATCTAAAGGCTGAAGAAGTGCAGTTACATTTGGAGGAAGAAAAACAATTTCGATCGCTTTGAAATTTTCGGGCTTAATCGCTATGAAATAAAATCACCCTCAGTAGCGGTCAAGAAAAACGTCTAATCTTGACAAGAGTCGCAGCGAGAAGCGTGTAATTTCCCAAGTGAATTTCCCACGTGAAAATTCCCCGTAAAGGCTAGGCTTTCTTAAAGTGAAGGGGCGGGGCTGAAAAGATAGCAGGCAAATTTGAGAATAAAGATGGTTTTCGCCATTTTTGAGGGTGACGAGTTACCCGGAGTAGAATTAAATTTGGTGACGAGTAAAAGAGGGCTATTTTACATTATTGTCTATGAGACTTTGTCGGGACCAAAGGAAAACGACGACTTGAGCGGAGTGACGACTTATCCGGGTGACGACTTAACGAGGTTTTACTGTATATATATAGTTCCGTGCTGTGTTGTATTTTGTAAACGAGTTGTCGTACCTTGAGCGATTTCACGATAGACAGAAGAACCTGTTTTGATTTTTTAATGCATCCTGGGATTGTTCTAATATCGAAGTTGTGCAAAAGCATATATTGTTTCAGTAAATCAGGATTACACAGAAGACAGAAGTTTTGATGTTCTCTGCCTTTATTTATATAATTATAATATTGATATATTTACATGAGTTAATTAGGTTCAATTTAGATAGTCTAATACAAATTTGTTGAATTTGTTTTTGAAAGATTGCTGATCTTGATTTTAATTTCGTCGTGGGTGTTTCCCACTTTATCAAATGTCGTTAATTTTGTTTTTACGTGCCAATTCGTTTTAGTTGTCTTCAAATCTTTTGTATTGTCTCTCCAAATTTCGATTAAAATCAATGTTTATGCATTTTCCTTTCGATGAGGCGTAGTGGACGGATGGACACCATGTTGAAACTTCGAAGTTTGTGGCCAAATCGAATTGTCAGAACTAGGGTCTCAACTCCGAGTTGTCAATGACCTTGGATAGGGATTTCCTGAACCCAATGTTCACCAGGAGACAAAAATGCGAGATAATTGGCGAACCTAGTTAATACTAGTTCGATGAAACCAGAGTATTAGTGAAATATCAAAGAAGAAAATTCGGTAAGTTACACTTTTTTGATGCAAGACATTGAACTGTTTTACATAATGAACGAACTTTTTATAATATGCAATAGTTTACTTTTTGGATCAAGGCCATTTTAAAATATTTTATTTTTACTTTTTCAAAATAATAGTCTTTTTGCTTTTTTTATATAATTCAAAATATTTTAAATTGTTGAACTTTATTTTAACCAACAATTTTGATTATGAGACATATTCTGCCAAGATGAAACCGAACAGGAAAAGTCTTATTGGATATAGCTATTAAAAGAGAAAGAGAAAAATAAAATAAATGATTAATGCTAGTTGTAGCATTAAGCCATATTACTGTTTAAAAAGAAGATTAAAGATAAGTTATAACATATATTCGAATACAAAAGGCGGAAGCGTGTTACTCTTTTATGAATATATGAATAAATATTCTCTTTTACAAATTTAAAGAAAAATAATGATCTAGTCATTATTACAGTGAAGAATATTATATTATAACTTACTACAGTGAAGAATATTAGTCAAAGAGCTATTGTCCTCCAAATGAGAGATGGCCACCCTGTTTTTGTGAGATCTGCGCATATATCATCGATTAGTCGGGTCAGGCACTTCCGTCTGATTTTATGACAGGACGCCGCCATTACGGTAAACGCTTGTTACTTT
>JAFIDM010010028.1:17650515-17666436 GCA_023159025.1 Thereuonema tuberculata | reverse complement strand
GGGCACAGCCATCTCTGAAGGGTGTCCCCTCCCACCTCTCATTAGCAGGAACGTACACAGACAAATGAAGGGTCAGCTTGTGGAATATAGACTTCGTCCCAGAAGTTTTGGAAATTCGGCCAATTTAAAATTCAATGTAATTAAGGATATTAAACTTCACTTGAGTCTTACAAATTAAATCAGCGGAAGAAGTGAAAAGTCTCAGCAGTAGATGAACCCTTATATTCAGGTAAGTTAGTTCCAATTTGAACATTAACTAGAAATTTGAATAGAGTCAACGAATGGAAATTATAATGATTTTTAAATGTAGATTTTTGATTTTCAGTGCTATAAATGCAGGATCGCTATATTTTGTGATGAAGAATTATGAACTGAGGGGCTTTTAACTATTGTTCGTCCATTTTTAAGTGTGAAATAGTTAATCCCTTTCCAGAATGGAACTGGCCTAACTAAGATCGTTGTTTGAGAAATTTATTAAGAGTGAAATTAATATTTTATTAAAACTAATGGTTAAAACTGGAAAAGAAGTTTCAAATCAATGTGAAACGCAAAGAAAAGAACAATATTTTGTTGCTTTCAAAATAACACTTTTAATCACTTGTTTCCAGTATTATGAATAAATTTGTGAATCATCATGGAAGATAGATATGAACAAAATATTTGTCAACGAATAAATGCAACGTGCGATTTTTGAGAATTATTTGGATCAAGTCAACACAGTAGCATTTTAAGATATCGTCACTCACAGATGAAGTGCGTGACATCGAACGCTGAGAACCGCATGAAAATGTGCTTACAATATTTTTTTTTTTTTATTTATTTTTATTTATTTTTCTTAATGTTTACCAGTCCTATTAGGTATATTTATGTTAAGAATACCTGTGGTATAGGTGCTGATAGTTTAATATGAATACTTAAAAATTAATATAGTTAAGTTAGATTAAGATTAAGACTTATTTTTTCATCAATTACATAAGATATTAACTGATCTTTTATATGTTTAATACACTCATTACCAAAAAAAAACGACGCACCTAAAAGGAGTTGTCCGATTGTAATGAAATTTCGTATGCAAAGACATTGGGACCGCCCATGCAAATGATTAAACTTTGGTGTCCAATGAATGAATAGCGAGAGCTACAGCGCATCGAAACTGCGTACTCAGCAGGTGTATATAAGAAGCGATTCTCAATCTGATGGTCAAATTTCTGTTGCATTGCGAGTTAGGATACCTTTCAACGACTGAAAAAATGCCTCGCCACAGGATTCGAGCTCATTACGTGCAACTGTCAGAGTTTGAAAGAGGTCGTATCATTGGATTGAAAGAGGCAGATTGGGCAAATCGGAGAATCGCTCGTCGTATGGGTCGAAGTGATGCGGCGATTAGAAGATGCTGGCAGGAATGGGTGGACAATGGCAGATTTCAGCGTTATGAAGGTAGTAGGGGGTAGGCGAGTAGTGGTTTTTTGATTCGAGTCGAGTAGCACGGGTTATAAGTAAAAGACTTAGTTTCCAATAGTTTTTATTATAAAATTTAAAACAAACAATGTTCCTTATCTCTAAGATATTGGTTTACAATTATACAGGCCTACAAATGTATAAACTTAAAATTATAAAATTTTGACTTGATCTTTTTCTTGTACTTTACTTTGAATGTTAAAATGTGTAAATAAATTGATGAATTTATCTGAAATGACCATACTTCAAGATACAAATATAGTAAAAAAAAGGGTCAAGTGTAAATAAAATTGTGTCAGGTAAGTATTAAGCAGGCTTAATATAATTCTAATATATATATATAAATATAAATGTCTCCCGAGAGACGCTAGCGATCCTGGTGGCTGGCTGTTACAGTAACTCAGTCTGGCAAGTACAGCGCGATGTATTCAAAAGGAATCAGCTGATACTATGACCACTTGGAGCACTGTTGTTTTAACTGATTTCGTATTTCTGGGGAAAACTAACTAGAATGGATTAAAGTTTGGACTTTGGCTGTGGCAGTGTGAATGCATGGTCGAAACAAAGTGTATCTTATTTGGGTGTGAATCGATACTAAATAAGATACCGAAGTGGGTGTGAATCGGTATTACTTCGGTAATAAAGTAATCTTTTAGCAATACACGGAAGAATATCAAACTCGTTGTTGAATATGCTGGAATTTTTGTAATGTTAAGAATCGGGACATATTTATTTTTGACAACGTTAAAAGGAACATTTTTAGCGATACTGATACGATAAAGATTACTACGCATAGTCTGCGATGCTGTCTCAGTCCCGTCTCTGTCCCGTCTGCAGCGACAACAGTGTTCGGGGAAAAAAAATCTAGATGACTGTTGAATTAATTATTCTACTTATTGCGTGATTATACGAATTTTAAATCAGTATTCATTTAAAAGAATGAGGATTAAATAAAACAACACACACACTCAAGTATGTTTTTAATTTGTCAAACACATTTTTTGTAAAATAATAGCGATCGGCATTTTCAACCCTTTTTAATTACTCGACTCGCGTTTTCGAGTAGTCTCCACTACTCGCTCGAGCTTCGAGTATTAAAAAATAATCGACAGATACTCGAAAACTCGAGTACTCGCCCACCCCTTGAAGGTAGTGGTCGCCCTAGGGCCACAGCAGATCGGGAGGATAGAGTGATTGTCAGATCAGCTGTCACAGCGCCTGAATCATCGTTATCAACCATCAGACGTGCGACCTGCACAAGAGTGTCCACCATGACCATTCACAGATAGCTGAGAGAGCGACATCTACGCTCGTACCGACCGCTACGCCACCTGCAACTCACGTCTGCACACCGTCGGGCCAGATTACAGTGGTGCTTGGCTCGATCCAGTTGGAATGATGCTCATTGGGGAAGTATAGTGTTTAGCGACGAATCGCGCTTCCAACTGTGTCCTGACGATCGTCGCAGACGTGTCTGGAGACGCCCAGGGCAGCGTGGTGATCCTGCTTTCACTATTGCACGCCACACAGGTCCTCAACCAGGAGTTATGGTCTGGAGGGCGGTTTCCCTTGATAGCCCGACGCTTTTGGTCGTCATTAGCGGCACACTTACTGCACAGCGGTACGTTGACGACATTCTGAGACCTGTTTTGCTACCCTTCCATTTGCAGTACCCTGGCCTTATTTTTCAGCAAGGTAATGCCAGACCACATACGGCACTGTTGCTATGACCTGTCTTGCAGCTTGTGAAACCCTTACTTGGCCAGCCAGATCCCCAGATCTCTCTCCAATCGAGCATGTCTGGGATATGATGGGAAGGCGACTGCATCCACCAGGGAATGTGGATGACCTAGCCCGACAATTGGAGCAAATTTGGCAAGAAATACCGCAGGAGACCATCAGGGAGCTTTATCACTATGCCACGTCGTGTGGCAGCTTGCATTCAGGGTAGAGGTGGGTCAACACCTTACTGAGCTCGTTACTTTGTAACTCTGTAACTCTGAAATAAATCATTCAATTTGTCTGAAATTTTAATCATTTTCTATTCTCTACATAATCTTCCTCTCCATCAATTTTTGTCTCCATCGGACAACTCCTTCGAGGTCCGTCGTTTTTTTTGTTAATGAGTGTATTTTTGAAATTTTCCAAATTATCCACTTGAGAATACCACCTCTCGGTGGAGAAACTAGTTGTAACCATATTTTCGTATAAATGTTTTTTTGCTTAATCAGGTGTATGACTTTGTTTTTGCTAGTTTAATTTACTAAATAATTTATAATTAATTTGGTTTTCCAACCTTTGACCAAAATTATTTTTTTAATTTAGTATTGTTAAAAATTCTTAGCCAATTATATCTAGTTGTTTTTCCGTCATATAAATCGATCATCCCAAAAAAGTGGTATGAGTCATTCCCAAGCAAGTTTTAGCTGTTGTCTGCTAGCGCCATCCGACGGTGGCATATTGTACCTGCACTAACAAGTACTGAATAGTATACCTGCAGTAGGAGGCCGTCCTTTGGAGTGTTCGGTTGTGGGTTAGAGTCTAAACAGTGTACATTGAAATACGTGTGCTTTTGGTCCTATTGTATCGATATTTTCTGTCTTCGAGTTACCAAAGTTCCTCTCTTGGACCTTCAATAGGTGATCATTCAAATGTATCTCGTGGTAAGTCGTGCAGTTTTGCAGGAGAAAGACTCATACCACTGTTTTTGGCATGAGCGATTTATTTTCTAAGCACGAAGTCACGCGCTTCTCTTGTCAGAAACAGTAGCTGAGAATTATTTTTTGTCATAAATTGGAAAGAAATCCAATTGTTTTCCTTCCAGCATCAAACGACTTAGTGCTGAAGTGAACGCCGAAAATCACGCTAACACTGTAGCGTCAAAGAACTTTAAAGAAGAAATGGATGACCATTAGCATTGGCTTCTAGAGAAACGTAATCGTAGTGGAGAGTACATAGCAGAAGTACAAAAGGTGAGTACAAAATTAAGTTACTTATTTATAGGAAAGAAACTTGTATAAACAGAAACCTACTTGAAGAATATATTTTATACCAGCTGGTCGATATAAAACTTTTATTATCGCTTTATAGAAATATCTTATTCCCTTAGATATTGTCCAGCTGGGTTAAATTATTTTTGACTAGCAGCAAAGCCTGTCGGACGACAGGCATAAAAAAAATATGAAAAATTATATTATTACCAACTATCAACTATAAAGTAATATCTTCTTCTAAACTACATTTTTTGTAAAAATATCAGATGTCCTCGATCTATTCGGTCAAGAATTTTGATTTTGACGTCGCAAGCACGACGTGCTCGAGAAATAGCAACATATAACTGTCCATGACTAAAAATAGGCTGTGGTAAATAAATATCAACCATATCTAACGTTTGTCCTTGTAAATAAATTTTAATAAAATTAAGAATGGAATAATTATTATTTTTGACTCATAAAGCCGAAAGGCATTTAAAACTCGCCTTTGTAATCTAAATACTGCGCTAACTTGTGAACGAAGCTTTTACGGCAAAAATGGTTTTGATTTTCAAAATCAGTGTAAAAAAACTGAGTACGTATGCGAAATTTCATTAAAATGGGTGCAGTGGTAACAAAATTATTTGGATTTGAACATACGTTTTGTTAGAATTTCAGTTGTTAGGTCGGTTCCCAAGGATAAAATTTCATGGAAACAACATGGAATGACACAATGAACTAATATTTCATCCAATTTGAGTACCCTTGATTCAATGGTACCATTGAGAACCGTTGGATCTATCTTAATAGCTTAATTACATCGAGTTACAGACGGACAGACAGACGAACTTAGCCAATTATGTACTGGTAAGTTGATTAATTATCCTGCAACTTAAAGTTTACATTAACAATTCAACGGTAGAGAAAATGAAAAGTAGTGTGATGTTTGAAAAAAATGTGGAAGGTTATGTAGTGAATTCAGGAGTTAGGAATAAGCTTCATTTGAAGAAAACACAAGGTAGGGAAAGCATTTAGAAAACAAATCACAGTGCTTCGCAACGTCTTCTGATAAGAAAATATCAATATCATTGATATTGCTTTACATTCCTTATTATTGTAAATGTGATTGTTGCGAATGCAAAATACCCAATTGTAGTGATTGTTGGGATTGTTGTGCTGATTGATAATTTAATGACATTTTAGTGATATTTTAATGATACTTGTCTACAGGACAGACAAAACGGAAATATAAGTTTGCTGAACTTACAGAAGGCTAAAAACCTAAAAATAACAACAATAAAATGATTCGCATAGGAATTTTGTATTATGGAACATCAAATTAGATTATATTAATTGAAAGTGGGTGGCATGACTGCTGAGCACGTCGATCTGAAAGATCTTTTGTACTATCCCATGGAAAGAAGGATACAGACGGAGAGAAAGACTGAGAAAGAATGGTGTCATCAAATTACTCATCTCGATAGTTCTGCTAAAAGTATAAAAAAATACTGTGCTCTCATTAGTTGAATGGAAATAGCGTGCATAGGTAACAAAAAAAATGTCATTAGCCTTAACGGTTTCTTGCATCACTGACGTATTCGAATCCTGACGGAATACGTCAGTGATTGAAGAAACTGATAGTGCTAATGATATTTTTTTGTTGTTTGTTATGTGTGTAGGCTTTTTCTATTAAACTAATGCATCCAAATATGTTAAACCTTTTCTCAACAGTGTTTTCTTGTTTAAATATAAAAGAGGCAGGGAGACGATACGTTTTTGGTTTGATCGAAAACTTTAAAATAGTGGATTTAATCGAGGTTCATTTTTTTTTATAAGATTTTTTTTACAAAATAATTTTTGCATAAATCCATCTCTTTTTACCTTCAGATATTAACAATAAAAACGAAATGACAGAAGTTCGTCGAAATCGCAAAAAATTCCTAATGGTTATTCTAGGGAAATTATCAGCAATTAAGGTTGAGCGTCGTGAAGAAATCAGAAAGTGAAACTAGTGAAGAAGTAGTGAAACACAGCCTTAATACGGCGGTTCAGTTCCGAATTATAATCGGATTATTTAGTAGTTCGTGTTGGAAATCATTAGATTCTCATTAGTTATCTGTTGTTATTATTATTATATTTTTTTCTTAATAGCTTAACTTCAAAACTATTGAAAACGAATTACCCAGTTTGAGAACAGAATTTAAATGAGGATTTTTGGTAATATTAGAATTAGATGATATCTGTGGTTAGAATTAACTTTGATTTTAGAATAGTAGCAAATTGAGGGTTTTCATACACAAACATTAGCCTAATAGTAGAAATAAGTTTTCAGATATAAAAAATGGAAATTTAGAAATTGCATACAGCAATTATAATTTAACGAATTCCTCTTACTCCTGTAAAAAATTAAATATTAAATCAACTTTTACATTAAAAAGTGAGTAATTATAAATAAGGAAAAGCTTTTAAATTTTTTTTACAACTTAGTGTTTCTAGTTTTCAACTACTTAATTCATAGCAAACATAAATTTAAGTTTGGTACGATATTACTATAGTCTAACTGTATAAGCAAAGTATATTACTATAAGCAAAGTAATAAATCAGCTCTTATAGTAATGTATTCCAGAGATTTCTAGGAACTTTGAACTTTGGCTTTGAAGAAGAATGTTAAAAGTGAAATGGTCGGATAGAGTAAAGAACGAGGACGTTTTAACAAGAATAGGTGAAAAAAGGAAATTGTTAGAAACCATACGCAAGAGAAAACATCTTGGTTAGGACATGTGCTACGAAGAAATTATCTACAACAAAGAATAATAGAGGGAAACGTAGAAGGAAAGAGAGGAAGAAGAAGGATTGGAATGCTGGATGATGTGAAAAGGAGAAGAAAGTATGAACAACTGAAAGAAGACGCACAGGATAGAAGAAAATGGAGAGCGTCCAATTGAAACCTGTCGTAAAGACAGTTACACCAGAGAGAGAGAGAGAGTAATGTATAGTATTAAATAACATTATAAGACAATCATCTGTTATAAACATTTCCATCTATTTCGTTTCTTTGGATCATTCTTCAGGATCCTATATTTTCTGGTGATCCTTTTCATATCCTACATGCGGCTTCAGCAATGAAGGCTTAGCGCCGTAAAGAAATAAGAAACTGAAACTAACTGAGAAGAAGTGAAACCCAGCCATATGATGGCGCTTTAGACCAAAATTACAAGACTATGAGAATTTAAGTTTCGTGTTTGAAATCACCATTACATTCTCTTGTTCATCTTAATTGGTTTTCAAGATATAAACAGGTATCATACAGTGAAAACCAATGCAATCAACGTTTACCTTGATTAATGGAATATTGTATTCTCAGATCAACGAAGATGAACATTTATACAATAATAAGGCAAAACGACTTGAACTATTTAAAAGAAAACCCTATCTGTCTGGAAAATACAATTCATTTGTAGATATATAAAAATGTGTTAAAGATGTGTTGTAGATATAGAATAATGTGACTAAATTTACGTGTTACCTAAATATATACGGTTATAAGTGATTAATATACTCATTTCATGGTGATCATTATTTTCTTTTAAAATAAATGTTTTAAGTGTTTTGTAAATGAAGAACTTGTTAAATTCTGTATTTTTGAAAATAAACTATCACAAATAACATAGGATTACACATAGGTAGATGTTGTTGGTTTACTTTGTTAACTCTTCTGACTGTTAACATCTTTCTTTAGATTATAGATAATCTTCAAATTTTTGAAAAATTTCCCAAAATTGTAAGTGTTCAGCTTAGATAGAGTTTATAAATATAGAAAGAATATGGACGTGAATTATTTTTAATGAACTAAGTGATTGTATCTTTACAACATATTTCACATAATTCCATTCTTTTGATTTTAAAATAACATTGATATTACTATTACATTCTTTTATTTTTAATAGCTCAACTGTTTCAAAGGAATTAACCAGTTTTAAGACAACTGAAGCATTATAGAGACAAAATGTAAAGAAGTACATTGGTAGTATTACCTTAAAATTATATTTGGATGACATCTGTGGTTAGAATTAACTGTGATTCTATAAAAGTAGAAAATTGAAAATTTAGATATACACATATTAATGGAAGAATTAAACTTTCAAATATAGAAATGAAAATTTAGAAAATACAGATAGCAGTATGAAATTAATGAATTCCCTCATATTGCTATATAGAAATTAATTATAAAGTAATTAATTGAAATAAGTGAGTAATTATGAAAATGGAAATTCAAAAAGAAAGGTTTTGAATTTTTTTTACAACATTTCTTAGTATTTTTAGTATTCAACTACTTAATTCGTAGAATATATATAAACATTACATATAAGTTTAATATGATAATATTGTAACTGTTTATTTTACCTATTCAAATCAATATTTCAATTCTTTATTCTAATATAGTATTAAATAATATTGCAATACAAACATCGGTTGTAAACATTTCCTTTGGATTATTTTTCAAGATCCTACATTTTCTTGTGGCTTTTCATTTCCTAGATGCTGCTTAGGAAAAGAAGTATCCTCTCTTTACATATTCGTTCTGTTTCTAAGTTAGTATTTGTATGCTCTTATTTGGAGATTTGCTTGTAATTGCTATCTTGTAAATTGTTCACTCAAAATCTCAGTAAGAACTTCGTCAGAACAGTTGCGTCCAATTTTCGTAGTAAATGCGCGAGGAGATTGAATTTTGAAAAGATTGTGGATACTTACTATAACTCTAAACCATCGCAAATTAAGTCCATTATTGAGTATTTAAGGACCAAACGAGCTATATTTATCTCTTTATTTCTCTATTTTAAGAGATATTTCATTGCAGTACAGTACATCTCAATTTCCCTTAATGGAAATGTGTTACGTTTCCACTGAATATATTCCTTCGTCGTTGCCTGGACAATGTCGAAATATTTAGATAAGATTTCATACTGATTTTTTTTTATGATTTTGATTGAATTATATTTATTTTTTATTTATTCAACAATTATCGAAAAGCTACTATTTTGAAATATTTTGGAGGGGAAAATGAAATTATAGACTACAGTAGTTATTTCATTACTTTATAACGAAGCTATTCTGAATCTTGTGATGAATATTATATTAAAGGAAAACAGTGACTTCGTCTCCTTACTTTTTTAAGAAAATTGGAAAAGATGTACTGTGAAACATGGCAGATGCCAAAGCAGGAATCAATGCCTCCTTAATTGCATATTTTTACTTGTCATCTTTTACTGTTGTGAGAAGAATTAGTTAACACGGCCGAGAGAATGAAGTTTGTGTTGGATCACGGGAGATGTAGGGAAAGAGCCTCATTTCAAACACATTTCTCAGTGGCCGTCAATTTAGGCATTCTTTTTCCACTAAGTTGTGTTCTTCCAATCTTGCGAAAGAGTCCCAGCTAAATCTCGAATATTCTTAAAAATTATTAAACACAATCAGGATTTTCCATGTTGTTAATACGCTGTTAACAACATGCTTCCTAATAGCTTCGCTGAAAATAACGACAATTCGTCTTAATTTCAGTGGTTCCGTCTTCAACAGAATTACCAAAGAAAACAATATGATGCAGTACTGTGGGTGGCACATTAACTACCCGATGCTTCTACCCGATAACAACCTCTCCGCTCTTAGACTGGTTTCAGGAAAGCAATGCGGGAAAGCACTATTTCGCAATATGACCTTGGGAATGCCACTCACAGTACATTCCATTATAAACATAAACATTTGAATGTGAGGATGTTTAGTACCGTAGGCCGATTAATTAATAATACATAAAAGTGATTGAATGACGACTCATAATAGAACACTGTTAATGCTGTGAAGAATTTAATTTTTAACTTAAAAATATCAAGTTTTCATACAGATTTTTCTTAAAATATCAAATTTAAAAAATGACGAGTGAAGTCATAAGGTTGGGGGGTTCGTCTTACTGTATTTAGCTATAATGCCTTAAGGAAAATTGACAAAATTGAAGAAGAAAAAAATAAAATTGAGATTTCATTCGCCATAAAGAAATCAGCACTTTGTATTCTGGTCTATGGAATGTTTTTTTCTTCGTATCCTTCCTTCACTAGCAATTACATTATGATAATAATCTTTAATTTTTTATTCTTATGCATACTGGATATTTTGATATTTACTGATTTTATTTCAATTCTAAAACGCCTTTACGTTGTAATTTACATAAAGAAATTGCATAAGAACAGGAACATTAAAAACATGAGTATGATCCATTTAATATAACAAAAAGCATCAAATTCGTCAAAATGTTTTTCAGGATTTTCCAATTTTTTCACGTAAATGTTCTTCCATCGCAATTTATACGAATTTGAATGTTTCTACATTTATTTAAAAAAAAACTTATTTAAAGTATTATTTACTTTGCCAAAGAAATTGAGTGTGCAATCTAGTTTCTCAATTTAAGCTTATTTCTAAAGGCTTTACCTTAAAAGATTTCACCATATCTTGTATTGTCTACAGCAGCGGTTCCCAACCTTTTTCAGCTGGCGACCCACCTTTCCTTATCGTTTTTCAGCTGGCGATCCATCTTTCCTTATCGGAATACCTCCACATATATAGGAATAGAAGAATATAGAATAAAACCATATTTGTATCGTATTCCTTCCTTAAATATGATCGATTTTCGATTTTTTCTGATCTTTTCTGATGGTTTATTCGATGGTTTTAGGATCAAGTCGCGACCTTCCTATAACCCTTCCGCGATCCACTACTGAGTCGCGACCCGCCGGTTGGGAAACGCTGGTCTACAGTATTTCATTGTATTAAATAGATTCCAAATGGTACTGTGTCTTTCTTCAATGTTATTTTTTGAATTGGGAATTGAAAATAATTTTCCAAAACTATACCAGCCAGTAAATGTATCAATCGTGATTTATAAAGAAGATTTTATTAGAAGGGAAAGGTTAAATTTGTTTCGGACATATGGTAAACTATTTATTGGGTGATCAACAATCAATATTAATAATAATGTGGTTCAGTGCAATCTTACAGCTGTTGAAGGAATATCAAAATAATTTATATGGAAGCAATTGTGTATATTGAAACAAGCACTTTATCTTGAAATTAAGACAATTTCGATACTTATATTCCTTCTATTTTGAATGCTTAAATTAACTGTTAAGTGAAATAAGCACAGTTAAGCACAATTTAAAATCTTTTTTTTTTTTAATTCAAGAAATAATGCAGCCAATTTATTGTTTCAGTGAAGAACGACAATACAAACAATTTCCTTTTCGAGTTCCATATTTTTTTTACATAATTGATTAACATAGAAAAAGATTCTCAAGAAAAATGACAATCAACTGATGACATGTTGCTCGTTTGTTCTTTAAATTTCATTCGATTTATAAGTATTTCAATCACTACTGCCGTTGTGGACATTGCATAGCCAATGGCAAGGACTAACAAAGGAATAACACAACATTTAAATCCACCTGAGGAGCTGCTATCAAACTTGCATGGATTTATCACCCATGACATTTTATCTTTAGTAATCTTGTGTAAAAGGCCAGTATCCCTCATTTTATGGATCCTGAAAAACATATTAAAAATTTAATAATAATATTCTGAATAAAAATGACAAATTAATAATAATAATAACAGAAGATAAAAGATACCAGTAGACTGGAAAAATGCGATAATACATCCAATACATAAAAAAGGAGACAAGACAGACACCAATAATCTGAGAGGAATATCTCTCCTATCGACAGCATATAGGATATTTGCAAGGGCACTTCAAAATAGACTGGAGCTTCAACTGGAAAATCAGATAGGGGAATATCAAGGCGGCTTCAGGAAAGGGAGATCGTGTGTAGAACAAATTCTAAATCTTAAATGTGTGATCAGATATAGAAAAATGGGAAACAAGGACATTTACGTTACATTTGTAGATTTTAAAAAAGCATATGACTCCATAGATAGAACATCGCTTCTCAATGTCCTCATAGAATTCGGAACCGACGATAAATCAATTTCAATTCTAAAAGATATGTTAACAGACACGAAGTCCAGTGTTAAATTCATGGGGGAAATCTCCGAACCATTTGTTGTGGAAACGGGCGTAAGACAGGGAGATGGTCTTTCCCCGTTGCTTTTCAACTGTGTGTTGGAAAAGGTTATACGAGAATGGAGGAAAATGACTGAAGAAGAGGGAATAAAGAAAATCAGAATTGGCAGGAAGAAGGACAATATAGAAATTGACTGTCTGGCATTTGCGGACGATTTGGCCATCTTCGCTGAAAGTTTAGAAGATGCAACAAAACAAATTAATATCCTGAAGGAAATGGCAGAGAAGACAGGACTTCAAATTTCGTTTGAAAAAACAACCTACATGACAAACAGAAAGGACTCGCCGAAACATATGATAACGAAATATGGGAAGATCATTAGGGTGGAGAAGTTTAAATATCTGGGAGAAATCTTACAACCCAATGCACTCGATAGAGAGGCAATCATGGCAAGAAAAAGGAAAATGGAAACAGCATTTCACTTGACAAAGGGCAGATATAATAAAAAATGTCTATCCATCAATGCCAAACTGAGACACTACCAAACCGTGATTAAACCTGAAGGACTTTACGCGTCGGAGTGCCTAACTATGAAAACAAACAATCAGCTGGAAGAATTGGAAAAGAGGGAGAGAAGAATAATTCGAAAGATATTAGGGCCGAGATATGAAAACAATAAATGGAAATTAAGAACTAATAAAGAGATATATGAAAAAATAGAAAAAATCACGGACACTATGCGGAAAAGAAGACTAACCTTCTATGGGCATCTCAAAAGAATGGAGAAGGGAAGACTGACCAGACGAATTTTTGATTATTTCGACAGGAACCCCAAGACACAGCTTACTTGGATTAAGGAGATTAGAGTGGACCTGGAGGAGATCGGTTTGACGGAGAAAGATATTGTGGATAGGGGCAGATTTAGAAGAAAGATCAAAGACTTTAAGGGGTTCCGGGAAAGAGAAAGGAGAAAAACGGGAGCTTCATGGTCTGATGAGAGAAGGAAAGAACACAGTGAAAGAATGAAAAGATACTGGAGCGAGAGAAATAAGAAACGTTGAGCTTCATGAGCTATTTCACGTGGTCCTCAGATGGCCAAACTCGAAGAAAGAAGAAGAATAATAACAATATGACAGTGTCGAAATTTAATGTTACTAATGTTAACAGGTTAGAAATAAATGTTCAGGTTAGAAATTACATAGAGAGAAAAACATTTATTTCTAACCTGAACATATTTGCATAATTAAAACTCTGGCTTTCTTAAAAATCCCATATTTGCTTCCGGCACATTTATATAATCAGTTTATAAATATGAAACACAGTGAATTTTCTTATTTTCTTCACTTGCATGATATCTGATTCCAGATAATTAGCAGTAACAAACTACAGTCGGACCTCTATTTAACGAACCTCTATTTTGCGAATTTCTTTATTTTGCGAACTTTTCTTTGGAACCAAGAACATTTTGCTAATTTCTTCGTAAAATAACCTCCCAATAGCAAAGTGCATTTTCTATTTAACGAAGTTTTTCGTGGTATCTTTTTTTTTTCTCCTTGAAATGTTTTTATTATTCATATTTCCTTAGAGGAAATGAAAGAAATGTGGATTCAGCTGAGAGAAAAAGAAGAAATTAACGATGATGTGCTGATTGATGATTATCTTTCACTTGATTTTGAAGTTGAGACCTCGGAAACACTAACTGAATCTGATATTTCAGACAGTGTGAAAAATAAAAACAATACAGCTATGAAGATTATGAAAATGGAAATGATCATGATGCAGAAATAAAAACCTTCTTATGATGAAATGCTAAAATTATTTGAAACAATCCAACGCGGATTACAATTTGAAGAAAATACTGAAGGGGTTTTTGATGCATTGCAAAGATGCGAGACATACTATGAGCAAAAACACTTTCTCAAAAAAAAAAAAAAAAATTCAGACAAAATTAACAGACTTTATTAGTAAAATTTAAGTGCGCATGTGGTAATTTAGGCTTTATGTCATTAAAATTATTACTTTTTTAATAATATTTATTGTACTTTAAATCTGTTTTATGTAGTTTAAAGTAATTTAAGGTGAATCTCTACTTAACGAATTTTCCATATAACGAACTTTTTTTCGGGATTTAGCGACTTCATTAAATAGAGGTCCGACTGTATTAGGTTGGAAACACTAAAATTTCGGTTTTGAAATGAACGAATTCAAAAACTGAGTGTCGAGTGTATTTTTTATTATTCAAAATAGGCTCCATCTCCATCTTTAGAATCTTACCATTACTTTCTTATGGCCGCTTTAGATGTGCCATTGCAATAGGCAACCTGTGCGCTATATACTGTACGTAATTCTTATACATTTTAATCATTATACAATATAGAAAGCGTGGTTTTTAAAAGTTTTTTAACATTAAGTATTCTTTGCGAAGATGGAGTAAAGAACAAATTGTGTAATGCATAGTCTTGTTTCCTTCTGTGAGTTCATGGGGTACCCACATATTCATCTTCCGTACTTCGCCGAGTTCTTCCAGGCGGCATAAAGTTGTTGTATGAGACACCTATATTTTCTCAGCTATCTCCGACTCGATCAGTTCTTTAACCTCCTCGGCTGAGATCACTTTTTCAAGACATCCTCTAGGAGTATTCTTTACAGTGTAATCTCCATTAAGTAACTTTTGGAACCAACGCTGCACTGTCTTTCGCTTATATGGTATTCGCCGGAATCACTATATATGTTCCCCTTCGCTTCAGATGCTGATAAAACAACTCATAAAACATCACTTGCGGAATATCCAACGTCTCCATATTTTGATTCACAAAACAAGACGCAGTATACAGAAAGAAGCTCATGGCTAGTCGATACCAAATGCATTAGGGATGATTCTTCAACAGACATAACTACACAATTAAAGCATGCTTTAATTACTTCCTAGAAGTGATGAACCAAACCTACATTTTAGGATTTCCAACCAGATATTTAAAAAGAATAATGTAAAAGTCATTGGTATCGATGTCAAGTTGAGATCATTCTGTATCACGATTGTCCACAACATGTGTTCTATTTGATAAAATAAATGTAATTTAATCTTCTTAATGTCCTAACATAGCAGGGAGCCAGATTTTGCTTATTTTAAAATAAGAGTATATTAACATAAATTGAAAGATTTTCATGGAGTGCACTGAAACATATTGTATTACAAAACAAAATCACTGTAAAGTCTCGGACTGAATGTTATAAAAACAGTTATATACTTACTCTCTATTAAGAATTTCAGTGAAAGGTGAGTGCTTCTGGAGGCCTATATAAGTGCCAGCACGAAAATATTTGGTAGGAAGAATGTAATAACTGCAGTTATTTCCGACTTCTTCATAAAGTGTTTCCGAATTCATTAGAAAAGCATAATTTCCACTCAGAACTTTCTCTAGACC
>JAFIDM010010028.1:17629212-17642880 GCA_023159025.1 Thereuonema tuberculata | reverse complement strand
GAATTCATTAGAAAAGCATAATTTCCACTCAGAACTTTCTCTAGACCAACACGAACGCTTGAAAGAATATTGTCAGGTTGTTTCTCAGTTTCTTCCCATACTTTCTTCAGTATACCGTGTTTACTGTTCTATAATTAAGATATAGTAAAATTAATTAGTAACGATAATTTTTCAAGAATAACTCAAAAATCATATATATATATACAGGGTTACTACAGATAAATAGACACTTTCAAATTTTTAGTAATCAAAAACTATTAATGTTATCAGGAATCAGTTAAAGCAATTATTCCAGTTTACTTTTGGACTCACAAATATTAGATATTCTGCTCTCTTTGTCACATGGCACACATCAAAAGGGTTGTCTAGTTCATCCGAAACCTTGTGTAACATGTCTTCATCAATACTAACCACAACTCCCATGATACGTCGTTTCAACTCATCTAAATCATTAGAAACTGGGGGGAACAAAAACGCTGTCTTCCACAAATTCATAAAGGAAAAAGTCGCACGGCGTGAGATCGGGGCTTCTTGATGGCGACAAGGTTACAGTGCGGTTGTCGTTTATTGCACGGCCAATCCAGCGCTGTAGAAGTGTGTTGTCACTGTAGAAGTAATTCTCTAACAAACATGTGCCAGTGGGTCTGTGCTCCGTCCTGCTGGAATATGAAGTGAACCCCTGCCATTTCACAGTTCTTTTACCCATCGTAGACTAGTAGGTGGTGGAAACATGTTTCCGAAACATGTTTGAAAATGTCTTTGGACAACAGTTACGGAGTCTAATTTCAACCACTCAATATGATTTCTCCACAGCGTTTGAAGCCGTCTTAGATATTATGCTTCCGCCTGCGCAACAATATGCGCAGTAGTACCAACAATGTGTCGTATCGAAACTTCAACATTTTCTCAATCTAAGAGTGCATGTCGATATCATAGATAGTTTTAGTTTTATGCAACATTGAAAGTGTTTATTTCTTTTTTTTTTTTTTTTTTTTTTTACAGATATAATCCTATATTTATAATTTGGAGTTTATTTAGATGCTGTAGAATAATAATATAACAAAGTAAAAGTTTAAAACAAAATTTTTCGGAGTTTTTTTTTTTTTTTTTTTATGGTAATTTTCAATTTTTCTCTAATTGTTTTTCTCTTTTCGTTTTAGTTTTACGACTTACAAAAATAAAAGAAATAAAGTCGTAAAACTAAAAACGAAAGTCTACATATTTTGAAATTTTAACTTTTACTGATTACAAATATTATATATTTTCCATTTTCTGAAAAAAATTGAAGTTAAATAATTTTTTTCATTTTTTACATTAAGGAAATGATTTCAAATATAAAAAGTTAGATTATCCCTTGTCCTCGAACATAAGTATCAAAGTTCAAAAAGATCTATCTAGGAATTCAAAGAAGTACGAGGACAACGACTGGCTAATTTGACGAGCCTCGTCATACCTACTGCAAAGTTGACTGATAAGGAATTAATGATGATGAAAAAACTTAATGATTTATTACTATTACTTAGATACTAATATAAATTTCAGTGATATTAAAGATTTTTCATTACATATCATGATTCAGGTAAATACTTTTAATAGAGTTATTATCTATTTTCTTTGTTGTAAGAATTTCGAATATTATCATTGTTCTGAATACTACAATTATATATTTTATCTAATTAATCATTTTGGAACTCTAATAGTAAGCAACAAAAACAAAGAAAGCATTTAAAAAACAAAAAGCACTGAGCTTTTTTTTATCTTCACGGAGTAAACAAAGTAGGCGCCAATTCTTTTAGATATTTCTTATTTAACTTCAAATTTAGTTCTTAGATGATATCTTACCTTCATGATTTCCAGGTAATACATTCCCTTCAGAAGTAAAATATCGTATCCTGCATCTACAAGATCTTCCATTGTCTCAAACAGAACTGGCGTCTTCTTCACAGTCAGAAACGACATTAATTTTGTCGTATAAGCGTTATTAATAATCACACACAAACAAAGATAGGAAGTGAAAATGATCAGGAATGCATTCGTACGATGTGAAAGGGTTAAATCTGGAAATGCAATATATTACTTAAAAAAATATAATTTTGGTTTAAACATTGAATTGCGACTTATTTGCATTTATGTTTACTATTTTTATACCAATCTTATTTAATTAAATGATAGGATTCCTAAGAGATTAATGTGTAAATGATAAAAATCATAAAGTACTTTTCAGTTATCTGAAGCTACTAATTTTTCAGAAAGGCTTCCTGATAAACTGCACGCTGATCAAGTATCTGATCCTATTAGGACTTCACGCTGAATTCAAATACGTCTACTTCATTATGCATTTTTTTTTGGTGACACTCAGGTTAAATATAAAAGGAATATGTATATTTATATACATTCAGGATTTTCAGCCAAAATATGAGAGTTCCAGTTTTGTTTGGCATCTGGAACATCTTTCTTGAGCGTCCAACATGCATTCTTTCTTGAGCGTCTAATCAGCATGCATTCTTACACTCCATTGTCCCTGGTCAATGTCTTTTCGATTTCTTGGTGAAATTGCTCTCCATATTCATTACTGATAGGCCAGTCAAATTGTACATTAAAAAAGCAAAACGCGATGTAAAGCTGCATTTTTGGTATGTTATTTGGACCCGTTAGGGAAGTGTAAAACTATGTTTTGCAAGCAAAAATAAAGTTGTGCTAGCTGCGTAATACGTGAAAAACTGCAAAATTTTCGGACTTTTTGAAGTTTCTGCAGTTTAATTCACAAACTATGCGTATTTTGAAATTAGTTGTCGTTATCATTTTGAAAGTATATTAAAATTGTGTCAATTTAAGGCCATCCACAGCTCCGTATGTCTAATAAGTGTTGAGATATAGCACTTCAAAACTTGACATGTTTTCGCATGTTTTCCAAAAATTAAGTTTCCCTTTTGTTTTCAGCCACATATCGCCACACCCGCTCATCCTACAATAAAAATTATAAGAAACTACATTTTAGCACATTTGATTACCGTTCATTTAAGCGCAAAACGGGGTCAGTAGACCATATAATTCTCTTGCAATCGCTAAAAATCAAAAATTGCGAAAATAGATTTTTAAGATATGGGCCTAACCTAAACACTGCTAACATGAAATTGTGGGCATTAGGGGAAAGAAAAAGCCAGGTAAAAAGTTATGTCTATTGACATATGTTATGTTACATAAATAATTAAAATGTTATAAAAAATTAAAATTTACATTTTTTGGAGGGTCCCGGTTGATTATCTTGATGAGCCAACTGTTGTTGAGACATCTCCTTCAAAGGGAAAGATTTGTCAATGTATTCTTCGAAAAACAATGTCTATCAGCAATGGCATTGTTGGGGGCACTGAAGTCAATTGCCATACGGCACAAGAATTGGGAATTGATGGGATCAAAAAGATCACGGGAAACTCGTTTGGGAAAGTTGGCTTCAAACGAAAAGGCAAGGTACGAACCTTGTCGTCAGTTACCGTTAAAGTGCAAAACAAGCAGGTTGAAATAGATCTTCTCACCACTTTCCAAAGGCTCTGTATCACAAAACAGACAGATAAAGACCTGAAAGAGAACTTCAAATACTACGTAGTTGGCTCCCTACACAATGGCTTTGTTTTGTGAAGAGGGGATGCTTAAAGGCACAAAATCAAGCTTTTACTCAGCTTTAATTTAGTTTTAATTTCTTTAATTTAATTTAATTTAGTTTTTATGTTTTTTAAATGAGGGGCCATTGATTTGTATATTTGTCCGTTTTATATATTGTCCCATTTCACTAAGCTAGGTATACTTGGCGGACCGGACTGATGAGAATTCAATAAAATTCGAAACAGTACTGTCTCCGATTCCCAGTACAAATACCAAAAATAGCTCATTGAATTTTGTTTTATTTAGTTATGTGCGTTCTTGTTTTCTTTTAATGTCACTTGAAGAATTCTTTGCTGAAAACATTGTATATATTTCTTTGATTACGACCAAGAAGACCAAGTCCTAAAGCTCTATAAATCACACAAAAGAAAAGTAATTATGCATTTATTTTAAGATCCAAAAATAATTTCACTCGCGAATGGAAATCAATTTTAGACATTACATTGAAAATAATACTGGCAGAAAACAGCAAATTAATATAAATCTATATCTATATCTATATATCGTTGCATTGGTGCTTGTAAGGGATTTGGTAGCATTGGTAGCTTATAGATCGTATTGACTAGTGTTTTTATAATAAAAATATAATATTTAATTAGATTTAAATTTTATAATAATATTTCTCTACCACTGAAGCTTCAGAAATTAGATCACTAAGTCTATTTGTTTGTTCCCAAATAATTTTGAAACCGCTGACTGGATCTTCTTGAAATTTTATTTAGATATTTAATGATTACAGACGATCTAACGTTGTGTTTGAAACTTTTCCAGGTAGTCTCTGTGGAGAAATTAGAGCAGAAGGTGCCAAATCCCATAAAAAGAATTGGGATATAAACAATGGACTTTTATCCTATTCTTATTAATACTTCGTTGAGTAAAGAATTACTTTTTTCATTCAAGAAAATGGAAATTCTCTACTGTTTGTAGTCAGTAGACATCAGAATTTGAAAGTAAACGTAGACTTTTCATTTTATTGATTCTCTACGTTTAATATGAAAAAAATAAAATTTTAAAGAAATCACTTTTTAATGGAAGTTGGTTTTAAGTTGTTCGAACATCACTTCTTTATTGAGAATTAAAAATATTCTTTATTGAAAAAAAAATAATAAAAATAATTGAACTCGAATATTACCTTGATTTACTAAAGAACTATAAGCAATAAAAGATGCATTGCAGAAGATATACTTGGGATTCTGTGGTAGATCACAATTGTTAATGTTATTAGTTGTTTTGTCTGCATTTTTTTTACTCATAAAATATAAACAAAGTGAAATTGTTGCTGCAGCAATAATCAGCATTAAAAAAATAGTTATGATAAGTGAAGGTTCAAAAGAAGAAATATAGATATTGAGGAAATCCGAAAATTCGTCTTCATCCTGAAACGGGTTACTAATGACCAATGAGACAGAGACTCCGTAAATTTCAGTTGTAAAATCCATAACTTTTAATCTTTCCAAAGTTTTGGCGATGGCAAGAAAGGCTACGTCCACTTCCTGTAAATAAAGGCGAAACATTAGAGACTCAACAACAAACAATCATAAATTGTAACTAGGAAATATTAATTAGTTATTAATTATACAACGTCACATGCCAGAAATTTATTTATTTCATTCACTTTTTTTCCAAAATCTTACCTTCCATCATACATTGGTGTTCAAGAGCTATCTAGCTTAGTGTTTCTCACTAATCGTTCTTGTAATTCTGGGTTTCTGAATATGCACTTTTTAACCAAATAAGTATTTTATTAGTCTTTGATTACAATCACCTCTGATATCTGTAGAGCACTTCTCTATAATACAGACTAATGCAACTGATTGATGCATACTTTGTTTCTATTAAATCTGTATAACTTTAAATTTTAAGTAGCACTACTCATTATCTAGTAGAAAACAAGCCTAAGTCAATGTTCGTCAACTAAGATCCCCAGGGATCGTTTATGAATACAAGTCTGTCATGTGAAAGCCATAAACGTTTACTCTGATCCCTGATGGGCCCAAAAACGCATCAGAGAATAATACAAAAATAATACTGGGATAATATAAAATGTGGTTAGATAATTGAATAAAAAAGATAATTTATAAACAACTTGACAAAATACCACAATTAATAAAGTTTAAACAAATTTAATAAAACTGGTTAATGTACAAGAGTAAGGATAAGTAAGTTAAGCAAGGGTAAAGATAAGAGATTCTGTGGAAATCACATATAATAATAAAAATTTAAAAATAGAGCTGCAGTATAGCAAATTTACTGTTAGATGATCGGCTTTGTCTTATTAAATCAAAAAAACACTTTAACACAAAAAGCTAATAACTGCAATAAATGCAACTGAAGTAAGATACTCGGAAATTAAGATTTAGTTATTTAAAATTCCAAACAAATACAAACTTCATCAACATGTCTTCAATATTTCGTCCTATTTTTCAAGGACTTTCTCAAGATCCATATGTTTAAAACTTAAATAACGAAAAATACAAAATATGAAACATAAAAGGAAAGAGAAAAATCCTTTTTCTCATTCCTAACATTACAAATTATAACAAACTCTCATATGCGAGATCTTACATTGTAAATTAAACAATTGAAATCAAATATAATCATAAACAATTGAAATCAAATATAATCATAAACAACTGAAAACAATACAATCATAAACAACTGAAAACAAATAAACAATTAATTTTAAAATAAATATTTGTGAATAAACATGTGAACTTTTAACTAATCTTTAAAATTCTTTTTAATCTTTTGTTTTTTATTAATGATTTTCTAAATATATTTAAGGATACCTTATTAACTCTAAGTGATTTGTTTTTATTTATACATATACAACAAGCCTAAGATTTAGATTTAAGATTTAGTTATTTTTGAATAGCAGCAGTTTCACTGTTCCTATTTGTAGGAAATGAAGATAACACTACTTACAACAGTGTCTTAGTGTTTCTGACACTGGATATCTGCTGATTTACTCGTCTGACCAGACCTAATGGGTTCCCGGACACATAAACGCAGGATACTGAATCTTTACAGGTTCCAGAGATGTTTGAACACAGACACACACTTGGAAATGAAACAAAGTATGGATAACATCAGCCTATCCACTTCAAACCCGATAATAGTACAGTGGAACCTCTCATAACGAGCACCTCTCATAACGAGTAATTCGCATAACGAGCAAAAAAAATTGTGAAAAAATTGCTCCCTTAACGAGCGACATTTCGCATAACGAGTGACGCAGAAAGGGGAAGTCCCATCTTCACGTCACTCACTTGTGAGTCGGGACTTCCGCGCATGTGCATCAGTCTGTGTTTAGCACTCGTTCCGCTAGCACGTTAGTGTCGCATGTGATCACACATTTTTCCAAACTTGTGTTCAGACATTATTTGTAATTTTTTTTGTGAAAAGTTTAATAACCCTTGCAAAAATGTCCCCGAAGAAAAAGCCAGAAGAAGACAGCCATAAGAGACTAAAAGTAACTGTAGAAATGAAACGTAAAATCATTGAAAGCGAGAACGAGGTGTGAGCGGGGCTGATCTAGCGCGCACATACAATCGGTCTACAACAACGATTTGCACTATCCTCTATTTGTTATACACTATTTGTCATAAATTCATAAATAATAAACTAGTTATTTCGATTTTTTTATTGTTTTTTGCAAATCGAAATTGCATTCCAGGTTGTTACGCTCCTTAATAATTTTTAAGTACAGTAATTTTATTTGAATAAATGTTAAAAATAAAAAAAAATTGAGTATTTTTTTTCGGCATGGAACGCATTATCGTATTTTACATTGATTTATATGAGAAAAATTGTTTCGCTTAACGAGTGTTTCACATAACGAGTAAGATTCTGGAACGAATTATGCTCGTTATGAGAGGTTCCACTGTAACTGTGTTAACAATAAAGTGACCACCTGAGCAATACTCTGATTGCTCTGCAGGATAGGAGACTGAATTAGTTCGTGTCATTAGAAGTGATAGCCGAAGCGGTCTGGGGGTTCACTTCAAGCCAATACCCAGACGAAGGGGAGAGGGATTCTACAGAAAAGAAAAACCTAAAATGATACGTTAAAATAATGATAGAATTCAGTAAGACGAGCCAAGCACAAGTGGGGTCTAAAGGATAGCGAGTGCAAAAGGAAGGAACGGGTCAAGTTCTTACGGGAAATCACAGTTCTGCAATAATGCCAAAGAATAGTTACCATTGTAACTGGGAAAGAAAAACAAAGAAGGGAAATGGACTGAAAACAATGAAACAAGAGGAAAAAAAATTCCCAAGTTAAAATAGTAAATAAGAAAAGGAATATTAAAAAAAAATAGCGAAAACAGAGAAACAGGTAAATATATAAAAGAAAATGGTACAACAAAAGTCCCCGACAAATCAAAATCGAAATTACATTCAGACAAATGCAATTAATAAAGCTTAATTGTGTTTTGCCGCGCTGGTGTGGTCGAGCGGTCTCAGGCGTCGGTCTGTCGTGAGATCAATGTGCCAGCGTCCGGGTTAAAATCCCGGTAGCGAGCATGGATGTTTCAAAAATTTCCTTTCCTGTGTTGTAGCCTCTTCTTCACTTTCTCTTCGGTCTGACGTCATTCCTTAATGGCGTCCTGGGGAAGGCCACGGGAAACCACCCCAGTATCTTTCCCTTGTAATTCTAGGGAGTCTGCTAGGGGTTCGCCGTCTTGGGAACACTAGCGCTCCCTGGAGCACGGATGCTTCGGCAACGAAGCTCGCACTTCGGTGCGAACCGACCACACACACAATTGTGTTTTAATTCCTAACAATGCCTTATTTCGTTGATTACCTTCGAGCCCTTATGTATTGTGTGTATTTTTATGATAACTTTTTTAAATGCATTTTTCGCTATTGATTTTATCTTATAGCCATTACATTTTTGCAGTGAAATTAGGTGCAAAGGATCATGTGAATGGTCAAATGATCTAGGAACTATAGTCTTTAACGAAGCCTAAATGCTGCACAAACTTTGGAGACATAGAAACTTCGATTAATTAGTTGACATACTGTAAATTTTCATTTCTGTTGAGGAGTTGTAAGAACAGTTACTAATATAATCCTATTTGCGTAATCCTTGGCGTTTTGTACATATAAGGATTTCTTTGCAACTGCTCACGCTGTTAATTTAAAGTTAAAAAATGCCAAACTGATGAATACACATTTTTAATTTACCAATAATGCGTTTATTTATTTTGTTTTCTTTTTGTTATGAAAAATGTTAACTATTAATTAATTTCATTCTAAGTAATTTCAATGAAAGTATGTTTTTTTTACTCATAATTAAGTGACATGCTTCTACTCCTCAATCTCTTTTCTTTTCTACAGTATGGTTCAGAAAATTACGAATTTTTCCCAACAGTGTTTAATATGTAAGCGTTACAATCTTTTAAGCCTCCTAAGACACAGGTTTCCAGATATCGGTGTGTTTTTTTTTTTTTCAATTAAATAAATAAATCCATTGTTGAAACAGAAAAGGAACTACAGAGAAGCGTGTAGAGAAATTACGAGCGAAACCCTAAAACCCTAACAACATTACGCTGAAAAACTTGCGGAGTTATAATATAAATTCAGTTTCAAATTTTATTTTTCTACCTTTCGCTGTAGCATTCCAATAGCTCCGGTCCAGGAGGAATTAGGTAGCAAAGATCCATAGATATAAGGTTGTCCAATTAAATAAACTGCCCTATAGGAAAAGAATATAGTGAGGAAAACAATTCAGTAAGTTGTATAAGAAATGCAGCTTTGGTTTAAAATTAAAAATGGAATATCTGGAAATCTACTTTTTGTTTACACATGAAGGTGATGAAAACATCTCATAGAAAACCATTACAAGTAAAGCAACTAAGAATGAACAACAGTTAATTTATTGATTATCCAAATCCATTTTGCAATGCATTTTAAATTTGCGTATGATTGAATAAAATTAGTTGGAATTAGGTGACATAATGTGACCATTTCCCAAATGATAATTTTTAAATCAGAAAAATAAATGTAAGATATTTCGTCACATATAATTTTAAGTAAGATTATTTTAAGTAAGGTCAATTGTACATCAGTACTTAGCTTGAGTATACTAGTACTATTTGTATACAGCTTTAATCCGAATTAAAATTTTTAACAAATAATTTCTTTCTGATTCCATTAATTTTAATTGGTTCAGCTAAATTAAAAAATTATAACCTAAAAAATGATATTTTTGTACGTATTAAATTTTACAAAGAATTATACTGAATTTATATAATGCTTATTTATTGACAAATGCGTATGAATCGATTATAAGGTCAATCCGCTTATAAAGTCACTTTCGCGAGGTCCCAAGGGGTGACCTTATATCGAGGTCTGACTGTATTATTATTACGACTCGTCGCAATTATTTGTCCGTTCAGAGTTATATACGACGTTTGAGTCATTGATTTTGGTGAGTGTGGGTAACAGGGAAGGCAACCACCTACACCTAAGCATCCACCGCCTGTAGGTGGTTGGCCTCTCTGCCACCCACACTCATTACAATCAATGACTCACCACGTCACATCTAGACGTGTATAACACCGAACGGACTAATAATTGAGACAAGTCGCAATGATAAAAATATTGTATTGATGGAGATCTTTCCTTACATATACCATACCTTATTGCTATACAGGGGTGGGGCAGATCTGCCCATTCTCCTTTTCATAGAATATTATAAATTGGAATTATATTATTAGAAAAAGTAACTCCTGTGCAACAAGTAACATGACTAATCTCACCAATACTTATTTTTTTGAAATTAGAGATATTTTGTTTCAATTATATAATTAGAATTGAAGATCTAATTCCAACTTGCAATTGGAATGTTCTTCACTTGATACAAAAATGGTTGATTGCTAAATATTATATTTTTGTAGGATCTTTTAAAAGATGTGGTCGGAGGTTTAGAAATTTTTGATGTGAGGAATCTTTTATTGAAACTAGTAAATATAGATATTCCTGTTTAGGAGGTTCGACATTAACTGAATGGTTTTCATGATTTGTTACGTACATTTGATAAAATAAGACTTACTTAAACTTAAGTCTTCTCTGAATCACTTGTAAAATTTCTCCCAGAAATAGTGAGACTTGGACTGAGTTGTTAGGTGAAGCCTGAACTCCTATGAAAGGTGGATGCTAAAATATTACATAACGAAAAGCACAGCTTTAAATAATGAAAATTATTATATTATAAGTACGGAATTATGGTTAAATTAGTTCAGTATTAGAAATTTGGATAAATTTAAAAATTACCAGCAAGAATTGAAATACTAGATTATCTAATAATTTTCATCATAGAATTAAAAATCGTATTAGTGAAATAATAGCGTAATTAGGATATTAATCACAAAATAATCGCAAAATCAATCATTAGAAAAGATCAAAAGCATTAAAATCTGTCAATAGATGGGAGAAATCGATAAGTTATTTGTAAATTAAGTGATTAAAAAAAGGTAATAAAAAAGAAAAGAAAAAGAAGTGTTTTTTTTTTTTTTTTTTTTTTAATTTAGAGATTTTTTTTTTATTAACCAAGCTATCTATGAAGTCTGTCTTTATCCTCACTGCTAAGCTTCTGAAATTTAAATGACTGGAGGTTGCGTTTGTGAAATGCTTCTGTGAAACAAAACAACATAGAACTAATTCTGTGAGGAATTCAACATTAAATTAATGAGACTAACTCTTGGGAATGGACAAAATTTTACTATACAAAATAGTAAGCACATAGTATTTTATTAAATTTTCTGTAAAGGTTAAAGAGCGTAAATTTTAGTGAAACTAGTTTTCACTGTGCTTCTAATAATTCAGTAAAAAAAAATTAGCACTCAGGCTTTAGGATTGGCAAGAGCCCAATTTAGGACATTTAAAAATTTGACGATTCTAAACGAATTTGAGTAAATGTTTTAAATTACCTGAAGAACTGCTAATGTCACTTCATAGCCACTCAAATTGAAATTGCTTTGGGAATTACGTGATATTTCCAAATGTCCAGAAGCTGCGTGAAATCCTATAGTATCTACTATTCTTCTGGTTATGCTGTTTGAATCCAATGTATAGAACCTTTGTATCGTAAAATTAGCAGTCGCCTAAAAAAGTATCAAAGTTAAATCGTTATAAAAAATGAAGATGTATTAGAAAGAATGAGTGAGTTTCATCAAAAGCCATTTGATTAGTGTTTCTTAACCTATGATTCGAAATGCCTTTTTAGAGCTCTACCAATCTTTTTTCTTTTCAATTAATCCTGATGTCAAACAGAAAACAAATCGACTGGTAATCATTGTACGTACAGGGCAAAAATAGGGATAGTCCAGATACATACTGCGGATAGGGTGGTCCAGATATTTTTTCCTATCCCCTATTTTTTTCATTAGGAATGAAGAAGACTTTGATGACAGATTTTAAACGAAACTATGTGAACTAATAATTGTTTATTGTTATCAAATGAATGGCTCTTTTAATCTTTGAAAAAGCAATCCTAAAAGTGAATTTTCCTCACTGACAAAGGAAAATGCAGTTTCAACCCTTAAAATCCTCAGTTTCGACCCTCTAATTGGTCGTAAGATTAAGATCGAAGACAAACAAATTCAACCGAATATCAAAATCAGAAAAGATGGGTTCAAAATGGTAGCTGTTCATACCAATGGACAGCTGTGCCGTGTAATAACAATCTACCAATTGATGTCAACATAGTTTCGCTGATTGCATTACATCATAGCATTAGGCGTTGTTGCAAATCCTGTGGTTTAGTAGTTGGTGTGCAGACACCTGATCTTTCACTTATCTCTACAAACAACTGTGTGAAATCTTATGATCTCGCCGGACCCTCTGTGGGTCCATAATCCTGTTCCATATGGGCATATGGGCATAAATCTATACAAGTATCATTGTCTGTGATGATTTGCGTCTCGAAGCCACCGTGGGGTTTTCTCACTCCAGTAATGAACGACGTGGAATTATTGCACGCTATCTTTTATCAATTACACTTCATATAAATATGCGATATTGTTTCTGGATTCCCATCATATGTCGCTAAATTGCAGAAGTCTACATGGGCTATCTTCAAACTCTTCATGGATACGAGTGAAACTCGTTAGCTTTAAAACACGAAGATCCGATTGGTGAGATATTCCTAATTGATGCCTGATTGCCCTATTGCTTGTAATTGACGCCAGGATGAACCATTGATGGAACAAGGAAAAGTCTCCTTATCTTCTTCAAGTGATAGCCTCGATGCTCTTGATCCTGTGATAACACTTCCAGTTTCTCGGAATCTTCGTATCATTAAATTCGAAAATGAAATTCGTATCAATGCTTGTTTTGATGAATGCCTTCTATCAGTATGCGTCTGGGCATACAGTATGACTAACAAATCCTTAACATAGGACCATGTCTAAAAGTTCATTACTGGATGTGAATCCATACTGACAACATATGGTATTAGCCAGCTTGGGAGCTATCGTTTTATTCTCCATTAATAGGAAATACGCATAATATTCTGCGAATCTCCCTGACATTTCTTCTTACAAGAGAAGTGCGTGACCTGGAACGCTGAGAACCGCACGAATATGTGCTTAGAATATAAATCGCTCATGCCAAAAACAGTGCTACGAGTCATTCTCATGCAAAACTCCGTATCTTACCACAAGAGACATTTGAATGATCATCTATTGAAGATTCAAGAGAGGAACTTTGGTAAAGCGAAGAAACAAAATATCGATATAATAGAACTAAAAACACATATTTCAATGTCGTGACTATATTGCTATATTTATTTCTGCTTAAAATAATTACACTCTCTGAACAACAAACTTTTACTACTGACCTAATAGTGTTGCACAGCTATTCAGTCTTCAAAGTGCAGGTCTTCAAAGTCCGCTAGCAGACAACAGCTGAGTTTTGCATGGGAATGACTCGTCCCACTGTTTTTGGGATGAGTGATTTATATTCAAAGCACATTTTCATGAGGTTCTCAGCGTTCGAGATCAC
>JAFIDM010010028.1:17607536-17629202 GCA_023159025.1 Thereuonema tuberculata | reverse complement strand
AACATATAAAAAGCGCTGTTGGAATTTAATTTTTTTCTTTAATTTATGCTCTTACAGGAAAAAAAACAAACCCACTATGTCATCTTTTTATCTTTTTCAATTTTCTCAAATTGGAAGGAAAGAAAAAGCTGTTTTCTTCTTTATATCCTTTTAGTTATGTTATTATAGATTTATTCCATTTAGAAATCTGAGTGTTTGATTCAAATCCTTTCACTAATTATATATTATAAAAACGTTATTCTGTCTGTCATAAGACATTAAGTTTTTGCAATTTTGTGACCAAACTATAAGAGATAGATTAGTCATGCAAATGATAAAATGTAGATCTTTTTAAGACAAACAAAATGCTACAAAAATCTTTCGAAAAAAGTTTTTGGTTTCTAAGATGTCGCCTTTTGAAGGGTCAAATTTTGACTTTTTCTCAATTTAAACGAAAAGTATAAAAGTTGGAAGAGAACATTCTATTGAGAAAATGTTGGCATTTGAAAGTTCTATCGAACGATATATCATTCATTCACAAACGTTTCTGCATTTGCAAGATACTGTACTTACAAAAATGTGAAAAATTTCATGTTGGCTATTGTGAGAAGTTTGTGATGGCACGTAAATATAAAAAAACTGTACAATTCATGGAAATACGAAAACAAATTATAGATCAAATTTTCATAAATAAGCATGATATCGAAACATGCGGAGAAGGCAGGAAGGGGCTGGGAAGTCGCATATTCTCCGATCTCAATATTAATTTGCTAAAAATAAAATAGATTTTTTTTTTTTAATGCTGTATACGCAAGGGTTCCGGAGCGAAGTGACGGTACCCGGCTAGTTCTCAATGTTTTCGTAGGATAAAAAAAAAATCATATCAAAGCAGGATCAGTCTAAAATGATGCAGATTGATTTTTTTTTTTATTTTTTTTTTTTGATTTTTTTTTTACAGAAACTGAAAAACGTCGACTATTTTGCATTTAGCAGATAAAAGCGAATTAAAAGCGAAAGTAGACTTTTTCTTTTTTGTCGTTTTCGGAACTTAAATAAAAATATAAAAAAAGACATTTTAATAACATGTCGTTTTTTGTCTTAATTATTTCTTGAAGACAAAAAAGGATATGTTATTAAAATGTCTTTTCTCAATTTTTCTCAATTAATTATAAAGTTCATTGAAAAGTAATTTTGTCCATTAAGTTCTTTTATTAATTGCCTCATGATTTTATATCATTCACCAGTGGTAGCCTAATTTTGTGTAAAAACTAAAGTATTTGAAGTTGTGTAATTTATGAAAAAATTAAAGTTAGAATTTTTCTGAACTTTTTGTTTATCAAATATTAAATATTATTTAGCATTAAAAAAAAAAGATTACAAAAATACAAAAATTACAAAAATATATTATAATTAGACATACATTAGAAATATAGTTCTTGAAAAGAAAAACAATGATTATAAAATAAATAAAACTTTGTATTAAAATGCATACCTTTATTCTGGAATTCTCTGTTCTTAGTGTACTTAATTCGTCTTTGTCAATATTTTTGCAAAAGTTCTCTTTCACATGAAAATTTTTAAACTTGTCGTTTATTTCCTATGAAAAACAGTAAAAATATCGTTTTATATCTTTAAAATTCTTTTCGTTAATTTTTAGAACTTTACAAAATGTTCTTATAGCATAATTTTAAAAAATAATCAATACCTTGTTTAGTGTGAATGATGTTGTTACAAGTATTACATTGCCATGAAGTTCTAATTCTTTTATAACTGAAGTTCCAGCATTTGTAATTCCATTCGTTACAATAATCCAAGATACTGATTTAAGAAAGTTTTTAGAGATCTATAAAAATATATTATTGTTGGTTTAAACATTAGAATAACAATTATATTATGACAAAGCTTACATTGGGGAACTCCACAGAACACTGAAAAAAAAAAGGTTTGGGGAAACATTCAATTTACAGTGAATTTAATTGCTAAAACTGCTTAGTTTTTGATCCTAGTTGCCATAATTGGCTACCATCAAATGAAATTTTCTAATTACTTCTATTCCTTTACTTCTTTACCTCAGTATGTTAATTTAAGTAATAAGTTCCTTGTTTTTATCTAATAAATAAAGGCTTTTAAAAGAAATAATTAGTAGAAAATTTACTGAGGAGCTGTTCTTGATTAATATCTTCCGGAAATGCAATATATCATCAATATCGAATAAAAGTTTATTTAGCTTTAATTTAATTGCAGGAAGAACTGTCTGGTTGACCAAATAACAACATACTTACATGAATTTATGACTCCCTGTGTTTCCGGAGACAAGGACATTAAAAAGCTTCTATCATAAATTTGGCATGGAATTCAGAAGCAGTCTATAAAAAATTACTTACCAGAAACATAACATTTTCGATACAGGAAAAAGAACAGAATATAATTGTAGGTATCATTCTTAATATTTGTTGAGGGTCAGTTTTATTTACGTTACTCCCATAAATGTTTTGATATGTTATATAAGTGGTTTTTAGTGGAATGGTATGTCTATCTATATCTGAAATATACAATTAAAAAGAATTTTTAACGTGTGACGATATTTAAATATTAGGAATTAAAAAATCCCTTCAGGACACATAATGAGAGTAAAAATAAATTATATTTACGACATTAAAAAAAATAAAAACTACAGTTTCGGCCAGTACAGTTTCGGCCTGTTTACAGCTCCATAAGGCTATCAGCAGCAGAATACAAGAATTCGATTGTGAAAATTAATTTATACGAAATTTAACCAATTAAAATAAAGCAGTCTGTACATATTTAAATGAGACATTGTCAAAATGAGACATTTTGACATTCCTCAATAGATTCCCCGACAATGTCTCATTTAAAATATAAGCAGTTTTCACTCATATTTAAATACACTCATGGACAAAAAAATTAGCGCACCAAGAAGGAGTCGTCAAAATGAAACGAAAATTTACATACGTAATGACTACTTTGATGTAAGTAAATGATTAGAAAATCAAATAAAAAGGATAATTTATTTCAGAGAAAAAGGCAAAAGAACGGAGGAGTTAATACTCCGTTGGACCCCCTCTAGCGCGAATGCACGATGATATACGATCGGGCATTGAGTCATACAAGTTCTGTATGATGTCTTGAGACATTTCGTTCCATATTTGCTGTAACCTTGCCTCTAGTTCGTTCAAACTCGTGGGATGCCCAACTCGTCGTCCCAAATGATCCCAGATATGCTCGATTGGAGAGAAATCTGGGGATCGGGCAGGCCAAGGAAGGGTAGTAACAGTGCGGAGACAGTCTTGTGACACCCTTGCCGTATGAGGCCGAGCATTGTCTTGTTGAAAAATGGCTCCTGGGAGCCGTTGCATGAGTGGCAACACATGTGGTTGCAGGATTTCATGAACATACCGCTGGGCTGTCATGGTGCCACGGAACAATACTAGGGGTGACCGTGTATTGTAGGCAATGGCACCCCATACCATCACACCAGCTGTGGGAGCGGTGTGTCGCTGTACAGCAAAGGCAGGATTGAAGCGTTCACCACGGGCTCTCCACACACGAACACGATTGTCATCACTGCCGAGATTGAATCTGGATTCGTCGCTAAAGACGACCTGGTTCCATTCCGCTGCAGTCCAGTTTCCTCGTGCGCGGCAAAACTCCAAACGGAGGCGTCGATGGGTGGGCGTCAAGGGCAGCACACGTATTGGGCGCCGCAATACCAACTGTCCTTCAGCCAGGCGCCTTCGTATGGTTCGAGAACACACAGAGGCCCCTAGTGAAGGTGCTACCTGTGCCTGGATGGCGGCCGATGAAGCAGTTGGCTGTACGCGTGCATTTCTGACTATGTGGCGGTCTTCTCGACGACTGGTCTGTCGAGGGCGTCCTGAGCCTGGTCTTCGTGTACATGACATCCCTCGGGTCCAGTGGTCCCAACACCTCCTCACAACACAATCAGAGCGGCCTAATTGACGAGCTACTCGCCTAGCTGACCACCCAGCTTCCATCATCCCGACGATTCTCTCTCTCTCAAACTGCGACAACTGCGTATACTGTCTTCGAACACGGCGTAATGGCATGTCTACCTCAGCTCTTCCTTTGTAAATGATTCAGCACACTCAAACACGCTTTGGTTACCTGTTTTATACTCCACAGAGTACGATGTTCAACGCCCTCTACCGGCTATACGTAATGCGCAATCACGCTGCATTTCTAATCATTTGCATATCTCCCCGACATGTACCTTCATTGCAAGTTTCGTTACGATCCCGCAATTATTTCTTGGTGCGCTAATTTTTTTGTCCATGAGTATACATGGGGAGAGTTAGCTTACAGGACTATCTAGTTCAGTTTTATACCACACACAAATAAACATAGCTTAGCTGGAGAATTTTGCTTTCAAATCTTTTTAGTTGTGCATTCTTGTAGTCCATTTAGCTTCTGATTTCAAACTATCGCGAAACATTAATGATGACCTTAAATATTTCATTAGATGTCGAAAAGTTATTAAGATCATTTTCTTAAAATTAAAGATTTCGAAAGGCACAACAATTTATTTTTCTTGTTTTTCTTTGGTTGGGGGTCACTTCCAGGTTGACGGTGGCTCTCAGCATTAGGATCTTGCCTTTCCGATTCTTTTTATCGGTAGAGGCAGGGTTGGGCTGACGAGTCCGTAGAAGGCCGAAACGGCCGTACCCAACTCCTCTCCTAATAATTGAATCGGAAAGGCAATTTCCAATTGATTCAAGTGCTGTTCTTTTGTTTTCTTGTCTTTTTGTTTTTTCAATTCTTCTCACAGCACGTTAAATTTTGGCTTCTTTTCTGCCTTATTTTCTTCAATATAGTGACTTCCTTTTTTATTAATGTTTCAAAAGGATTGAAACTACGATCAAAAAGAAACATCTGTATTTCTAAGTAATCCTGATTCCAGTAAGAATTAGAATTCACAAGTGTCACTATCAGATATTAGAAATGTTTCTTTTTTCAGAACCTTCCAAATGTGAATTTTTTTTCCAAATTAGAAATGACATTCTTTTTTTTTTTTTTAGCCTTGGAGCCTATAGAAAAATTTGTTGTGTTTTCAGGAAATTATACTTTAAATTGTTTTTCGACCTTCATTTATAATTTTATTTTTTTAAATCAGAGATTTTCGCTTTTAACAGTCTAATTATGCGTCAGTTTCAGCAAAATTTCTAATGTAAATCAAGAGATTCAACAGATTATATACAAAGAATATCGAGTAAATTTTCTCCTTAATTGAAAAATTCGTTTTGATTAGTGGAGTATAATTAATAAGAATTTTCTTACTGATGTCAGTCAATATTGTTATCTCCTTCCAGTTCCATCTTTGAATGATCTGATTTACAAATTCCCAGTGAAAATCTTGCAAAATTGCCAACGATACATGTTGAATCTTCCAAAGAGAAGATATGGAGTCCAGCCATCTTGAAATCAAATCTCCAGCAAAAGACATTATCATGTCAGCCTTCACGAAAGAACAATCTAGAAAATAATAATGCAAAAAAATATTACAATTATTACAGTACAGTCATACCCTACTTTGTGACGATTCGCTTTTCAATGTTACTCCCATCTGGCTGTTTTTTAAGATATCATTCCCAGATTTTGCGACGGTTGATTCGACAAGACTGAGTTTTGCAACGTGCTACCGCTTCGGCATCTTGATGGTGTCAGTTTGGTTAAAAAACACGTTACGCTCTGCTTCTCTGTTATGCTCTACGATTAAATTAAGCTATTTATAACTTTCATTTGAATGTTTTTGTAATTTCGCAAAATAAACTGAAGATGAATTTTAAGATAATAGTAAGACAAACTTGCACGCTACTGCGTTTTAATTAGTAGCATTTAATCTAGTTATAAATGCTTTATTGACATCAGTTATGCACATATACGACGATTGCAGTCCAATACAGGCATCGCCAAGTGAAAAGAAAATGCAGTGCTCCGCGACGACTTTTGGTTTACAACAACGGAATCCACTATATATGTCAGAATATCTTGATTTTCATGTACAGTTATTGAAGAAAAAGATCAATTTATTATTATTAAGTTATTATATTAGTTTTTAAAACCAATATTTATAAAATAACAGAAAAAAAAACATTTGAATATATTGATAATATAAGATGATCAAAAGATTTAAGAATGCAGTATAAATAATGATCATTAATTAATTAACTTTGAATAATTACATTAAAAAAGAATAAAATGGGATTGGATATATGTTTTTGTTTCCTCAAGATAATTTTGTTAACTACGTATACGATCCCAAAAGTATCATAAAGTAAGGTAAAGGAACCAGTTGTGGATCAGGAACCAATTGCGGATCACGTCGTTTACTGTCTTACTTATCACACTTATCAACAGATGGCTCAGATATATAGAATCCGATCCCTTCACGAGTTTCGTTTTTGGTATTACAGTTTGTTTGGAGTTTCAAGTGGAGCCATCCTGTGAATTTGTTAAATAATTTGTCAGAATTTCAAAAGAAAATTAAGGCGAGTTAGCCTGAAAGTTATTTGCAGTTATTCTAGAATGGATATACGTTAGAATAATGTATTTATGATAGTACAAGGAACAAAAATATAACCGGGACAAAAATAAAACATAGTGCTTTCTGCCTCTGGTCATGTTTGCGGGAAATTCTGCAGCCTTTTGTTCTGGTGGAAATTCAGCGGTTCGTGGGGTCCAATTGTGGATCAAACGTCACAATACAAATGAAGACTGTGAAAATGCAGTACATATTTTTTTATCGAACTGAGGTAATACAATGTCAATTATAAGAGCTTAATAAAGGAATAAATGCAAAAATGAAAATTATTTAGCTATTTCTCATGGTGAAAACCAAGTTTATGCTTAGGCCGATCCACAACTGGTGCCTTTACCATAGTTGTTCAAATTTAAATGAGTGCTTAAATTACCAGTGTGCTCACCATTGCTCGGAATGAACAACAAGAGAAACTTATCCGAGAAACTAACAACGGAAGTTGTTAGATTTGCTCCCATCTTGATGTACCGTAATTGATATATATATAAACCTCCCCAAGAAGGCCCGAGGTACCGGGCCGAAATATCGAGAAAAGATCTCATCCCGGAGTGGGAAAAATCCCTCAAAAAAAAAAAAGGATCTACATGGTATGTAGGATTGTATTGTGATCATATTTAATTGTTTAATTATTTTTTTTTTCAGGAATTACATCAGTGAGGCTATATGTACCCTAATAACTTCAAAACCCCTGGATGAATCTTGTTTTAAACTGATTTTTAATAATTAGAGACGATCAAATTTCGATATTTTAAATTTTTTCCATGTGGTAGAGAAGTTTTCCATGTAGAGAAATTGGAAGAGACCAAAACTGTTATAATTTCGGAAAAAATGGATTTCGATAATTCTCTCAACTCCGCCTATTAATCCTCTTTAATATATGCGAGTTGTAATTTGATTAAAATAAATTGGATTCAACAAATTTAAGTAATATGGCTCCAAAGTTTTCAGAAAATGAGAGAACAAAAACTTACTGTTTTTAATCAGCAAATATTATATTTAAAAAAAAATAAATGATATTTTATTTCAATTATTTTAAAGGCAAAAAAGAAAGATATTAAGGCAAGATTTTAAGGAAATTATCTATTTGCATCGTAACTATTCCATGAAAAACCATTATTAACCTGATATTAGGCTACTTATATTTTCTGTCCTCAGATATATATTGTAAAAATTAATATCTTGGTCTTCAAAACTCTTTTGCCAGGCTTTTATTTCTTCATCCAGAAATTCATGATCCTGAACAAATTCTTCTTGAATCACAAAAACTGAAACAAAATGAAAAGCATATTTTCCTTCTTCCCTTTAAACAATTTGTTACGTTTATAAACAAAAAAAAACTAATCGAATATTGTTTATTTCCAAACATCTTTAATATTTTTGTTTTTAGTAATTAAGCTATCATTGGGTTGTAAGTAAACAAAAAATTCCTTAAGGCACCACTGCGCTTCCGATGTCTTAAAAATGTTAGAGATGTTTGTAAAAGAAACAATATTCGATTAGTTTTTTTTTTATAAAATTAACAAATTGTTTAAACAAAAGAATGATGTTAATGAGAACATGTTAAATAAAATGGGGATTCTGTATAGTCTGACTTGCAGAGATTGTGGGGGTATCTATTTTGGAAGTACTAGTAGGACTTTAAGGAAGAGATTGGCTCAACATAATAGAGCTTCTAAGAATAATAAAGTAGAATTTCTGACTGGGCAGATCACTGTGAGGAAGAAGGACACAACCCAGATCCAATTGTCAAAATTGAATGCGAAATTTCTGAAGAAATGGAGAGATTCATGATCGAATCATGTTTGATCAACTGCAAAAATTATATTAATAAGGATAAGTTTCTTAAAATGAGTAGTGCATCGTTTGGATATGTTAAAGAATTTATGAAAAAATAAGTTTTTAGATATTAATGATGTAATGCGAGTAATGTTAACAATAGTATTATTGTTATTTATTAAGCATCATTATTGTTAACGTGTTAATTACCAATATTAATGTATTTATTGTTATCATTATTGATAACTGTATTAGTAAACACGATAGTTTTCAATTGTGAACTCATATAGGAAAATGTTTTATTTTTAGTTCTTATTTTGTAATCCTTGTGAAATGTACAGGAAAGAAAATTATTTTCTTGTCTCGAGTACCATCAGAAAAAGTCCTTCGCTGAGAAGAACGAAATATTGTGGAATAAAAGTGTGTTAATATTAATAGGATTTCAAGAAGGAATTATTTAATATCTTACCTATATTATGACGAATGTTTTCAGATCTCAACTGGTTGATAGTCTTCAGAAGTATAAAACACAGAAGATAAGTTGAGAATGAAGCCATTTTCCTTTATTATTGCTAATAAAAAGAAAATAGTAATAAGCTTATATTGTTTCTTCAAATAAGTCGTTTTGCAATTAACTATAAGAAATGGGTGCTTTCTTAAAGGAAATGGATGTTTAGCTTAAATGGATATAAATGGATTTAACGTAAATGGATGTGTAATGTATAGTTTAATGTATCAATTCGTTTTAATTGTGATCAAAATGGCATTCTAACACAATATTCAGTTTATTAAGTGAAAATAAGGAAATTTTTTCCAGGGAAACCAGTTTTATATTTTTGGGTATTCAGAGAAACCTATGTAAATGATTTGATTCTTGCTTACATACTATTAAAGCATAAATTTTGACTTTAAAATCGCTTAGTATTTTATTATAAAACTACTAAATCTCACTCCAAAAAAAAATAAAACATTTTTCATAAGCTTTTTAAAAGCTATATTTTTTTGTAAATAAAGAAATTATATAAGATCCTAATGGCCAATCTTTAATTTAGTCGGGCTGACTACCAGCAGGCTATCTGCCGTAAAGTTTGATCCAACTAAGAGATAGCCGATAGCCTACGAGAATGTGAGAAGAGAATCTGAAATTCAGAGCATCAACTTTGACGAAATTTGGAAAGAGCAAAAAGACACAAAGCCTGACGTCTAAAACCAAAATTTTAGTGACCAAAATGAAAGGGTCACAAAGTTACAGGCATTATGAAAATAACTTCATAATGCTTTCATTTTAGCTGCTAAAAATTAAAAAAAAGCAGCTACATTTGGTTTATGTTACTCGAGATTTTGTCAAAATCGATGAGTTGATTATCTTTCGGGTTTCTTATTCATTTGAAAAGTTAAATTAGGAGAATTACACAAATTACAATTTATTATTAAGAGGGGAAATTGAATAATTCATTGAATGGACTATATCTTCATTAAGAATTCAATTACATTTAAGCAATTTATTTAAAGCAAGAGTAAAAATTCAAGAAGACCTTAAAAAAGACGTTGAAAAATTTGCTTCACTGACTTAACCCAATCGGCATGCGTAGTCTGAAAATTGAACGAAAATTCTTCATGATTTCAAAGTTCAGAGTTTTAATTCAAAACCTCAGCGAGAACATAAGACGCCACAAAACCTCTAATCACTCAAATCCCTTGTCAACGTAAGCTAGTGTTTGACAATGATTTCAAAACAAAATTCACATTCAGTTACTGTAAAACCAACGATATGTTTCTCTAGAAGCCTATAGATTACTGTAATATATTCTATCCTCAAATGTTGTATATATAGGAACTTTTTAATGGTTCAATGACTCTTTCGAATATTTTTTCTTCCTTTTTTGTCCAAATGCTGAAAACGGAAATGAAGCAATTAATTGTGAACGGATACGACAACGAAATAAAAAAAAAAACATCTATACCAACAAATGATATTCTTTTTTATACTTAATCGATAATTCCTTCAATATTTTCTTGCAGCTTTCCACAATCCCTTAAGCAAATAGAACGGAAATTGATTATCTAAAAATATTTATTTTGCAATCTAAGCTGGTATAAAAAAATCCACAACAACAACAACAGCAACAGCAGCGTAAGAATTACTGGTCCATTAAATTCTTTTACTTGGACAATGCAGATATCCATCAACCATCTAATTTAAAATTTATTTTATTTTTATTCAGGAAATGATGCTAAATTTTCAATACTACACAAGGTATGTCAGCCCATGGATACATTAGGTTCTCGTTTTATTCCTGGAACTATTTCGTTACTTATCTTTCCTTGTTTTGTGTTTATTTCCAGGGACTTATTGATTAAATGGAATCCAAGTGGTTACCTGTTCAGAATATCCTAATCTAATGAGACTATTTAAAAATACAAATTGAATTACATCACTTTTAAAAATAGTATAAATGAATTTAATAGTTTAGAAGTTGAAGATAATTACATATACATTTTTTCACTTTGTAATTAATAGAATAGAAGTATAGATTAGTGTGGGATTACATCATTATATTCAGCATCCTGAAATATATTTTTCATAATATTCGTAATATTGTATCACAACTGTGAACAATCTCACTTAAAACATTTCGAAAGTAAAAAACTCTAGGAAGAGATTCATGATAATATATTGTACTGAATAATTTTTTACATATGAATTTAAATACGGTAATTTTAAAAATTTGCTTTAAGGCAACTGGCATCGAAATATTAGAAATATATAGGGAAACTAGTATATATGTCAACAATGACGGGATAACAATGTGTCGGCTTTCAATTGAAATAGAGTATTTGTCTGTATTTTGTAATTTCTTCATGTCGAGAAATATCTCTAACGACTCTTCAGTTCGTCGCTGAGGGCTTGTGGTAGCCTAAAAAAATGAATAATTTAAATTTTAAACTACTAGGCCAACGAGGCTCATTAATTTGAGGGTTTTTTTTTTCAACGGCTCTTCTCTCATTGCATTACACACACACACACAGGGAGTGATAAGAGAAATTCAACAATAATTAGAATATAGTTCTCGTGGCCTAACGGATAAGACGTCTGACTTCGCATCACAAGGTTGCAGGTTCGATTCACGTCTAGGATATTTCATTGTAGAAATTATTTCTATTTTCACAGGAAATTAAAATTATTTTTCACACAGAAATTGCGTTACGGAAGTGCATTGCACACAGACTGATATGAAGAGATTAAGCATTAAAAGTTTGGGGAGCTCGATACATCAAGACTATATTTAATTACATATATTTTTAATATATAGTTTTGGATTTGTCTTTAATCTATTCTCAAGGAATAAAAAAAAAATATGGAATAAATTTACTGGAATCCAATCGCTTGAGTAACAAATAAATACTTTTATTATCTGCCTTACTTATTCCACAGATAATAAAAGTTAGCATTATTTGTTGTTTTTTTTTGTTTTTTTTTTTTTTAAGGTAATGTAACGCACATCTCATTAATGAAATATATCTGAGTAATGTTGTTGTTTGCCATAACAACGCATGTTGTTAGCATCAAGACATTTGGTATTACAAAGGGTTTTTTTTTAATAAGAAAGTGTGTAAATAAATGTAAATTTAAAAAATCAACAGTTTGGAGAATTAGTATTACGTGCTTCAAATAAATCAAAAGTTACAGAACATGGCTATAGGTAGGCTGGGAAATGTGATCGATTAAGTGATAATTGTAAAGATTGGGATACCTAAACTGCAAACTTTACACAATGACTGTACAAAACCTAGCATCAAACATTCTAAGCAAGTTCTAATATAACTTTTTAATATCGTGTCTGATCATACGTTGATATCATGTTTGGTTACACAAATAAATTCACACACAAAAGGGAAAATAAATAAAGCTAATGATGAATAAAGGAAAGAAACAAAAAAATGATACTGGATTAATTATAGTTTTGTAATATAAAATAGTAAGAAATAAAAAAATTTAGTTTTTGTAAACTATATTATACATAACATTTTAACAATGACACCTAACGCAACAATATTTTTGTTTTTTAATGGGTAAAGCCTCTTCAAATTCATTAAACATGATTGGTGGCAAATGAAATAGTTCTTGATTTTCAAAAGTTAGGAAATAATGGAGAAGAGTGACTGATTTTAGCTTCTTTCTTAAAATCAAAAGCTTTGTTGTGCTCATTTATGCGAGTGAGAGGACGATATAAAAACAGCAGCAACAAGAACAGAGATTCTTGATATACCTAAGTTGTGTATTTTGAGACAGAAAAACCTAACTTGCCTTATACGATTTATTACGTGTTAATTTGTATCATGATTTTGAAGGCCAATCTGAAAATGATGTTTTTTGGGAGTATTGTAAGAGATTACTTGTTCATTTTGACTGAAAACTATTTTTTTAAAATGTAATGTTCTACAGGAAGGACAAATTGAAAGACAAAGTAAAATTCAACACATTTTGAATCTTGCAATTAGCAAGACCTGAATTGTAAAGTCAATAGTGTGGACCTTTACAAATGCGAATGAAAAGAAATATAAAATATAAGAAACAAAAATATTAGAGAGGATTAGTTGGTGAGAACTTACAACAAATTTATTAATGAATGAAAATATTGAAAAATCAGACGTTAATATATTACTTGCTCTGCTGAATTCATTCAAAGTAATTGGTTTTTAAAATGAAGAGAAATTTAACGTGTCTAATGATTCAAAAAAATGAGTAAACAAACGAAGGCACAACGCTACAAGAAAGGATTCGCACCCCGAGTTGTCACCGGGAAGAGACTGGGACGGACTGTTTCGTCGTTTTTAGGACTTATCAGCCATCCGAACTCCACCGATTACAGACTCAGAAGGTGGAGAGATTAGTATCCCGGGTCTCGCTCCCGAGAACGGGACGTTGTGCCTTCGTTTGTTTACTCATTTAATTGGTTCTTTGTAGGTTTCTTTATAACTGTTAATGATAACATCATCTATATACCGAAAAATAGACGTGACTGGTTCCACAATCAACTTTAAGAACTCAATTTATCAATTTCTATACTTGAACCGTTATTTTTGAAAGTGGAATAAGTCCATTTTTGGAAAAAATGAGTTAATAGTAATTTTAGTAAGATATAGATATCCTCTTTTTATATTTATAATCATACAGTCAATGGACCACGAATTCTTCATAAATTAATCAAACGAATTTTAGCTGTAAAATGTTACCGCGAAAAAAGTTTTTTTGAAAGTGGAAGTCCATTTCGAATAATCCTACGTAAAACAACTTTCTAATTGATCTGTCAAATTACTGTATTGATTGGAAATTAACTTCATTATGCAACACTGATTAGGAGTTAGAAGATTAAGCTCTTCTTTGAGTTTATGCTGCAATGCGAGCATGCGAAAAATTCCTCAAATTTTTATTGTCGGGTCATTCATTTCTTCCAACGACAGAGATTTTGGAGTTGTGGAAATAGCATTAAAGAAAAAGGATCAATTATATACTGCTCAAGACTATTATAATACAATAAAGAGATGCTGAATAAAAAATAGTTTCATTTTGTATGAAATGAAACGAGAAGATTATGTCTCAACCAAATCTCTAGAAGAGGCAATATCAAATAGGAAAAAATACGGATGGAGAAATTATACAATGGCTGTAAATATGTTGGATGAGGTTTAAAAGGGATGAACAGCACAAAATTTTTTACAAAACAAGAATGGATGAAAATGCACTATTTAAAATATTATTTTTATTTGGAAAACAAGGAAGACCCAAACATCTCAGCAAGATTATTATGTTGCCACTGTATAAAACGTCAAGACCTATAACAAAAGAGAAATACAGCGATATGATGAGTTTACAGCCTTACATATCACCTATAAACCATGAATACTTCATTTGCTAGCTGTAAAGAAGAAATAAATTTAAAAAATATATATTTTTGTATTTTTACTGATCTTGACGAAGTAATTATATTTTACACTCGTTTATGTATATCCTCTTTTTTAAAATTATTATTTTTTACATAAAAAACTCCAGTTCAGTAAAGCCAATGTGTATAACAATGTGGTCTTAATTTTCCTCTTATTTTTATTTCTTGCAATATATTATTATTGAAGTGGAATAAGTCCATTTGGAGTTAAACAATCGTTTAATTTTTTTTAACAATTTTATTAATCATTATTACATTTTAAAATTTAACAAAATTACAGTGTTAAAAACAACACCCAAATTGATTAATCTTTGCCAATATTTTAAAATTCATTCAAACGCTAACCCTTTAATATCTCGATATATGAAAAAATGGATTTATTTCACTTTCAAAAAATAACGGTTCACTTTTTGTTGAAAAATACGTTTATAATCTGCATTTCTAACGCTTTTGATTGGTGCAGTATTTGAATATTGAAAATGTATAATATTTGTATTTATATCATATAATTCAAATATATCATATTACCATTTTTTTAAAAAGGAAGGTAGTTAATAATTTATGAAAATAATAGGACACAATGAGAAGTTTTTGAAAAATTAAAATAATTATAATCAAAAATGTATGCTTTTAAAATAGCATAGGCAATGTTACAGTTCATGTCTGTCTATAAGACGAGAATAAAATGCTTTATAACTGAAATTATAATTATAATTATGAAATTTCTGCTACAGAGATAATATAATCCTGCCGCAAATTTGCGGGAGGCGGATTTGTCTCCATGGTGATTTAACTCATGTACTCTACGCTAGTTTGTAGCAACATAAGAAAGTTAGAAAACAAATAAGTTTTCTTACCTGTCAAAAATTATTTAAAAATTAATTTTTGGGAAGGAAAAAAAATACATATATATTTCATATGCATATAAATAAGCATATAAATAATGGAAAATCGAAGATACTAATTTCTATTCCTTTAAGAAAGGGTTATAATCTTAAATAATAACTGTTGATAAGTTTTCCAACACTGGATATTCGACTTCAGAGAAAAAGTACACAAAAGATATTTGATTTTTGTGATACTTGAGGTTGCAAGTTGTCGATATTTTTCTAAACAAAAGAAATTGGCTTTTAAACGCCTCTAATCTTAGAGTAACTGTGTAATGATGACAGCAGCGTAATGGATGACTATTTCATACAAAAGAATGTAATAGAGTAGCCAATGATGGATCTTAGCTATTGACACATTAAATTTAACAATTGCTCAATTTATTATTGCTGTGATAGAGGTTATAATTTTCTTCATAATGATTTATCAAAGTTTTACCTTTTTGAATCATCCAATTGCCAATACATTAGTTCTAATGAGTTTGTACTTAACAAAAAATTTCCCAGTTGTTCATGTTAATAGCTCATTTTAAGAAAAAAAAATAAAAATTACAATAATCTCTTAAAGACATTCTTGTTTTTTTCAAAGCTGTTTCCATGTTCAGTGTTAGTTATACTATATTGAATAATGCAAGTAAAATGCTTGATTTTATTTTTAGAGAAACTAGTTAACGAAATATATCGTTGGTTTCGTCTTATAATTTATAATATCTATTATAATATAATAATATAATAATTATAATATCTAAAAAGAAAAGACTGATCACAATAACTCAAAAACTAAACTACTTAGAAAACTGAAATATAAAAGATAAGTATAGATTAGAACAAGAAAGATTTCTATTGGGTTAATACATCTCAGATCTAGGAGTATATATATAAGGAACTGGGAAGAAAAGAAATACTGCAAATACATTGTTCTAAATATAATAATCAGTGTACTTCAAAAACCAAACTAATATGGAGAAGAAACATCTTATAAAATAATAATCATATAAAATTTTTGATTAGTTCAACAACATTAATGGAATTGGCCAAGTTATTGTAATCATATTTATTCATGAGAAAGATTGAACCATCTTTATTGGTGGAGATTGTTATTGTTTTCAAATTCTTTGACTAACCGCAATGGATATAGTATTGATAGAATATATATATATATATATATATATATATATATATATATATAATATTTTTGATTTTGTGGCGAATAATATTTATATTCGGATAAATACGGAGACTAAAGACGGAGTATATGGCATCAAAGGATGAGCAAGAACACATATTTATAAAACTACAAGGTGAACAGTCAGAAAATTTAAGTATTTTCTTGGGTCAAACGTCGAGAAGGAGGGTTAGAGGCTGAAGTAGCCCATGGAATCCAATGTGGGTGGATGAATTGGAGGAAAATGAGTGGAGAGTTGGGCGACATGAAAATAAGCTGAAAGATGAAAGGAAAATTGCACAAGACGGCGGAAAGACCTGCAATGATGTATGGTACTGGGACTTGGGCAGTCACCAAGGCCCAGGAAAGGAAAATGGAAGTAGCAGAAATGAGAATGCTAAGATGGATGAGTGATGTAACGAGAGAGGACAGGATTAGAAATGAAAAACTCAGAGAGATAGTCAAGGTGGACCGAAAACTTCTGGAAATTGACTAAGATGGTTTGGTCAAGTAGAACGAAGGTATGAAGATTACATAGGAAAGCAAATGAGGATGTTGAAGGTACCAGAAAAGAGAAAACATGGGAGACCAAAGCTCAGATGGAGAGATAAACTGAGTGAAGATCTAAGGGAAAAAGGATGGACGAGAGAGAAAGCCCTAAACACAGAGAAAATTTCTCTCCATTTAATGGAGAAAAAGAATAAAGAAGGAAACGCGGACCCCACAAAGAATTGGGAAAAGGTTTAGAAAAAGAAGAATATTTATGTTGGGATATATGTTTCTATTTTCATTGTTGAATTTTTTTTTCTGTAGAAGTTATGATTTTAACTAATGGGTATATATATGTCAATTAATTGAAAAGCGTCTTTGAGCATCTTTGAATTGGATGATTGTGAGTAGAGCTGAAATTGATAATTGCATTTGGTAATGATAATGGGGTATTTACTAGTCATGCATTGTTCAAATATCATTGTATGTCTATTATTATTGTGGAATAGAGTTGTTATATGTTTGTCTTATGCAAAACCTTTATTCTATGAAAATATAATAGGTGAAGGACAGATTGATTTCAGGAAAGGCCGATCTTATGCTAACGGTTACTTTACGTTGAAGTTACTTATAGAAAAAGACAGAGAATTTAACGTCGAAATTCACTTGGCATTCATTGATTATTCTAAAGCTTTCGGCATTGAAGACCTCAATAGACTTTTTTAAATCCTCGAAAGACGACAGAACTAACGCAGAACATATAAATGCAATATATAAAACATCTACAATGAAAACTTAATTAATGAAAGTTGACAATCAAATCTCTGACAGGAAACCAATTAATAAAGGAGTCCGCCAAGAATATGGCCATCTCCACTTTTTTTAGATAAACAAACTCGTCATTACTCACTGGAGACTCACGATGCATTGATGAATTAAACTGAAAAAGCAGAAGATTGACACAGTCATGGCAACATCAGAAGATGATTTTCTCTACACCCTTTTATTATTGTAGCTAAAACTTTAATATGATGATATCAATATAAAACTACATTGTTTAGAGGCAAACATCCAATAAGAAGTTATAAGATATCTTTAAACGACCACATTTTAGAACAGAACAACAATTGCAAATACCTCGGTTGTCAACTTTCATGTAAAAAAGAAGAATGACATAGGATATAAAATTAATAATTTCAATAGATCATTAAGGATTATAAATCAAACTTTTAAATCATCGTTAGTTCAAACAGATGCAAGGATCAGAATATATAAAACTAAGATCCCTTGTGACATATGATGGCACAGCCGGGACTCTTGGGGAAAAACGACGAGATAAGAATTACAGTGACAGAAATGAAATTCCTGCGAAGAATAGAGGGATGTATATTAATGGACCATAAATGATCCAGGGAGATTATCGACGAATTAAACATTAAATTAATTTTATATCAGATGCAGCAATGCAGAAAAGGATTGCGGACCTATGTACAACGCATAATAAAGAACAAAATCACCAAACAGATCCTTATTTATCAGCCGATAGGAGAAAGAACATTGGAAAGAAAGTTCAAACGTTGGAAGGTTCAAACAAACAGTGAGACTTTTAAAACAGGAGGAGGAAGGTGATGATAATAAGAATAAGTAAATATCAAGAATTGTAATATACAACCGGTCACAGAGTCCATTTTAACTGTCGAGGAATCGGGGATTTGAAGAAAGCCGTGTATAGGATCGCCAGTAGGTCCGTCGAAGGAAGAATCTATGTTCTCGATGACTCCTGTGGATGCGAACGAGAGTCGCATCAGGATTCGGGTCACGATGGGCGCCTGGGAAGATCGCGCCGGATAGTTGCTCTCCAATAGTCGGCGATCGTAGATCAGGAAACGGACGGTCAATAATGGTCGGCTATTTGCGAAGCCGTTTCGTAGACTCTCTTCCGGAATGGCGCAGCCTGCGTGGGATCTGCCGGTTAATTGTGCGCTCACCTTGATGTGATTGATATATATACATCTCCCGAAGAAGGTCCGAGACACCGAGCTGAAATATAGAGATAATATCTCATTCCGGAGTGAGGAAATCCCTCAAAAAAATGGCCTGTATAGTATCATGTTTCACTCCTCCTTCAGAACCAAACTGTAGAAGAAAGCTTTTAACATGGGAAACATTAGGTTTCATGTCCTGTTTGCCTTTGTGTAGCATCCGAGGAGCTTTCTTGATCCACTCCTGAAGTCCTGAAACACAAATGTTTCTTCGGCGCCGATTTGAAAAAGTAAGAAACCCTATGAATACCACGATTATCTTTATAGAGAGATATAGAATTAGAAAATAATCACATAGAAAATATATATATTACAGAAATATTATACAGAAGGAATGGAGGAGAGAGGAAATAAGCGAAAGCGCGGGGCGCGAACGACGTTTGTGACGATGTGGAATCATTGTGTTACCGATAACACAATCATTGTGTTACACCCTAGTTTCACGGGAGAAAAAGTCGATATATATAACTACTGTAGTTCCGTGCTGTGATGTATTTTTGTGAACGAGTTGCCGTACCTTGAGCGATTTCATGATACAGAGAAGAATCTGTTTTGTTTTTTTCAATGCATCCTGGGATTGTTCTAACATCGAAGTTGTGCAAAAGCATATATTGTTTCAGTAAATCAGTATTCCAGAGAAGACAGAAGATCTGATATTCACCGCTTTCATTTTTATATATATTGATATATTTACATGAGTTAAATAGGCTCAATTCAGATAGTCTAATACAAATTTGTATTTGAATTTGTTTTCGGAAGATTGCTGATCTTGATTTTAATTTCGTCGCGGGTGTTTCCCATTTTATGAAATGTCATTAATTTTTTTTTTAATCCAACAAAACGCATAAATAAACTTAAACATCTTCACTGTAGATACCGATATTTCGTTTTAATTTCTAAAACTTTTTCAAGGTTTAGCTTGATGAATTAAAAATAAAATAACATAAAAAAATGGAACATTAATATGGCATCTATAAATTGAAAGGAAACATACCAAAAATACATAATAAATTCAAGTGTTGGCTTCCTGCCGGTCTCAATGAATTTCGTAAAAGCTTTCCAAAAAAAATTCCTACACTGGCTCTGAAGTTATAGGAGGGATAAATTCACATTTACACACATATAGACATAGATTTTTCCTTAGAAAGTAGGCTAACAAATGATGAGATTAAAAATTGCTTATAGCTTTCTCACTACTTAATTTAAATTTACAAATGCAGACATTGGACTTTAATAATATGTTAGTTGTAATTTACTAACTCTGAAGATTAAATGTAATTAAAAAAGTTATTTGAGAATGATATAAACGTATCATAATAAATAAGAATAATATTATTCTTAATTTCAACAAAACTATTCGTCTGTTTTTGACGGACATGGCTAGTACTCTCTATGTTATTAATCAAATAAATGTAAAGTAGGACGAAACCTATATCACAGAATTTCCTAAATGCATAAAATCATAGAAAAAATAAAATACAGGAATTCATGTGTTGGCTTTCTGATGGCCAGAAAAAATTTCCTGTTTATGGATTATTTTTTTTATGATTTTATGCATTTAGGAAATTCTGTGATGTCGGCAGTTCAAGGAATTTCCTAAACGCATAAAATGTTTTCCATGCATGTCCGCGCTTGTGTCTGATTTATGACAGGCCGTCACCTTCATCAGTACGTTTCGTCCTACTTTTCATTTATTTGATTAATTACATAGAGAGTACTAGCCATGTCCGTCAAAAACAGATGAATAGTTTTGTTGAAGTTAAGAATAATATTGTCTCTATCGATTTACATGATTCTCGAATCACTTCTTTCATTACATTTATTCTTCAGCGTTTGAAAATTGCAAGTAAAATATTATTAAAGTCTGCATTTGTAAATTTAAATTAAGTCGTGAGAAAGCTACAAGCAATTTTTAATATGATCACTTTTTAGTCAACTTGCCAAGAAAAGTCTATAAATTTGTATATACCGTATATGCTCCAATAAACGCCGAGGCTCTTATTGTCGCCGGTCTCTAATAAGCGCCGGGCTGCAGAGGGACACTGCCAAATAGTAGCCGGTCTCTAATAGTAGCGTGGTTTTTGATATTTGCCTGTCGGTACTAGTGTGAGCGTGCGTATCTTTATAGTCGTGCGTAATACCTTACGGTACATTGCCTTACGAAATGCCGCCGAAATGGTCATTTGATATTGCCTTTAAGATTCGCGCGATGGAATACGCGAAAGAAACTTCCGGTGAGGCGGCCGCCCGTCATTGCGGATTCGGACGACGAATAGCAGCGAAAGGCACAGAAAGACATTGCCATTTATCTTTAACATGTTATGTAGTTTGTGAAATTCAAATAAAGTAGCTGTTTGTAAGATTAGCCGGTATTTATGAGTAAAAATATTGCGTTCTGAAGGTTTTTGTTAATAATGGCCGGCCTCTAAAAGCAGCCGGTCTCTATTAAGCGCCGTGAGCCGAGGCTAGTTTTGCAAATAAACGCCGGGGGCCACTATTGGAGCATATACGGTATGTGAATTTATCGCTCCCAATATAAATATAACTTTTGAACCAGCGAATGAATCTTCTTTCAAACTTAGTAGACATATTCACGGACAACAGACGATCTAAGAAAAGATATAAAAATTTCAAATGTTTTTCGTATCGATCTTGTCCTTTATTGAGAAAGTAGTACATGAAAATGTCAAAAATTGCAAGAAAAAGAAGCTATTCTTGTCTGATGATGGATATAAATCCTCTTAATCATCAGCTTAGTTACTAACGACGAAAGGTGGGATGCCTTGAATAAAATTGGCGAATG
>JAFIDM010010028.1:17581974-17597733 GCA_023159025.1 Thereuonema tuberculata | reverse complement strand
ATATATATACAAATGAATACATACAACAAACTTTAGGAAAGTGATAAAGGGCTGTGAAAATGGAAAGCGTCATGATAAGAAAAATGGGTCTGGAAACGCACAGATTCCCTTTAAACCCTCTTTTTTTTTATTCACTTCAGTGCTTGGAATAAACGGTTTTTTGATATGTTTTACTTAAGGCAGGGCAATAAATTGCTGAGTATACTATTGTTTTTTGTTACCATAACATATAGTGATCATGTGAAGCCAGTAAGCGTAAATAACGTAAACCAGTAAATCTACCGATTCTTCTTTATTAAACGATTTTTCGTAAATAGATTTTATTGGAAAACTGAGTATTTTCAGTAGTTGATTATTAAACATTATTGGTGTTGGTTATTTGAATATTATTGAAAGTAAATGAACTGAATTATTTTCTTGGAAAACTGAATATTATTAAGATACATTATTGAAAGTAAGTAAATTGAATTATTAAGATACATTATTTGAGTTGCATTGATACGGATGTTAATTATTGAATGTAAATAGATTGAATTATTATTTTAAAACAGATGTTTAAGTATTAGGTTTCGATATATTGTCACCGTGAAAAACTTTTTTACTTAAAGATTCTGTATAGGAAAAGGGAAGGAATTTTCTTGTCTTCGAATTACTAACTGATGAAGTCTTCTGTAAAAGAAGTCGAAATATCGTTGAATAAAGAAGAATTGGTAGATTTATTTTACTTACTTAAAACGTTTCACGTTTTTTTAATAAAAAAAATACAAGTATTTAAGGAATTATATCATGATGTTATTGTTGTGTCTCATTACATCGTATTTACAAGAAATGACACTCACCAACTTCGACTGAAGCGTTGCAGATAGTCATTTTGTAAACTGTAGTTATTTTGTCCTTGAATAGAACTTGACTAAACAATAAAAGGCAAATAAGAGTGACATAACACTTACTGATTGGCCTATGGCTTTTTTTATTTATTTCTGGGTTACCATAGAAAAAGCTTTGTAGTAATTAAAATTCATGGTTACATGGATTTGAAAATCATGAATAATGTCAATGTTGCCATGTAACAATCATTCGTAGAAATATAAGACTTACAAAACAATTACGAGGGTTGATCGAAAAGTAGTGGCAAATTTGCACATAGCAGCCTCGACGATCGTGGTACACTCTGGTGATAACACAAAACGTTTTGGCAACATGAACAGTAATTTAGTTTTTGTTTCTTCGGAACATGTATAGTAGGCTGTTGTTTGATGGCAGTCTAAAGTTCCCTACAGGAACCCAGGAAACTTAAAGTAACACTGATTGTTGCCAATGAAATTGATGGTTTCATTCTTTTTCGTACTGTTCGGGAGAATCACACTGTGATTTCACATTATCAACAGTTTCTTAAAAAAACATCTCCGTTCTTTTTCGAAAGAAATGTCCACGATAATGCTCGTTGTCATGTTGCCCAACTAGTGAAGGAATTTTGGAACGACTGTGGAAACATTGCAATAACCATTTTATTCCTCTGCCATGAGTCTCTGTTTGTTTGATCTGTTTCTCAAACTGAAGGCACCTATATACGAAGACAACGTCTTCGTGATGTTGCTGGAGTACTGTGTAGCTCACAGACCAGACAATTGCAGCTATCAACAGAAATGGATCTGCTAACGGCATCCACTGTCTCCCATAGATTTGGAAGAAGTTTATTCAGATGGCCGGTGATTATTTTGATCCGGTGGTTATAGCGATATTGAATTCATATCTAACTACCAAAACTCCACTATTATAAATATCTTGGCACTACTTTTGTCAACTCTCGTATATTCTTTGCATTTCAGTAACGCCAATTCAAAAGAAAAGAAACTGCTAAAAACTATATCCTAAAATACATTTCTCATTTGAAATTTCTTTACAGTAATAGAACATTACCATTACCTAATTTGTAATTATTGTAACCTATCTTTTTTTGTCATTTCTAGACTTGACCATTTCACATGGAACCCAGGCCATTGTAATTATTTCGATAGGATATCTATGTTTCTGTGTAATTATAAATAATGCATACACGACAAAATTAATTTCGTTTCTGACTGTCCAGAAAACTGCACTTCCTTTCCAAAAATTAGAAGATGTTATGGATGCAGGATATAATGTTTTAATTTTCAAGGGATTTTACTATGTGGAAATTATAAAGGTAATTGAATGGAAATATATTCGAAAGTAAACGAAACTTTTAGACGACTTCTGATGATGTAAGGTATACTCTTTCATAGAAATGATTTCAGAATTTTGATAGTAAAAAGTATTTTATATGTAAAAGATGTATGTATATGTGGTTATTCTTTACAACGTTACGCAACTGACTGGTTTATAAGGATAGAACTTTAGATAAGAAATTCGAAAGAACTAAAGTCCATAACTTTCTTTTAAATCCCGTTTCTTAGAATCTATTTTTTTGAAGTTCTAAAAATGACAAAAAGTCTACATTTGTTTTCAAATCCTACTGTCTCAAAGTTTGGTTCTTAAGGAGGAGTAGGATATGATACTGGATAAACTCATTGTCTGATGAAATTCCTACTGTCTCTTGAAAACAAACAGTACAATTTTGATGTTTTCGGAATTAATTAATTAAAAAATTCATTTCTTGCCAAAGTTCTCGAAATCGGATTAACTTTCATCATATCAAAGCATTGATACTTAATGAATTAGCTAATTGGATATTAGCTAAATGATTTAGGATTCTTTAAGACAATGAAATATTAAAAGAAATAGGATAGACTAATTTTATATTCCAACTGTTATAAAATAACACTTGATAAAGCTTACCAATATAAAAATTACCTTGTTTCTAGTTCTTAAATATGGATGTTATGTTTCAAGAAGAACCATCCAGAAGGTTTTGTATTCAAAAGTTATTAGGACAGTACAATATATATACAAAGAATCAGTCGTCCAGGATGAAATCTAGAAAATTAGGCTATTTTAGAGGTTTTAGACCTGCAATTCAAGAACAATTACTGAGAAGCATCAGTATTACATAACAGAAAGATTTAACTGGAAAAAAAACCACACACACACTAAGAAATATTTAAACCATCATGGTTCATTGAATGAAAACATTCAAATTCAATATTTAAATCATTTTTCCACATTACTTCTATTCTTTCTATAAATAACATTACTTAATTGAAATAAGTTTCATGAGATATTAAACAAAAACGAACAAACACAAAAAGTTCACTGATCTTTATATAGAGAAAACATAAGAGAATACTGGCATATACTGGTAGATCCAACTGACGATGGTCAGAAAATCTGAAATAGGCTATCTTGGATTCCAATCATCAGTGAACTTTTTGTCTTGTGCGTTTTTTGTTTTATATCTCATGTAATTGTTCCCACACAAGTTAAAAGTTTGCAGTAAAGTAATTTTGTTTTATGTTATATTTTAATAGTAAGAAAGGTGTTCTTCAAAAATTATGGAAGAAGACTTTGCAGAATCCTGACAACATTGTTTCTAGTGTGAAAGTCGCTCTGGAAAAAGTTCTCAAAGGCAAATATGCTTTATTGATGAACACAGACACACTATATGAAGAAGTCGGCCATTACTGCAGTTATTTTATCATTCCCCGTAAATACTTGCTTGCAGCCGTTTATATTGGACTTCAGAAACATTCACCTTTCATTGAAATATTTGACAAAGTGTAAGTAAGGCTTTTAGATAGTACATGGAAAAAATTTTATGCTCAAGTAACAGTCTTTTTCTGAAATATAATCATTGTCCACTCGATGCATTATACATTAACAACTCAACAACTGAATGGTACAGAATAATCAGCGGAATTGCAGTGGTGCCTTAAAAGCAAAAATAAACAATAAAAAACTCATTAATGAAATCTTCATCAGAAAATTCATTCTGTGCCAGTAGTCCTCAATGTAAAACATTGTACTGTAATTTTATATACTGTAAAACATCAAAATGAGAAATTTGGAATCTTTTTCTTGCTGAAAAAGTTTATTGTGAATTATATTTTGAAGATATGGAAAATTAAGTTACGAAAATACAGTCGCTAGATTTCTGGTATACCAGGTTTCAGATTTTTCCGATAAAGACTATAAACAAAGTACAGTAGAGCCCCGATTATCCGCGAAGGTTGAAAATTACTGACAGGTTTATTGTGCATCGTAATCCTATAGGCCTTCTCGGAATTTGTGGATGGGTGGCAGGCTCTTGCTCTGCAGAAAGGTTTCTGCTATAGTCTACATATTTTAAAAGTTTTGCATCTTATGTTTTTTGTATAATAAAACGTAGTTTCTATGCTGAAATATTTTTTTTTCGTGTTTACACCTCATTTTTAGTCTTTAACGGGTTATCCGCGATCTTTACTATCGCGGTACCCTTGCCACCCAATTCCGCGGATAATCGGGGCTCTACTATACTTATAAGTTCTGAAAATTTACCTTTGAATCATTAACTAACCAAGGAATTATTTTTTCTTCGATTGAATTGCTTATAAATTAGTTTAATTACCTTAAATTAATTTTGTTTATTGATAATTTACTTAAAATTGTTCTGCCATTAATGAATTACTTCTTATTTTCCTTTAAATGTATTTTCCAGCATTCACAAAATGAGAGATACTGGACTTTTGCAGAAAATTATCCAAGATCAAATTTCTTGGGATTTAAAACATTGCATGCCATCTTCAAGTCATGCAGGTGAAATTAAATGTTGTGTAATTCCTTTGCTAATCCTTTTTGTTGACTGCATTATATCAGCAATAGTCTTATTAATTGAAAGATATATTAACAGAAAGAAATCTGCAGTACAACAACGAATCCCAGTCAAGAAGACCAACACTGCTTCAAACCACAATTCATCACAGTCTAGACATAGCCAGATTGTGGTCTCCAACAAAAATCAATAGAACTATCAGCAATACCATACAATGATAAACTACTTAATGCAATTACTTTAGGCAAATCTGTACTTGAAAAGTAACAAATTATGGATGTATTTACAGATGCAAATCAAAGGGGTGGTAATGTTATGTTTCTTTACGTTCCTGCCATTATATGTAACCTTTTCACATAAATCTATATATACTTTTATTCTTCATATTATAAACATATTTGCTGTTGAATATCAGGTTAAATAACTTCAATAATAAACTACAATGTAAAATACTACCACTGACTGAATCGGACTTCGATGTTGTTCATTCTAAATCTTAATTCTTTATAAAAGCAATAAACATTTTTGTGCCTATTAAATATCCTGGAAAGACTGATAATAATTAATTGATTTAAGAACTTAAAGCCTGCTTTCTTTAGCACACATAATTTACTAATTTAAAGGGGATTTTTCATATGTATTGTTTTCATGACTTTAAAAAACAAAGCAAATATTATTGCTCGTACTAATTTCCTATCTTCTGAAAAAAAATAATTAACTCCACTTTGCGTACTTAAGTCTTAACTTACCCATAGCAAAGACAGAATCATGGAAAAAACAATGATACATATCGATAGGAACCATTGTTTCAATTCTCATGCATGTCTAGAGGAATTTCAATCATATTTACGCCAAACTAAATAATATTTAAGGCCCCAAGTAGATAATTTTGAAAAAGAAAAGCTAAGTTTTCATAGACATGCAAACCAAGTTCAAAGAATAACTACTAAGTGGTTCCAAAGTTATTAGGAACCAGATATACCACTGAAGTGCCAAACAACTGGGATAGCTGTCTAATACTGTGTAGATCCCCCTCGCTCTTGGATAACAACAGTAACACGACCTGGCATGGACTCCACGAACGATCTGTGACAGTGCATATCCTGCAGAGCGTCGCGCAATTCCGAAATGTTCGCTGGTGGTGGATTCCTGGCAGTGAATGCATGTTGAAATGTGTCCCACAAGTGTTCGATGATGTTTAAATCGTGTGAACGTAGGGACCAAGACTCTGCAAACGCAGAGGAACGCTCCTCCAGCCATATTCGGGTAACTGTAACCTTCTGCGGTGATGCAGGGTTCTGTTGAAATAGGCCGCACCCATCGGGCTAAATGCAAGACATGAACAGGTTCAAATTAATCGCAAGGCTGTGATGTAGCGGCTACCGGTCACAGAGGTCTGCAGACGTAGGAGGGGACCTAATATGCGCCTGCTGAACACAGCCCATACTGTATTGTTCCTCCGCCTGTATTGTTCCTTGTAAGCATGCGGAATTTTGTCGCGTAGAATTTTTCTTGGAATTTCTCGCCACCCGAGTCGCCATTCTGTCCGAAACTGTTGGAACTGAGATTCGTCGGACTAGGTTACACGCGACTAGTCATCTAGAATCCAGTGGTAGTGTTTTCGAGCCCAAGCAAGTCTTCTGTTGTGTGGTCAGCAAAGGCACCCAGGGGGGCAGTCGGCTTCGCAATCTCATACAACACAGGGAACACTGCACTGTTCGAACTCTGATGCTAGAAATGGTCCCAGCATTGCTGTTATCTGCGCCAATGTTGCACTTGGGCCAGATGTTTCGATGCAAGACGCCACTGTCCAAGTTCACTTTCTTCGGTCACATCAGTCTCGCCCGCTGGATGCTTTATCTCATTTCGTGTAGTGCCGATATACCCTTGAAATTATTAAAATTTAAAGTATTCCACGATAGGCCTATGCAGGCCCTTGGGGTCGTTGGAGGTAAGGCCAACGGGACGAAGTTAAGGTCGGGTGGTTAGCCGCTCGCCTTTAACTCTAGCAATCGAACCCGCAGCCAAACGTCCTTACCACGCGACTATCGCGCCCACCCTTTGAAATTGTCGAATGTGTAAATCCGAACTTCTCTGTAATTTCCGAGATGGAATTTATCCATCTCCCGGGCTCGTATAAGCATATCTCTTTCGAAGTCGCTTAAGTCCTGATGAGCTGTCATCGGAGCTGGGACTGCTACAACATGAGATTGAGGAAATATCTGCCGTTATTCACCGCAACAGTGTAATGGCATGAAATGAAAATGGTAGCACCCTTCCCAGTTTTTTTTTGGCATTTCAATGGATACTATGACCACTGTGATGAAATGAAAACCGCTGAAGAAAGGGTTCCTCATTCGGGCAAACAGACATTATGCAACTATTTCTGTACAATTTATTTATGAGTTAAACTGTGTTTTCAAATGCTATGGTTAATAAAATAAACTAAAAATATCAATAACATATCTATATCAGCATTGACTACTAGATTGCGTATATCGCTGAATGCAATAATGTCACAACTGAATCACAGGAATAACTAACAAAAATTAAATTACACAAGTAATGCAATTTATACTTTATCTAATTTTATCCTTTAAATTTTACGTTTATTTAGGTGTAGTTATTGAAATAAATCCATTATTTATCTACTATGTTCTGCCACTTTAAATAGGCTAACACAAATTTAATTATACTTACATCAGCCCTCCCCCTTCCAAATTCAACTTGGACCCTGGTATCAGTGAAGAGCTTACAGTGTGAAGTTAGGTGACTGGTCCTTGTGTAAGGCTTCTAGAGCTTTCGATACTTACCTAACCTCAAAACTACGAGTGCTAAAACTGGTGCTTAAGTTTGTACATATGCAGGGGTGTTTGTGGGACCCCAAAAAATCCCCTGAAACTTTTACGGACTTACTACCGACATTTTGGAGTTTCGAGAAGGGCGGGGGGGAGAAATGAAAAATTACAATTATGAAGTATTGAATGACCTAATTATAAAAGTTCAATGAATTACTTTTTTTGCAAAATTAATAACCATAAATTTTCAAACATATAAACTACTACAGTTTATGTAAATATTTTAAATTACCTGATCAAAATAAATAATTCATTATTATTCCTACTTTCTTTTGAACGACGATCCCCGGAATTTCCGGGTATCGAAGTTCAAAATCCCCGGAATTCCGGGGTTTCCCCGGAGCACAAACACCCCTGCATATGACAAATGAATTCTGTTTGATTATAAGAATGTAAGCAAACGTAACTCTTCAATCCCGGACTCCGGCAATCCCCTGAAGTGAGGGTTAGCATTTTAATTGTACTATACTCATATCAAAACTTTTGGTAAAAAAACGTTGTTCGTAAGAAAAAATCAATTTTCTAACTCAATTGACACAAATGAGCAATAGTTGATGTTCAAGCTACAATTGCAGACAATATCTGAATAAGAAGTTGAAATATTCTAAAAGATTCTCGGGTATATATTTAAGGAGTAAATGGTAAGCAAAGATGAAACTGGTACTGCCAAGATGAAACAGTACAAAAACACTGACTTCTCATCTGATATATCAAAATTGAGCAGTCAAATAGATTAATCAGAAAAAAAGTTATTTAGGGTCAATCCATACCAAATGATCCAGCACAGATTGCTTCACAATTTTTAAAAATATTGACGTTTCGAGTGTTGTTACCCCTGAGTAGTTCAAAACAGGCATTACTTTTTTTTTGTTTGCCTTCGTTTAAAAATGGCGTCCATTTTGGTTTTATGGCTTCCGCCATTTTTGGCCTTTTCAGACAGTTGCGGTAAATTTAATAACACAGCTAAGAAAAATGATAGAAAGCTGTGGTAAAAAACATAATTTTCAGCGCATTTAAAGGTACAGTTTATGTTCTATACATTTTTACCATATCTCAAATGCAAATGTTTGAAATTTAGAGCCAAAACCGATATTCGCTTTTGAAAAAAAATCAAAGTTGTTGTTTTTTTTTAGCAAGAAGAAATAAAGTAGCAAAGATATAAATTTTTTTAAAGAAAAGATATACATCTAAAGGTTAGAATAAAGATTTCAGCTCTGTTACAGGCTTCCTATTTTAGTTATAGCTCTTTGAAAATGCTCGTTTTAATTTTTTTCAAAGTTTAAGCCCCAGTATCTCTGGTGGGGCACTTAATAAAAATTTTATATTTACAGTATAAAGAGTACTTTAATAGAGGTACCTGTAAAAACAAATTTACAAAACAGAATTACTCTTTAATACACTGCGGAAAAAAAACAGGCTACAATGAAACCTGGACACATCTTCCCCTCCCCCTGATGTAATATCCTTGACACTTTTGTATAATAACAGCTTTCCCCTCTCTTTCTAGTACGCATTCAATCCTGCGCTTTCACCCGCAGCCAAAGAGAGTTCAATTTCAGGAATCTATCACAAAAACATATATTCTGTTACAAAATACAGACAAACTTCGCAACCTCTTCATTCTCATATTTGCTCAGTATATGAATTCATTCAATCAAGAAACCTCAAGTTCAAACATTTTTTCTACATAATAAGTGCAAAAGTTTGTTTATCTGGCTGTGTTTGTTTTGAAACAAGATAAACACATGCCATTTCTGAACTTATCTTTCCCAAATTCGTTACAAAGTTTCAATGAATTTCAGAACGAAAAGCCGGATCCGGACTAACGGGTGTGAACAGGGGATGGGCAGACAATGAATACCTATAGACATATCTACCCAAATGTACATATATCTCTAAAACCGCTTTAGTTAGAAACAAGAAATTTCACATGAGTATTCTTTGTCAAAATCGAAAATATACGTATTCGACGAATTTTCGACATTCGGGTCCTGAAAGGAGTAGAAGGGGGGGGGGGGGCAAACTTTCTGAATATATCCCTATCTCCGAAACCACTTTAGTTCGTAACATGAAATTTCGCTTGAGTGTTTTTTGTCAAAATTTATAATGTATTCGACGAATCGTCGATATTCGCATCTGAAAAGGTGTAAACGAGGGGTAAGGGAAGGGGAGGCCAAACTTTGTTGAATGGTACTTTTTTTATGGGGTTTTCAGGGTTAGAAAATAAGAATATAACATTACTTTGTAATCATCATGTGATTTTGTACCCATTGGAGAAGGTGTAAAGTGATAGGGCTGTGGAAAGGGGTGGGAAGTCTTATATCCTCCGATCTCGATATTAATTTGATATCTAAGGCTTATCGAGTTACAAAATAGGAACATAACAGTTAGTTACAAAATTTTGTTAGTTACAAATTAACACGTAACTTTTTACCAACTGGAAAGTTTCAAAGAAACAATTACAGTTTCTCCATCATCTACATCAGGACAACTCTTTTTTGTAATCCTAGTAGAGCACGGGTATTTTTGCTAGTTATTAATAAAAATTCAGATTAATAAAATAATTATCAATAAAATCATAAATTTTTCTTTTTACCTTATAATCAATACTCTTAAATGGAACATTTAATTAGCAAAATTTGTTAATCTTAATATAAAAAAGCGTATCTCTGAAACCGATTGAGTTCGTAACACGAAAGTTGACATGAATGTTCTTTATCAAAATCAAAAGATATGTATTCGACGAATTTAAGATATTCGCATTGTAAGGGGTGAAAAGAAGGGGAGTACAAAGTTCCTTGAAGGGTACGCTTATCTCTGAAACCACTTAAGCTACAAACTTGAAACTCGGAAAAATACTTTTCTTAACATGAAGAAATATATGCTCAACGGTTTTTCGGAAAAAAAAATACCTTAGAGGTGAACGGATAGAGGGTGGGTTTTTCGAGTTCAGCTAAATAAAGCTAATTGTCCTCACTGACTCATCAACACACACAGCCAAAACTCTGAAACTGGGAACTTGAAATTTTTCGGATGTTTTCCCTTACAAAATGTAAAACGAACGTATCTTGAGAATAGGGTTAAACGTTTTGTGAGGGTTTGTCAAAATTTTTTTCCGTAAGCGGATGGAGAAGGGAAGAAAGGGGTGGGATTTCTTATTCTTCCAAAATCGATGAAATTTGATGTCTACGGAGTTTTCGGGTTTGAAAATACGAATGTAACATTAATTTGTAATAATCACGTTGTTTTTTACCAACTGGGAGACATTCGAAGTGATCTCACAATTACAATTTCTTCCTTCTCGACATCAGGACAATTCTTTTTTTTTTAATTTGTATGTTGCTATTTAATAATAAAAATTTCAAAGGAAGTTTATTTTGTAATCATGTTAGCAACTTTATCATTTGTTTTAAGAAAATTTTAAAAAAGTTACAGCAGCACGAAGACATAATTATATAACATATTCACAACTTATTGCATTGCAATTATTTTTATTTTAAAAAGTTAACTTAAATTCAATTAAAGAAAAAACACTCTTTCACTAATAAATTACATTAGATTTTTTAATGTTAAAATATTGAATCAATTCATGTCTTCTAATTTCTTTAATATTTCATCTTTTTTATTTTTAATTAAGTAATAAAATTTATAAATTATCATAGGAATATCCTAATTAAATTGTTTTTAATTAGCTTAGGCTTATTAAATTGTTATATTCCGATGTTTGTGTTAATATGCCAATCCTCCATTAGGCTCAAAATTAGTCTCTGGGATGAATACCCAAAAATTTTATTTATTCCTTCAATAGAAATCATACCAGAATTCATGAATCGCTATATGGTCTCTTGAAGTTCACAAATTTAGCCGACACACCTGCTTACAGTGTGAATTTGTGAACTTCAAGATATGATCAATACACGTGAATTTGCAATTGCGCTATATGGTCTCGTCTTCCAATTTAAGCCTGTGTCAGGTCATATTGTCCAGATGTTTGAGAAACCAGGCTATAAGTTTAAACATCGGACGAACATTCCGAGCCTTTCCTATTTTTATACACCGCGTGGAGGTTACCTGACATTTTTCTAACCATTCCAATTTTAGGGATGCAAAACTAATTTAATGGAATCCAAGTCGAAATTTGTCGAGATATTTTTTTCACTAACTCTGCCTTAATATTAGTAGTTGATTAGCGCTGTCTCAATGTCGTGTCATGTTTATTATAATTCAAATCTCATCCACAAAATTAATATATCTACCGTTTTCATTTAAAAAACAATTACATGATTAAATTATAAATCTTAAATTTTGATTAAAATAAAACGTGACCCCCAAATTTAAAATTTAGAAAGTTTAAAAACTCATAGGTAACATCAAACTATTTTCTGTCAATTTAAGAAACAAAAAAAAATTAGCTAAATAAATTCGTTTTTTCTACAACAAAACTTACAAACAATAAACAATAATGTGTAAGAAGGTTTAACGTGCAACAAATGTAACATGAAAACGGAAATAATATATAGAAATGCAAAAAATTCGTTTGCTTTCACACCTTGAGCCATCATTGATGCCTTTTGTGCCGAGCGCTTAGCGGGCTAAGATATTATGCTGTACTAGTTATACAGTAGAGTTTTTTCTATTGTCGTTTGCTTTTGTGGCGGTCCCACTTCCGAGTGCGGAAGAAGGATCCATAGGCTTTCACGCGTTCTGAGCTTCATCATCAATGCTAAATCTGGCTGATGGGTCCTAATAAGGACGAAACAGCTGTCCCAGATTGCCGTCGATGATGGCTCAAAGGCGTGAAAGCAAAAGAATTTCTTTATATTTTTTCCGTTTTCAACTAAACAATTATGAATGATGAAAAGTTGATTCGATTTCAATGATTGCAAAGGAACAGTAAAATGCCTCATCCATGGATACGAGATTATATAAAAATTAAATAAATCTCCGTGGAGATGTGAAAAAAAAAAACTACGGCTCCCTCAATCTAAATAAGATAAAATTATTGAGATATTAAGATAAGCTATTAAGATAAAAAAATATTTGAATAATGTTATATATTTTGAATGTCTGAATTATTTATTCCCAAAAGCACATTACTGTACGTTCCTCAATAAAACCAATAAAGGTTCTTGGCTACAATTATTCATTTGTATTTTTAAATATTTAAATTATTAAAACACAAAAGGAATTGGTTGAAAGTTTTCAGGCAATTCAATTAAAATTTCATTTTCACAATTTATTGTAAACTCCTAAGCTTATTAACCAAATCACTGATTCATTAAATAAACAAATATTGGAATTTTTACACTAATTTATAATTAATGTTATAATTGACAGAAATCAAAATCAATAACTGATTCAAATGTCTAGACCTAAAATCCTGACTAGATTTGTTTTAATAATTCAGTCGTTAATTTATTTTATTGATATTAGAATGCCAAAGAGCAGATTACATTTTATACAAACAGACATTTAATATTAATTGCGTTTTATCAAACTAACTTGAAATTCTTTTATTGCAATAATATAATCAACTATACATGCATGTAAGAAAATGGCATTGGACTACATACGAAAGCCTAAGATTCGAGTGCTAATGTTTCTTGAAAAATATCGTTACAATTGAGGTACAAATTAAAACAGCGTTGTAGGGAATTAGTGCTTATCAAACCGCGTTATAAAGGGAATGTCTTCTATTTGAAAATTATCTACAGGAAAGTACAGTATATTTTTGAAGCTCGTTATAAAAATACAAAAATTATTTGAAGTGATAATTTTCAATAGATAGCATTGCCAGTATAAGGGGATTTGATAAGCAGTAATTCACTATAAAGCTGTTGTAATCCATACTCATTACAACGATCTTATACAAGAATTGTTATTATGTGAACCTTAACAAAATCTTACAAAATTTAAACAAAATAAATAAAATTGAAAACAAAATTTACCGTTTAATGAATTATTGAACAAAAAATAACATTCGTGGACAAAAATTTGCTTTCGCACAGCCTTAACCCTCAACAACTGGAATCCTGGACAGCTTTTATCCTTATTAGAAATCTTCAGCAGGAATTATCATCAAGGGTAAATCCTGCTGAAGATTCCTACTAAGGATGAATCAGCTCTCCAGGATTCCCGTTGATGAAAGGTTGTGCGAAAGCATAATTTTATGTCCTATAATAATATTTTTTCGTTCATAAAATAATTACAGATTGTGAGTTTCAATCAGATCCTGGTGAGCCATCTTAGTTGAGGATATGGGGAAGCACTGTTATTTGGAAACTTCCTAATCTTTATATATAAACGTAATTTACGATTGCAGTTATTATTAATTTAGAGAAACTTAAAATGTAAGAATTGAAGAGTCTGTATATTCTTATTCACATTTTATTCCAACAATGATTTCCCCAATAAAAACTTAAAATACCATCCAAAACTAACCATAACATCCCAAAATCTCTGTATCTGTAACACTGTCAGAGGGCGCCACCGTCGCTAGAACGGCTAACAATAACAAAAACTCAATATTAAATATTGATTCAACATTACAGTAATAAAAAGTGATTCCTAGTCTTTAACGGGTATCTAAAGGCAGTGTCTTAACGCACTCAAATTTTCAAATGTTTAAGTTGATGGAATATCTATTTTATGCATATGGATGATTATTGGAATCGAAGACTCGTTTTCTCCACATTTAACTTGTAACATTTGAAACTGTTACTGCAACATCTTCAGTAGAAGGCGACTCAATAAAAATAGTACTTGAAATTTGAAGTTCATTTGCAGTATATTATTCAATATTTTATTTCTTCCTAACTGCTGAGAGTTTTATGAAAATATATTTGACTCAATATTAATATTTCTGTTTTTATTTTCAAACAGTAGTTACTTAGAATTGCTGCAAGCAAATCTCAACTTCATGTATTAATGTTTCTTAATATATATATATAGAGAGAGAGAGATAAAAATATAATACAACCTTTTTTTATAGATTATTTATAATTAAAAATGATCTTGTCATGAAACTTGGAAAAGCCAAAAATCACACTCGTAACATTGTCAGAAAGCGTCATCGTTAACAAGAAACTTATTGTTTGTACCTCATTCAAATTCCTACAAATCAAGTGAGAAACTTCAACTGTAATATAAACGATCAGCAAAACTTATTTTACTTTTAAGGAGATCTCGTTAGATCAATCGATCCTGCAGAATTGAAGAGTAAGTTTTTTTGGTAAATCTATAAACACAATGAAAGACACATGTCACGGCTTCTACTCTAAAAGGCCCTTCTTTCCGAGAAAAAAAAATGGCTAAAAAAATGCTTACCATCGTAAAAGATCTGATATAAGAGCACATTAGTCAGTGTTGAGGTGGTCGAGCAATTTAAAGCGTTGAAAAGGAAACTACAGCAATTCCGATGAAAATTGTGCATTACGCAAAATTAGCATTATTTATTTTAATAATTATAGAAGATGAAATTTATTTATTCATTTATTTATTTATTTATTTCTATTTTATTGTATACACATGAATCTTGTTTGTTGTATCCTTATTTGTTGTATCCTTAAATTTTATTAAAGTTTGTTGTATCCTTATTTTAATTCATTAGCATATAATTGTTACACTTTAAGAAATCACTTGCATCTGGACAATAAAACGATGTTTCTGAAATGAAAGTAGGGAGGGAACATCAAATAAATACCTTTGAGAATCAGAATATTATAAAACCAATGTCTAGCTGATATAAGAAGATAATCATTTTGTTGCTTCTCTTCAGTCTCTGACTATGCATTCTACTCCATCTATGTTTTAGTTTATTGGGTTTAGTTTTATGAATTTATTGATAAGTGTGCAAGAAATACTTTCAGAAAAGAAAGGGTGCGCTTAGGGGCTTTCGAAAATTTCTTTACCTAAATAATAAATAATAATGCAGCTATAGAAAAATTGCTCTTACTTTCAATTTCAATTAATTAAGGTCTAACCTAAAGCATAGACTAGACAATATTATCTACTAAACATTAGCAAGTCTTTAATGTGGTCATAAAATTTTATATTTGTAATAATTTCGTATGGCAGTTTATCTGATTAAAGTTGACAACAGCATTTTTCTACTAAAATCAAATTTATGGATTTCGGTGGATTATTAATTGAGTGAACATGTTTAAGAAAGTTTCT